>JACVVK020000114.1:1015000-1020000 GCA_018292915.2 Batillaria attramentaria | reverse complement strand
ACACCGTAGCCGGGCCGTGTTTCATTCCGCTACCTGCACTTCAATCCTCATTACGCGTCCATTGAGCGGGGATCAGTTGGCACTTTCCACTCCCGCTAATCCGCTTTCGTCTGTCTCAAGCCACGACAAGTTACAGCCCCTAGATGTGTGTGGTGTTCAGTCACTCGGAACAAACAGTCGATGATTGACTTTGAAAAACAGTGTTCTTGAACATGGGCAGAATGACAGGAAACGGTGAAACAATATCATCATTTTTTTTTTTTTTATTGATCCTTTTTATCTGACATATGACAAAGTATACACACAAAGTACAAAGACAAAGATATAACAAATACACCACAACATCAAATCACAAAAAGAAGGAAAGACTTGAAGGCAAACACACACACACACACACACACACACACACACACACACACACACACACACACACACACGAGGGTAGCTGTACTAAACTGCTCAGAATGGGTACTAAGTTACGTAAGTAACATACGGGAAGTAGATACAGGTGTATACATACATGCATACTCAAAAATCTTCAACTAGGGCACCATACGGTAGCCAGGAATTGTAAAATTCTGATCTTCTACTCGTAATGGCAGCAGAATAGCGTTCCACCTGGTACTTTGACTTTAAATACGGTAAGAAATTACATAAGAGAGGGTCTGAACCTTGCAGTTTACATCTATATATAAAGAATTTTGCTAAGAGTATGACTAAATCCATGGCTTTGTCTGTTTTAACATTTGAAGCTACACCAAACATGATAAGCTCTTCGGAAAAAACAAATCTATCGCAGTGAACACAATTGTCATGCAGTAATCTTAGCAGGTTGTCCCAAAAGTTCTTAACAATATGGCATTGCCAAAAAACATGTACAATTGTTTCCCTCTCACGATGACAAAAACTACAAAGCGGTGACTCAACTATTTTACATTTATGAAGAAACGTATTGGTTGCGAGAATATAATGCAGTATCCTTGCTTGAAACCAACGAAGTTGCGAGTCACACGTAATTTTGAAACATTTCTTGTATATAGCTTTCCAGTTCAAGTGTTCATACAGCGTGTTCCATCTATAGGTGGCAGTAGGGACAACGTTAGATTCCAGCAGAATGCTTTTCACCACATTATTACCTCTACTAATACATGACCATACTTTGTTATCAAAATCTGCTTGACGTGCAACCACTAAGTAATGAATTCCACATTTTTTCTGAAACAGAATAACTGATCTAATAACACCTTCATAGGAGAGGAAATTTGTTCTGCTGATCGCTGGGAATTTCTGTCTAAACCTGTCGAAAGTAAAAAATTTACCATCTTCCCCTAATAAGTCTTTTATCTGTATGACCCCAGCATCTATCCATTCTTTAATGTAAACCGTCCTTTTGCCTACAGTAATGTTCTTGTTATAGTGGATACATTCACACAAAAATTCCTTTGCATTTTGAATAATTGATTTACAATACAGTGTCCTATAATGTCTCAGAACATCTTTCCAAAATGGGTTACTAATCTTTTGCATAATACAACTCGTAAACTCACCGCCATGTTTTTTTAAATTCATTAAATCAGGAAAAATAAGTTTCAATAAACTTGCAAAAGGTGAATCGCATTCTAATCTTCTTAACCAACTTATCTTCATAGTTGATAAAAATGCATAAACGTCACACATCTTCAAGCCTCCCTCCTCATAATTTTTACACACTACTGATTTTTTTATTTTACTAGCCTTGCCATTCCATAGAAACTTAAAAAGAGAAGTTTCAAGCTCCTTTAGAAAGTAAGCAGGAGGATCCGGCAGGTTAATGAATAAATAGGTAAGTTTTGACAATACTAAAGATTTTAAGATAGTTATCCTTCCCAAAGGAGTCAACTGCCTTTTTTCCCATTTTCTTAATATTTTAGACACTTCAAGTAATTTCCCGTTATAGTTCAATTCACAAATTTGGTCTGTATTAGTTGAAAAGGTAATTCCCAATACTTTAAAGATACCTGGATCCCATTGAAAGTTCCTATCCCTCATATATCTAGCCTGACAGTTCCTCCTGCTCCCGATCCAAACAATTTGTGTCTTATCATTATTTATTCGTAGACCTGACATTTCTGAAAATCTATCTAATGTGTGTACAGCTTCAATGAAGGACTTCTCACTGCCGTCTAGATAACAAGTCGTATCATCTGCAAATAGTGATAACAGGATCTCCTGGCCCTTTATATCAATACCTTTGATGTCTGGGTTTCTTCTGAAAAGTAATGACAAGATTTCAGCACATATTACATATAAATAAGGCGAAATTGGGTCACCCTGTCTACAACCTCTTTGTAGTGGAAACCATTCTGAGTATTGTCCATTTATATATACACAAGATGAGGCATTACTATACAATGTTGTAAACCAATCAATCGTGTCCTGTGGAAAACGAAAAAATTCAAATGCTTTGTGGAGAAAAGACCAGGAGACACTATCAAAAGCCTTCTCAAAATCAACCATTAGTAGCAATCCCGGTATGTTCTCACTTTCAGTGTACAGTAGAGTGTCGTATAACAAACGGATATTTTCCCCAATATATCTGCCTTTTACAAACCCTTTCTGACAGTCATGTATAATACTAGGTAGAACGTTTTGTAATCTTCTTGCTATACATGCTGAACCTATCTTGTATGCTACATTTAATAACGAAATCGGCCGCCAGTTTTTAACAAATTGTTTGGGTTTCCCCTCCTTAGGTATGCACGTGATGACGCTCTGACGCTGAGTAACAGATAACTGGCGTCTTGCAAATCCATCATTGATTGACCTGACTAGAAAAATACCAATATCTTGGAAGAAGACTTTAAAAAACTCGATGGTAAAACCATCTGACCCTGGACTTTTAAGGTTTTTCATGTCTTTTAATACTAATAAGGCCTCTTGGTAAGTAACTGGGCCTTCTAAGGACTTAATCTCATCAGGAGACAAAACTGGGACGTCGGGTAGCAAATAATGTAGATCTACATCAACAACTTCTCGACAAGTATATAAGTCTCTATAGAAGGTCTCAACCTCCTTCAAAATTTTCTTTTGATCAGAAATTACTTCCCCGTCGTTTCTCTCTAGGAAACTCATTGTTTTACTAACGAAATTTCTGTTTTCGAGATTACAAAAATATTTACTTGTTTTTTCCCCCTCTACTATCCATTTTACCTTTGACCTTATTGCAATCCCTTCGATTTTTTTGTTCCTAAGTTCTTGTAGCTCGTTTTTCATGTTCGCGAGTTGCTCGACAGTGCTATCTGTAACATTTTTCTCTAAATCACTAATGTTCGCCACTAACTTTAACTCCCTTTCTGTTTCTATCTTTTTCTTATATGAAGAATATGATATTGTCTTCCCTCGTATTTCCATTAGCATGGTTTCGAAAAATAACTGGTCTGAAATCTGAAATTGAATGTCCTCAAGGGGAATGTTATCGAGCGTGTCTCTATTATACGTAAGAACAGCATATTGCTTTTTTAGGTCTGAAATTAATTTCTTTATTTCTGTGACATATGACATATCTTTTAATAGAGAATTATTGAACTTCCATAAAGGCCTATCTCTTTTAAACTGTTCTTTCTTCATTGATAATGCTACTAGGGAATGATCTGATCTGTAGCCTACGCTAATATTACAACCATTTGTCTCTACAGCTAACGAGTCAGAAATCAGAAAATAATCCAAGCGTCCTTGTTTTATGCTCTTAAATCGACGCCATGTGTATGCTTTCTTTGTTGGATGAATTTCCCTCCAAATATCCACTAGTTCTAGCCCATCCATCATTGTTTTAATCTTCTTTCTTGTTCTAGGTCTGTGTCTAACACTAGTATAATTCCGGGCATCATTCTTCATGTCTAAAACGCAGTTCCAGTCCCCACCCATAAGTATATAGTCATTGCCGATCTGTTCAATTTTCTCACGAAGTGTGTCAAAAAATGAAGGACAGTCACCGCTGCTTGGTCCATATAAGTTAACTAAAGTAAGACGCTTGTTAAGAATTTCCACATCCATTATAATATAACATCCCAGTGGATCCTTTATAACATCATAGAGTTTGTACTCAAAGTTATTACAAAATAGTATTGCTACACCATTTTTGTTAGTGTCGTCGCCAGCAATCCATAGGTTATAGCCCCAACTGGCACGAATGAAATTTTCAGAACTTTCTTTCCAGTGAGTCTCTTGCAAAAAATAGATGTTACACTTCTGCTGCCTGAGAAAATCAAAGACGTCCCTTCGCTTATTGTTAGTATTTAAACCATTTACATTGAAAGTAGCCACTTTAAAATCTTCAGCCATTATGGAATCTTATATATGTTTCAAAGTAGGTAATTGATACATGTATGACTTGGAATTGAAGAGGACCCACATACTTATTGTTACAGAAGTTTTGTTTCAGCTCATCAACTACCCCATGACGCAAATAGCAAGACAAAACACAACATTTAATACACACCCACACATAAAACATATCAAAAGAAAAATTCATACAAATCAAGACGGAGGGGTTGTAACGGAGGATCTGGTATGACCGTGTGGACTTCAACGACAAACTAATAAAGAAGAAGAGGAGTTAGCGGCTGTAACGCTCAGCGCCGCGTCAGCAACAGCGGAAGAAGGAGAAGAAGAAGAAGAAGAAGGAGAGAGAGAGAGAGAGAGAGAGAGAGAGAGAGAGAAAGAGAGAGAGAGAGAGAGAGGAGAGAGAGAGATTGATGCTTTGTTCATGTATGAGAGAGAGAGAGAGAGAGAGAGAGAGAGAGAGATTGATGCTTTGTTCATGTATGAGAGAGAGAGAGATTTATGCTTTGTTCATGTATGAGAGAGAGAGAGAGAGAGAGAGAGAGAGATTTATGCTTTGTTGCTAATTTTGTTGATGTATGGATATGTCTGAATCAGTTAAGGAGCTGGAAACCGATACACCCAGTTTCAAATGCTTGCACGCGCGCGCGCGCGCGCACACACACACACACACACACACA
>JACVVK020000114.1:957500-1010000 GCA_018292915.2 Batillaria attramentaria | reverse complement strand
GCACAACTGTTCAATGGTTTCTGAAGGTCAGATCGTCCGACCAATAGGCTCATCAGATTAACCGACAATCCAGACAGACGGAAGTGTGTGTTGATGAATCTGAGAAAATAAAATGTTTCACCGTTGAAGCTGGAGTACAGTGGTCACGTGACATCCCCCGTTGCCCTCTACGTGTACCTGACGGCTTCAATCAGCACCTGTCAGCGGCAAACCGGCAAACGACCGACCTTATGTCCAACCCGAGACAGATCTGATGAGTTCTCTCATCTGGACCTTAAGTCAGTTCGTTCCAAGACAGAAGAAGCTATTAATGGACAAGAGAGGCCTCGCGTTTATCACGTTTGCCCGGTGATCAGTTCAGTTGGGGTGCTGTCCCTTTACCGTGATGTGACGTGAAGAGACTGAAGGGGCGGCTTGCAAGGCTGACACAGTGACATGACTGACAGTGGTTAGAGATGAAATGCTATCTCGCTTTTTGTCACCCTATTAATTGAAAGTTAATTCCAAAGGAAATGTATCTTCCTAAGCATGGGCAAATCCCTACATGGTCCACCCCTTGTCGTGGGGTAGTGGCTTGTGTACCTCAATGACCCAGAGAACTATGCCAGCAGGAGCACATGCTCCTGGCAGGGTCACCCAAGCTGGACAGGTCGAAGGGTAGAGGTCAGACGAATGTGGACCACCTCTCCAAGAGGCTAAACGGGTTTGCGTAGGGTTAACAGCCCTACCTGTAAAAAACACTAAGTTACAAAAGCATCGACAGCAACAAACCGAGACATTCACCTGGGCGAGGAAGGGTCTCCATCCCGGAGACCTATGACGCATTGCAGTGAAAGCCGAAAGGAAGCTGCAAGGCCGACCCCCCTTCTAACACCCAGGACAACAACGAGAGTAGCCACATGGAACATCAGGACAATGTATGAAGTAGGAAGGACCATACAAGTAGCAAGAGAGATGAAGAACTACAAGATAGGAGTACTGGGACTGAGTGAGACAAGGTGGCTACAGACAGGACAGCTGAGATTTTCATCGGGAGAGCAATTGCTGTACTCTGGACACACAGAGGATGGAGCCCCCCACACTGAGGGCGTGGCCCTGATGCTGGCACCGGAGGCACAGCGGGCACTCATCGGCTGGGAACCTGTCAACTCCCGCATCATCACAGCCAAATTCATCACCAAGAAAAAAGACATCAAGCTGAACATCATCCAGTGCTACGCTCCCACCAATGATGCGGAAGAGGAGAAAAAAGATGACTTCTACCAACAACTGCAGACAGTGATAGATAGAGGAGGAGCCAAGGACATGACCATACTGATGGGAGACTTCAACGCCAAGATTGGATCAGACAACACAGGCTACGAGGACACCATGGGAACACACGGACTGGGACAGATGAACGAAAATGGCGAGCGCTTTGCAAACTTTAGTGCCCTGAACCAGCTAGTGATAGGAGGCAGCATCTTCCCACACAAGCGCATCCACAAGGCCACATGGAGATCGCCAGACCATGTCACGGAGAACCAGATTGATCACATCTGCATCAGCCGGAAGTTCAGGAGATCGTGGCGGGATGTGCGCGTGATGAGGGGTGCCGATGTATCATCAGACCACCACCTTCTTGCAACAACATTGAGACTTCGGCTTAAGAGGCACACCAACGCCAACAGCACACGGACCAGGTACAACGTTGGACTTCTCAGGAACACAGACACACAAGCAGCATTCCGGATCAGCCTTTCCAACAGGTTCCGGCCACTGCAAGACCTGATAGAAGACAGTGAAATGGACATCGAGACACACTGGGAACACAGCAAGAAACTTTGGCACGACACATGCGAAGAGGTCCTTGGCAAGAGAAAGACCCAACATAAGGAATGGATCTCTGCTGATACCATCCAGAAGCTGGAAGTTAGGAAAGAGAAGAAAACTGCACTGAACACAAGCCGAACAAGAAGAGCTAAGGCAAAGGCACAAGAGGAATACACAGCAGCTGACAGAGAAGTGAAGAGGAGCACCAGGAAGGACAAGAGGGACTACATCGACAACCTGGCCAGTCAAGCAGAGGAAGCAGCCCGACAAGGGAATCTAAAAGACCTGTACCAGGTGACCAAGAAGCTCGCGGGCAAATTTCAGCAGACAGACAAACCAGTGAAGGACAAGAACGGGCACCCACTGACAACAACTGAGGAACAGCTGAAGCGATGGGCAGAACACTTCAGGGAGCTGTTAAATCGCCCCATCCCTGAAACACCACCAGACATCCCACCAGCAGAGACAGAACTACCCATCAACTGCGACAAGCCCTCTAAGGCGGAGATCAGGAAAGCCATCATGACACTGAGAAATGGGAAAGCTGCAGGGCCGGACGAGATACCAGCAGAAGCCATCAAAGCAGACACAGAGACAGCCGTCAACATGCTGCACAGCCTATTCAGCAAGATCTGGGAGAAGGAAGAGGTGCCAGCCCAGTGGAAAGAAGGGATCGTCATCAAGCTGCCAAAGAAAGGGGACCTCAGGGACTGCAGCAACTACCGAGGGATCATGCTCCTGTCAGTGCCAGGCAAGGTTCTCAACAGAATTCTACTGGAGAGGATGAGGGAGGCAGTCGACCCCATGCTCCGAGACCAGCAGGCGGGCTTTCGCAGGAACAGGTCCTGCGCTGACCAGATTGCCAGCCTACGCATCATTGTGGAGCAGTCACTGGAGTGGAACTCCCCTCTCTACATCAACTTCATAGACTACGAGAAGGCTTTTGACAGTGTAGACAGAGAGGCACTGTGGAAGCTGCTAAGGCACTATGGAGTTCCCGGGAAGATCATCTCCCTGATCCAGTGCACCTACCAAGACATGAGCTGCAGGATTGCCCATGCTGGCCAGTTGTCAGAAAGCTTCGAGGTGAAGACCGGAGTCCGCCAGGGATGCCTGTTGTCCCCGTTTCTCTTCCTCCTGGTCATCGACTGGATCATGAAGACCACTACAGCAGGCAGGAAAAACGGGATACAGTGGACACTCTGGACGCAGCTGGATGACCTCGACTTCGCGGACGACCTGGCGCTCCTGTCTCACAGCCACAGCCAGATGCAGGACAAGACTACGCGCCTGGAAGCCACATCAGCCGGAACAGGGCTCAAGATCAACAGGAAGAAAACCGAGCTGATGAAGATCAACACCACTGCCAACACACCAGTCACAGTCGGTGGAGAGCCCATCAGGGAGGTGGAGTCTTTTGTTTACCTGGAGAGTGTGGTTGATGGACAGGGAGGCACAGACCGAGACGTCACAGCCAGAATCGGCAAGGCAAGGGCAGCAATGGTCATGCTGAAGAACGTCTGGGCATCCAAAGTTGTCAGCATAAGAACCAAACTACGCATCTTCAACTCCAACGTGAAGTCAGTTCTGCTCTACGGATGCGAAACATGGAGGACAACGAAGACGATGCAGCAGAAGATCCAGACATTTCTCAACACCTGTCTGAGGCGCATCTTCAACATCCGATGGTCAGAGAAGATCCGGAATGAAGAGCTGTGGGAGCGAGCGGGGCAGGAACCAGTGGCCAAGCAGATCCTGCGGAGGAAGTGGGGCTGGATTGGACACACCCTCAGGAAGCCAGCATCCAGCACCACACGCCAAGCCCTGACATGGAACCCGCAGGGGAAAAGGAAGAGAGGCCGGCCTCGCAACAGCTGGAGGCGGGACACTGAGGCAGAGCTATGTAAGCAGGGTACCAACTGAACTGGAGTGGCAAAACTAGCCCAGAACAGAGTGCGATGGCGAAGGGTTGTCGATGGCCTATGCTCCACGTGGAGCCAAGGGCCTAAGTAAGTAAGTAAGTAAGCATGGGCAAATGGCTTTTTTGTATCGGAGAGGAATTCAATTCTACATGTGAAAAACAAAATCAACAGTTCCATACTGGACGGTGCAGTCTTGTTTTTATCCCGAGGGTTGGGAAATGGAGCTTCGAGTGGAGTGTGGCGTCGCTAACTGCAGAAAGTTGTAGGCGCATGTGGGAAATAAGGAGCACTCCCCGCATCTCGTTATACACATTCCAGGTACAGGCGCGTGATTTGTAAGAATGGCGTGCACGTTTGCGTATCACTGATGTGCTCTTCTTTTGTGCAGCGTTGTACTCAGTCACTTTGAGCACTGCTGTGTCGGATGGAAACAAGGCGGAAAAAGTGAGTGCTTATGGTAAAATGATGACATTTTGTAAGTGGGAGTCATAACATCAGTACGCCTACAACTTCGACTTTACTAAGATGATTGAATAAAAATCCTTGAGAATGTATTGAGAACTTGTGATTCAGTTTTTGTGGAAAGTACGGTAATACAAATAACTGAAATCGGCGACGGGGGGACTGTATGCCTAATTCCATTTAATATTATGACTTCCACTTAAAAAATGTCATCATTTTACCAGGTAAAAGAAAAACAAACAAAAAAAAACTCACTTTTCCTCCTGGTTTCCATCCGACACAGCAGTGCTCGAAGTGACTGAGTACAACGCTGCACAAAAGAAGCGCACACGATACGCAAACGTTCACGCCATTCTTGCAAATCACGCGCCTGTACCTCGCGCGCACTCGAGGTCAAGGTCAGCACCGCATTGTTCGGGAGTTCTCATTAAACTATCACGGAACGCAAATTATTAAACTACGTTATTGTTTGCTGCTTTTATTGATCAACAAATCCTTAGGTGGAGGCGTGTTAACATTATCATTGTGCCTTAATTACCAAATTCAGTGATATATCCCAGTTATCATCAGTTTCTGCGATCTGTCTCAGTGCAGTTAACGACAGTCTGCAGTTAGCGACGCCACAGTGGAGTGAAGGGCCAATGTCAGTTTCACGCGGAAACAGAAAGCAGGGCTGGGAAGACCAAGAGAGTGGTTACGTGCGTATACTGAATCGAGTTTAACGTGAACTAGGCGATGCGATAAACAACGGTGTCGCTAGCAAACACTGCTACACACAGACGCTTCAGTTTGCTATCGGTATTGTTTTCTTAGATTATAATTATATTATATGATTATATGTTAACTTATTTAGATTATTCATTTAGACCCATTTATTTTGGATTTCGTTTTTATTCGCCATAATAAATTTAACGAATAAATTTATCCTAATCTGTGCATGAGTTGCAGCCGTGCAAATTTCACATTAATAAACAAGTATTTCCGCAGAAATTGTAGTAGTTACATCTGAGACATAACCTTATCTAGATTATCTTCGGCCGAAAATACAGAAGTAAAAAAACGAGGCTCGTTTATGATGGGACAGTTTATTCTTGTGTATAGTGGTTGGCAACAAAGCAAGTTAGACAATCGTCATCGCACATGATGGATTCACAGATGACAGAGCTCGAACTCTTACCAGTTCGCTGCCTTGGCTTTCGTAGGATCTCTTACGATGATCCACCACGGACATTTCCAGTGTTAGTGCTACCACTCACAGAAGTGTTGTTGTTATGTACACAATTTACGAGTTGCATAAATTGTGGTAACTTGCACTGATAAAAAGTCTGAACCAACCTTTTGTAACGCGTACACTGTTTTGAATTTCAGTTCCTCAATAATCCAGTTCTAGTGGATGAAATGACACAAACTACTAAGGCTCATATGAAGCAGCATTGAATATTTTTTTTAAGGTTGTTCATAGTGAAAACCAAGTATGTAAATAACCAGATTGTTTGTTTACGCAAAAGCATTATAATCACAAATATCAGTGTCATTTGTTTTTATGGGCATAGTCAGATAGTCAATTTTCTTCCATTTGATTTATCAGTATTTATACACTGATTATAATGATTATTGATGTCTTTTTGATACCTGTTTAGGACACACCGTTTTGTGTGCTTTCACTTGTCAAAATCCTGCGAACTGGTAAGGGTTCAAACTGACTATAAGGAAGCACACACACACACACACACACACACACGCGCGCGCGCGCACCGCGCACACACACACACGCGCGCGCGCGCGCACACGCGTGCTGTTCTCTCTCTCACCTCTGTGTGTGTGTGTGTGTGTGTGTGTGTGTGTGTGTGTGTGTGTGTGAGAGAGAGAGAGAGAAAGGACGTCTGACGTTTTCCTCTCAGTCTATAGCTTGACACAGTTGTAATCGCCGCAGAATAATATCAATTTATAATTATCTGCCAGAAATTCTGAAACCGAATTCTAACAAACGAAATGTTGTTACCAAATAAAAATGCATTTATATTGTTTTTATCACAACAAGCTGAATGCACTGTCTTGATGATGTCTCCATCGTCATAGAGATAGTAACTTACATAGATAAACCTGTACTCAGATACTCGACCTGTAGCGAAAGCAAATATGTCCCCTACACTGATCTGCGCGCGCGCGCGCGCGCGCGCGTGTGTGTGTGTGTGTGTGTGTGTGTGTGTGTGTGTGTGTGTGTGTGTGTGTGTGTGTGTGTGTGTGTGTGTGTCGGGGGGAGGGGGTGCTTTTTGTTGTTGTTGTTTTGAAAGATGTATCCGAAATTATTCACCTCAGTCTGAAAAGTCTATAAGCACAAAAAGTATGCTGTTCTCAGACACCAAACTGGATATATGTTTTGTTTTACTGTATATTTTTGGTCGTAAAAGAGGGGGGGGGGGGTTGCGTCAATTAGGCCAAATTATCGAGTTTGTAGAGTAGAGTTACCTCTACTAGACGAAGTGTTGGGATGTAGGTGAACCACAGGACTGATTGCCCCCAACCGTGCGACACACACCGTATCCACAATTAACATATCTTTTGCTTTGATGGCAGGGGCACTGGACATGCACGCGCAACATTCAGACGTCACTATCTATCGGTCATGCCGATATATACAATGGAAAACATGCTGAGAGACGTCATGGAGGCCATTTTAGGGTTGAATTTCGTTGGTTTTTGGGGTTTTTTTTTTTTTTTTTGTTTTTTTTTTTTTTTTTTCGCATGCTGTACTTGTAACCCCGAGGGTGAAGGCTTAACGGTATTCGATGCAAACAAAAATAGATTTTGGTTGGGTCTCTGAGTTAGGTACATTTTTTCTTCTGACAATGTTCAAGGACAGTGTATCGTTTTCTGGAAGTCAGGCAAAAAACACCTACATGTCTTCGACAAACGGACGGCTATATAGAGGGATTGTGTAAAATGGCCGCGCGCCGTGTGAACAGTCCAAGTGACGAACCATTGTCGGGTGCGCATCGATAGCACTACGTATCCGGCTCCGGCTCCGGCTACGACATTCGCACGTTTCACTATGATACATCAGGATTGAGTCAAACTGCACGTAGTCAGTTCAGTTCAGATGCAGCTGCGAAGTGTCTGTGTGTTTGGACTCCCGCATTCTCCTCACAGATACAGTATGTGGGACCTAGGTCTTTTCCTTCACAGTTATGATTCTCCTTCACAGGAAACCTATCAACTGCCTAGCGAACAATGTTGTGGCCATTGTACGACCATGCTTCGAGTTAGGGAACTGACTATCCTGTAGTCACAGGCCCTTGTTCATTGCGAAATATCCAGCTGTAACTGAAGTCAGTTCAGTGTTCCGCTCCAGAATGGCGCAGTCACGTATTCGTGCCTCTACTGGCTGTATATTCTGAATTTAGCGGAGAGAGGCAGTTATGAACCGGCTGAAAGATTCATCTCCCGTGGTTTATTTTTTAAATGCAAAGTAAGTAGATGATTGCAAACTGTAATAAAAATACACTTCTAAGTTTAATATTTACTTACACCATAAACAAAATGTAACCCCATTAAACAAAATATTGACTTGTTTTAATTTTCAAACGAATTTAAAAACAAACATTTTTAATGTACAGAATGGTTATTTAAATTACTCAACATACAGACATTTACGTAGTATTTTGCTAGTAAAAGCGACGCTTCTGAACATTCAGCAGCTTCAGACCAGGCAGGCGCTGACGAAGGATAAAAACAAATTAAACAAACTGATTAAAGGGAAACAAACCAATCACAAATCTGCTGGGCAATCAGTAGCTTTACGTTTTCTTTTTTGTAGTCTCGTCAGTTTATTAAAATGTTTATCAGTTTGTGTAGACTAGTATGCGGGCGAGAATTGCAGTTTCCCATGTTTGGGATCAATAAAGTGTTATATATTCTGTATTCTTCTCCAGAATTATGGCTTGAAAAAACTTGACTACGAAAAACAAGAAAGGGAAAAACTGCATAGAAGCTCTTTTGTTGTTTACAGCTCTACTCACGCGAATAAGATCTTCCAGAAACATAATATCAAACACACTATTCCATTGAAACATGGGTATTGGGACTCAGTAATGTCATTTTCCCAAGACATTTTGGGGGGTAGGAAGCATAACCGTCCACATCTCGGACAAATACCTGAGGACCTGTTGTTGTTGTTGTTGTTGTTGTTGTTGTTGTTGTTGTTGTTGTTGTTGTTTGTTTGTTTGTTTGTTTGTTCACAACAAATATCCCAGCAGACTTGACTCATGAGTGATAAGTTTCAGATTCGAGTGAATTTCTTTTTGCCTATACAGAAGTCAAATTTACAGAAAGGAGGATTTGGCGAATTTTGATCCAGTTCGGCCATTGCCAGCACTTCGACATTTGAGATAATTATAATCGCCAACCCAAGCCTGCTTTGTTAGCAAGTGTATCTGCGGTGTAGCAAATACTATAAAAGGCGTGTTCTGTTACGATATATTGCCACTGTAGATGACGCCGTAATAGAAAAACAACGTTAAACAACAGCAACAACAAACGAAAAGATTGTCAGAACCATGCTAATGATGTCTGAACGAAAGAAAAAATCGCAAGTGGATCCCTTAAATGCTATGCTGGTTCTAGATTAACGTGGAAGAGTGCCATATTTATTTTTCTGACATTAGTTAAGGAGCAAGGAGAAATGGCCCCATCCCACAAAGTTGTTTCTCCAAATATCATGCTATTTTGTTTGTTTTGTTGTTATTGCTGCCGATATATTTTACGACCGCAAAACAATTTGCCCTTTTGGGACAATATTGATTGATTGATTGATTGATTGATTGATTGATTGATTGCTGTTTATTTTTTTAAAGCGGGGGGGGGGGGGGGGGTCCGTTTTCTTTCTCGCCTCAAGTCTGTAAGACCTACCAAAGACACTAGATCCGCTACGCTATATCGGATCTAGAATCTTAGGAGGGAGACAGATGACCGACGTCAATTCCGTGAACAATACATTTGACGTCAGCCTTACGCAGGTCGTTTGAAAGAGGATGCTTGTTCATGTCTTGTGATTTCCTTGCTGGTGTTGTGAATTCCCTGACTGAATTAATTTTTTTTACATAAAATCTGGAAGATCTAGAGGGCTGATGAAACGTCAACTTGAATACCTTGGACTGTACTTACGAAATCACGAAATTGGAGCTCTTTGGACCGGTGCTTCTCGCAGAAACTTGAAAAAAAGTGTTTAGCTAAAATCTTTGTTATTCTTGATATGGAAGCTATAATAGTTCAGTAGATCCTGTCTCATGTGCAGTTGTCACACGTGATGAAAATCCGGCTATGGCCGGGATGATGACCGAGTAATTTGAAGGAGTCGTTTCATAGTTATTGGCCTTATGTGCAAACCACCTATAACCCAGATATATTTTTTTTTACACAAAATCTGTCAGAGCTACAGAGCTGTGCTACAAACCCATTCAGTACAAGTGAACTTCGATGAACTTCCAAATTTTAGAACATGAAGGCATTTGAAGAAATTTTTCGTCCGAAAACGTGTCTTGATTGATAAATGGGCGATAACTCTTCTAAAATTGCGTAAGTGAAAAGTCGTGGAACTTACCTCTGGAAAATATCAGTGACTGTCCATTTCATCTCAAAGTCATATTGTGCATGAAAGCCGTATGTCAGTTGTCTGGAGAAACGTCACAGTCAGTCTTGTTTTGTATCGCTGGAACTTGCTACTGCGCGCAGCGAAATCTGCTCCATCCCATAAAGTTGTTTCTCTGTAGAGAAACAATGACCCAAGTGTCAAGTGACCTCTAAACACATCGTATTGATATCTAATAAGCAGAGCTTGTGTCTTGAGTTTACTTTTTCTTCTGTATTCGTTGACGCGTGTATAGCGGGAGAGAATCAGACCTTGTTGGTAGTCTCAGTATCTAAAGGTTACCTCCCTGGATAAGTAATCGTACTACACAATGAGCACACTACTACATGTACTGCTACTCTCTTCTCTGTTCTGCGTGCATTACAACACAACGTGAAGGGCTCTGACTGACTAAATAGATAATTCAGTCATTGATTAAGAGTAATTATTAAGCAGACTGTCTAAAACCAGTTTTGCACCATTGACGGATATTTATTACCGCTCAAACACGGATTGCGCGAAACTGAAAAGGGTCAGTTTTCACTGATCATCGGGCTGAGTAATGAGGGGTTTTTTTGTTTTTGTTTTTCTTTTTCTTTGAGTAGAATTGGGTAAAAGGTTCAGTTTTTCACTGATGTGGATGGAGAGATGGTGTCAATTAGATCAGTAAGAGAATGGGAAATTGTGGCAGCCTCGTTTTTAATCAGTGTATGTGTTACGCGTAATTTGTGAAACTGCCCATTTCATGAAATACGCACGATATTGCTCATTTCGTGAAATACGCAGCTAAATTGCTCATTTCACGAAATGGCCAAATTTACTGTCCATTTCATGAAATGAGCAAAAATTTGTTGCGTATTTCACGAAATACGCATTGGAGAATTTGAGAGTCAAACGTTTGAAGTGCAAGTTTGTTTGGAATTTGCAAAGCAAGTTTTGTTAAGAGTTGAGGATGTTCCTGCTGCTACAGAACTGACCATTCGGAGTGCTGTAAGAGTTCATGTTTCAAAGACGGTAATCTTTGCATGAGTGCCTGTCACTCCACAAAGTAACTGTAAAACTAGGAGGAACAGCCCCGTCCTACAAAGTTGTTTCTCCAAACTTCATTTTATTTTGTCTGTGTTGTTGTTATTGTTGCCGGTTCTCCCCTCTCCAAGTTCTACCAATGACACTAGGTCCTCTACGACCTCAACCGATTAGCCACGTGACTGAGAGTGGGGCCGGGTGGGGGAAGAAGGGAGAGAGAGAGAGAGAGAGAAACAGAGAGAGAGGGTAGGTGGGTGGGTGTTTAGGAGTTTAACGTCCTTTTGTCCTTTTCCACCACATAAGGGTGATATCAAAGACGGGGCAACGAGAAAAAGGCCAGCACAAATATTTGGCCCCAGCTAGGATTCGTAGTGTGGTTGTTTTTTTTGTTGTTGTTTTTTTTTAACACAAAACCAGTCAGAGCTACAGAGCTGAAACACGAATACAGTCAGTGTAATTGGGTGATCTTCCGAAGTCTAGAAAATGAAGGAATTTGAACAACTTTTTCGAAAAAATTCGTTATATGACCGATTTCTTTAAAAAAAAATCGGCGATAACTCTTCTGAAAATGCGGCAGGATAAAAATCGTGAAAGGTAGGTCTGGAGAAGGTGAATTCCTATTTTATCTCAAAGTAAAAAGGCCTCCAACGAGGTGGTTTAGGAGCCATCATTACATCCGTCCACACACACACACACACACACACACACACACACACACACACACACACACACACACACACGCTCTGCCACGAAAAAATGCGTGCTTGTTGCTGCAAGGGAAACAACTCTTGTAGGCAATACATCTCTAAACAGGGTGAACATGGTCAGTGAATGCGACTGTTTTCACAGCTTCTGTGCACACTGTGACATAACACGGGGACCTCAGTATTTTTTATTTTTTTCCTTCTTAGGTATCACTTAGCTCGGCTCGGTCCGATTTGGGCGTCGTCGTAGGGGCAAAGAGAAGCCTCGCGGCCCCTGTACAGGCATGGAAATAATGCGTGCTTGTTGCGGCAAGGGAGACAACTCATGCAGGCAATAATCTCTAAACAGGCTGAAAATACACTGTGCTCAATAGTGAATGCGACAGTTTTCACCCGGCGTTTCTGTGCTCTGACACTGTGAATGATAACACTCAGTGACGGGGACCTCAAACTGAGTTGTTCGCAACTGTCCGCTTTCCTTGTCACCGACTGGCAGTTGTCGGTCCGCTCAACTTACATAATAAAAGCCGCGGCTTTACTGATTTAAGTATAATGTTTCATGAAAACTAGCAGAGGGATTGTATGACTGAGTCGACTCAGTGAGTCAGTCGCCACTCAGTCACCGTGCATTGGCAGGTAATATATGAGCGCACTGTCACAGTGTCAGTGACTATGATATATGAGTGCATTCAGTTGTCACAGTGTCAGTGTGTGCCGTGCAGAGTGTGTGCCGTGTGCCGGTCGGTCACAGTGTGTGTGTGTGTGTGTGTGTGTGTGTGTGTGTGTGTGTGTGTGTGTGTGTGTGTGTCACGTGACGTGTGTGTGTGCCGACATGCCGGTGTGCCAGTCAGTGTGTGTGTGTGTGTGTGTGTGTGTGTGTGTGTGTGTGTGTGTGTGTGTGTGTGTGTGTGTGTGTGTGTGTGTGTGTGTGTGTGTGTGTGTGTGTGTGTGTGTGCCGGTGCCGCCGGCCACGCCGGGTGTGTGTGTGTGTGTCCGAGTCAGTCAGTCCGCCAGTGTCGGTGTCAGTGACTGAGTGTGTCAGTCAGTGTCACTGAGTCCGAGTCTGTCAGTCACTGAGTCAGTCAGTGCGGTCCGGTCACGGTCACTGAGTGTCAGCCGGTCACGCGGTGTGCCGGCGGTCGGTATGAATAGATTTGCCGCCGTAATAAAGTAATGTTTGCAAGTTAATCACTTATTGTTTGGGTTTGTTTGTTGTTGTTTTTTGTTAAATTATTGCACATACCAAACCCCAGTTCAAGTTATGTCAAGTTCACTGACTGAGTCCGTCCGGCCGGCGCAGCAGCGGCCGGTCACAAGTCAGCGCCGGGTTCAGTGCCGGCCTGTCAGTTAGTCAGTGCCGGTCAGTTTCAGTTATATTGGCTTAGAATCTTAATTTTTCACTCATATTTTGTTCCGAGATATGAGCACAAAGACGATTTTCCAATTTAATGTATTTAATGTACAATAAAGTAAATTTGAACTTGAATTTGAATAAAATCAAATCCGAAACTGAAGAGTAATGGGCGCTATAAACCCGCTGAGCCACTGGGGACTTTTGCAGACCTGACAGCATGGCCTCCCTTGCAATGAATATGTATTGCCTCAGTAACGCCATCTACAAATGTAACCCTTTGTGTGATAACGCCTCAACAGCACCTTTCATTGCCTCCGCGAAAAGCTCTTTGTTTCGCCAGTACGTTACAGGTCAGCTGATTCACGACTTGTGAAACAGTATTGAACTCGTGCAGGCCTTGACTGCCATAATTTTGTGGAAGCATAGCATAGTGTACTTCAAGGGCAACAACTCTCAGAGTGGGCTGACGCCATCATGGTTGCTTGTTTCCGCCGGCATCACCTTTAGATTGGCCTGAAGTTGGCGTTTTGTCTCGATTCACCTGGGTATGCGTTAATTTTTGCTTGATGATTTATTGAAATGAATATTCTGGATTATTATAACAGATTCGTCACTGACTTGCTCGATGCGGATTGGTTTGGAGGGATGTACTTCCGTGGAAGAAGACCCGAAAAAGTCTTGCCCTCCTAGTCGTAAAGGGTATCATTTAATACTATCAAATTGGAATACGGCCACACACACACACAAAAACCGACAAAGCTTAGACAAGTTAGAGGAAAAGTGATTCTGTAAATGTAGCTGGGCTTCCGTGTTCAGATTTCTTTTCCAGTTGTCGGTTTTGAATTATAAACACATTCTGCTCTATTCACATGTGTTGCTGATCAATATTAGTGATAATCCCATTCACTTGCGAAATTTATAGTAAGACACGATCGTGTCTTTCGAGTTTCGTTCTTATGGTAGGTCAGAATTTTCCCCACTAATCACTTGTTAAAGGATCACTTGTTAAATTCATACAGGATGTAACAAACTTTTTAAAATGTCCAACGTGTGCTTCTGAAGTGACGTGTATGTGAAAATTAATGTATCAGGTTAAACACATACTGACAGCACCATCCACACAAAGACGTAAGAGCGCACATACTTGCAACCACTGACAGGAATGTCAGACTCAAGATTCAGTAGATACTTGGTAATAAGATATAAGTTATTATGTTTTACCTTTAGTCTCCCCTAAACCTTTCAAAAATATAATCAAGTTCTGGCCTACTTAAGCAGTGAAGGTGAACAACTCCCAAAATGTTAAAGAAGTGTTTTAAACATGCGCTGTATATGGGCCTTTGGAATTATAAAATATGTACTGAATACGCATGCGGAAAGACCTGAAGTCTCGCCGAATCTCCCTGGGCCTCTCAACGTTTAGCAGAGACAAAGAGGAGCATCTAGCACCCAAATGGCGTAAACTCTCATTGACTGTTGTGAAGTTCTTTTGTGGTTTTCTTTAAATGCAGTTTTAGTGTCACATGACAAGAATTTGTTGTGCAGCGTCTTTGGTACCCTTACAAGTGTAAAACTGATCAATTAGGCTCATACTTCAGCAACTGGTGACTCACGATGTAGTCCATTGTAATTTTGCAAGTCTTAAAGGGGATGGGTAGGCAGGGATGGTATGTGAGCTGAACATGATTATAATGGATATAGCGCTTACAGTTATAATACTCATTGAACTCTAACTCTAAGCGCTTACAAAGTTAAGAAGAATAAGATAAAATAGGATAAAAATAAAATGGCATGAAAATAATGCCAGAGAGAACAATAAAAGACAGCATTTGTGGCACACACACACACACACACCAGGGATCGATTTTCTCGCGCGCCATGCGACTATGTCATATTTTGATAAAATGTCGCATAGAAATTGCACAAAATGCGTCATATGTCGCACGAACATGACATCACAAGCGCACTTGACAACGCGAAGCAGAGATACGCTGTCTGTGTCAGTCATAGAGTCTGTTACACTAATCTAATTTTAGTGATGAGGGCAAGTTACTTATCCCGCTCGCCGCGCGGGCTGATAGGAACTCTCACTCGAAAGAGTTGCAAAAAATATTGGCGCGTTTTCAGTTTTCTCAGTTCTGCGATCGAGAGGTCCTTTTTCGTTCAGAACCTGAACGTCACTGCACTTAGGAACAGGCTCTCGGCACAGACATGTGGCAGAGTGATGTGGGTGAACTTGATTGTCTCATGGAAAATGAAAATGTCTCATAAAAATGACTGGTCAAGGAGACAATGTCTCATTGGCATATATTTGAGTAAATCCATCCCTGCACACACAGAATTCTGTCAGTCTCTCAGACATTACTGCTGCTGGGCTGAGAGCAAGTGCATTTTGACTGCAGTTTTAGAGGTTGGACCGAATATGCCTTATGTGTTTCGAAAGAGTGTTCCAAAGGGTGGGTCCTTGGTGCGAAAACGACTGCTGCCTGTATGTATTTGATAAGTTGTAGGTGCCAGTAACTGACCGTCTTCTGCCCACGTCAAATTACAGTTAGACTGGTGAACCATCCAAGCCTACCTTAGCCATACGGCACCTAAAAACCTTTGCAATGTACGTAAGTTCCAGGCTTGGGACTTCCCCCCCCCCCCCCAAAAAAAAAAAAAAATAAAATAAATAAATAAATAAATAAAAATTCATGTACTTTACTTTTTGGTATACAGCACAGGTCATGTTCATGACACACAGGAGATTTTTTTTTTTTTTTTTTTTTTTTTGCTGCCCCAACTCTTTGCCAGCTCCAGTGGTGTTCCTCCCAGGTCATGGGTGGAACCCACGGAGGACTCGAAAGCTGGGGCAATTTTTTATTATGCATGATGATGGAGATGAGGATGATAGTAAGATGATGCTATGGAGGTCCATGTGGTTTGGGACTGCGGGACAGGGCCGCATTCCACGCTTCCTGTCATAAATATCCCGGCATTAACCAGGCCCGGGAACTACGGCACCTGCGGTGCCGGCCGTGTAATCATCCACATCATAAGACGTGTCATACAAAGGGAAGCACCCCCAAAGTCGCACCCGTGAAGTGGGTGAAGCTCGGCTGTGTGGCAACAGCCTCCCCATTGGGCCCATAGCACACCCGCTCTGGGTAGGAGCCGACCTAGGTAGGAAAAATCCCGCTTGCCTCGGCTGGGATTCGAACCCGGGTCTCCCGGTCCATGATCCGAAGTGCTAACCACTACACTACGGGGGCCGGTCACAGGAGATGTTTTAGTGTGAACAAACATGGAAAATATCTCAAAACGCTTTATTAGGTTTGCATATCAAGTCTGATATAGTACTTGACAAAACAAGTGGTGTTCAGTAAAAGTTTTCAAATTTGGTACTTAAGAAATTCTTATTAAAATTTGATCAGTGACCAGTTCTGTTTATCCAGCTTCCAAAAGACAGTGTTTGTTACATTCATGAGCCCTGTTTCTTCTCTTGTTGTTGCTTCCCTGTTTCCATTATGGCTACATAACCTGACATCGATACTTGACACACTTAGTCCAAATCACATTAAGGCTAGGACTCTTGACAGTAAACGGGACCATTACACTTTTTCAGGTTTAGTGTTGAATTTACGGTAAAGTTATAGTATGTACTTACAGTACTTATACTGCACATGCCTGGACTTACCTAAGTTCCCGATGTTTTTCCTGGGCACCATGCACAGGAGGTTGAGTAATCATCAGCCTGATGGTTTACCCTTCCTTCGTTACTACATTAGCATTTAATTTTCTTGTTGGGTGGCATGTTTTGATAATACTTGTATTATGAATGATCAGAAGTTCGAATCGCTGGATTCATAAAAGAAATGACTTGCTGTCTCACAGTAAATAATCTCTGAAGTATCAGCCCCAGTAGTGTAGTGGTTAGCACTTCGGACCATAGACCGGGAGACCCGGGTTCGAGTCCCAGCCGAGGCAAGCGGGATTTTTCCTACCTAGGTCAGCGATCGTCAAATGTGTCAGGACCATGGTAGCCATTCGGGCCACCGCCCTGAACAAAACTGGTAGCCCGTAAAAAATTCTGGAAGCCGGAGTGGCTGCTAGGTTCTTATTCATCTCAGAATTCCTCCTCGCCATTCGGGCTACCGCTACCGGAGCTTTCACTCGCCCGACGGTAAATTTGGTAGCGAAAGCGAGCGGGCGAGCGCATTTGACGATCGCTGCTAGGTCAGCTCCTACCCAGAGCGGGTGTGCTATGGGCCCAATGGGGAGGCTGCTGCCACACAGCCGAGATTCACCCACTTCACGGGTGCGACTTTGGGGGTGCTTCCCTTGGTATGACACATCTTACGATGTGGATGATTACACGGCCAGCATCGCAGGTGCCGTACTTCCCGGGCCTGGTTAATGCCGGGATATTTATGACAGGAAGCGTGGAATGCGGCCCTGTCCCGCAGTCCCAAACCACACGGACCTCCATAGCAACATCTTGCCATCATCCTCCATCATCATGAATAAAAATTGCCCCAACTTCCGAGCCCTCCGTGGATTTCACTCATTACCTGGGAGGAACACCACTGGAGCCGGCAAAGAGTTGGGGCAGCAAAAAAAAAAAAAAAAAAAAAATCTCTGAAGTAAAACTAAATGTCAGAGTCACAGAGTTAGGGTGAAATTGGTGAAAATATGTCTAGTATTTTGTTTGACTGTATATAATTGGCATTTCTTTAAAGAAAATTCACCCTCGCCAGATACGTCCTGACACTAGTGACAACCACATACATTACAACATGCCTCACTTATTTATCCTTTTACTACTTTGTTTCTTTTATCTTTGACAGGTTTATCACCATGCAACGAGCAAGGGTGTCAAACCACCCATGTCATCGGCTGAGTGTGCCAGCTGCCAAGAGATTTTGGTGCCGTCACTGTATGATGGTGTTTGAAGATGCCATCACACGATGGCGTCACAGTCGTTCGTGCAGGTCAGGTGGTTTTGATAATTTCATCAGGCGGCGAGAAATTGAGACGCAAGCTTTGCAGAAGATGGCAGAAACTCTTGACCCTGAGATGGCCATGGGGCCAATTCCCTTGCCAACTGGTGAGGCTGTGGCAGGGTGCAGTAAAGAACTTTGTTGTTTTATCTGTCGCCAGCGATTTATGTCACTGGATGAAATGCGGGAGCATGTTAAGTATCCTTGCAACAAGCCTGCAAATTTGCAACGGCCCTCAATGACAGTTTACATTGAGGAGCCAACATTTGGTACAGGAATCCAGCAGCATTTTACTGATGGCCCGGGTGTCAGGCCAAGCACTGCTGCAAGTGGCCACCATGAAACAACTGTGGACAGCAGTGGCACTAGCAGTCCTCATCCAGTTGCTGTTTACATGAATGACTCTGAGGAAGCTCATGCACAAGGAGAGGCAAAACCCACCAACATCTATGTAAATGAAAAAGGAGAGACAGTGATTGAGGTGGAGAACTTGGATCTTAACACAAAAAGTGGTGAACTTTCACTGGCCCATCTTCTCACACAGTTATCTCAGCAGGGGATTGTTTTTGATCAACAGGCATCATCCGGATCAGAGAACAACCTGACTCAGGGTGAACCTGTCATTCAAGGAACCCTACAGGAGCTAGACCTCAGCCAGCCAACTGCTGTTGATGCAGCAAATACATTAACACAGCTTGCAGGGTCAGCTTTCCGGGCAGCTAGTCATCCACAGACTGATGACATCTACTCGTACGCTCCACCCACGAAACGCGTCAAATCAGAGTGCATAGAGGTACAGTATCCATCTGAACAGGTAGACCAAGCTGTTGAGACTGAAATGCCTAAAGATGGTATTGAAGTGTCAGATGCACAAAACTACATTATTTGTACTGATGAATCTGAAGTGATCAGTGTGGTTCGTGCTGGTAGTGTGGAGCATGACACTAGTCAAAACAGTACAGCAGTAGACACAGCTGTATTCCAGGGTAGTTCTGATGATGATGCATCAAGGCAAGTCTATCACGCTGCACAGTACAATGTTGCCAGCCAAGAGTCTGTGGGTCAACAGACAGCTTCAGGGAGCGAACCAACATCACAGACTGTCCTGGTGAAACATGCTGATGAGGATTATAATCCCGTACAGGATGGTGAACAGGTAGATGAGTTCACTGATTCCACTCAAATCAGTGTGAGGATTCCTCCAACAGTCGATCATCTGGAACAGCTGGATGTGACAAGTTCACAAATGAGTGGGAATGGTTCTGCGCCAATCAGCTTGGAGCACCATGACAACATGCAACCTCAAGAAGATCCCGATCTTGTCAGTGGGCAGCCCGAAGGTGTGTGCAAAAACAGCAGCATGCCAGGAGACTCGACCACAGATGTACCAGCAGCAACATTTAATGTCAGTAATCCTCAAGGTTCAAGTGCTGAACAGCTTGAGAGCAGTGTTGGCCCACAATCTGAGACAGGATTTCTGCTTCCTCAGATTGTGTCTGTCTCATCCACAGTCCCAGAAATGCCTGTCACGCCAGTGCAGCAAACACCCAGTGCAGGTATGTTACCAGCAACTCGGCAGATGGAATATTGTTGTCATTCTTGTAGTCTTGATTTCTATACTAATCGACTGTCTGTTTCAGCCTCACCTAATACAAGCCCGAAAGCGCTGTGTGGAGCACAAAACAGTTTGAACAGTCTCTCATCACCTGTGGAGGTTGTAACTGAAAGCAGCTTTCCAGGAAAGGCAGCAGATCCAGCAAAAAGCAGCAGGGACAAAGTGACATGTAAACAGGGCGTTAGTTTCAACCTGATTGCAGACCCAGAAGAAAGTGTTGAGGGGGAAAAGGAACAGAGAGTAACTCGATCAGTGTCATTGGAAATGGCAAAACAAAAAACCCGAGTCCTTAGAAGTCGTTCATTACCAGATTGCACTGTCCCTAAAAAGAAGTTGCCCAGATTATTACCAGTTGTTGCAAAAGAGCCCCCAGCTTTTCCTGTTGCACATGATAAAACTAAAAGCATTCAGGAGCAGATACAGCTGGTAAGAAAAGATAAAAAACTGTGTAACTTGCAAAGAACTCATTTTAGAGGCTTGCTTGGAACTACATGTAACAGCAAGAGTGGTAGGGAAGCTGCAAATGAACAAAAGTTTTGTCACCACAGGCCTTTTCTGCAGCCAAAAGACAACACCCAGCAGGGAGTTAGTTGTGACGATAAAAGGAATCACATTTGCCTGGGTGATTCTTCTAAAGTGGAGAACAGAACCTGTTTTAGTTGTTCTGAACCGCAGAGAGCACGGGGTACAGCACACCAAATGACAGAGAGCACTCAAAAGGACAGCAAATACCCAGAATCAGGGCATACAGACAAATCAGGTGATGGTATTGCTGCAGGAGTGTGGCTAGGAAAATGTGTAACAAAGAGATCTGACAAGGACAGACCATGCAAATGCATGGCATGTGGGACAATGTTCAGTAGCCGTCAACTGCTACAAAAGCACAGACGAGTACCATGCCGTGTTCAGCATACTCGCCTGATGAGCCAAAAAGTGCTCCGCCCGCGACCTGCTGCTGTGCACAAACCAGCTCACAAGCCCAGGCCAAAGGTTAGACTTGAAGAGAGATTGAGGCCAAAACTTCTGATGGCCTCTCTTGTCTTACAAGAACGTCTGAAACGGGAAAAAGGGAAGAAAAAACAAAAGAATGCTTTTTACTGCATGCACAGGGAAATATTTTATCCAAAATGTACTGAACCCCAGATTCGTTTGTGGGACAAGAGAGTGAACGTATCAGGTCTCGGTGAACAAGAGCAGTTCTTATTCGAGGTAGGGCTAGTTAAAACTGCTCACATGTCACCAGATATGCTGTTGAGACATCGTGCAGTGATTCGCAGCAAGGTAGCTATTCATAGACTGAGGCATGCAGAAGCCCGTGCACAGCAAGCTGCACTCAAAGTCTTTGTTCCAGAGAACATAGTGATTCATTCAGAGTCCTGTCCGTCCAGCCCTGATGGTTACAACTCACCTCCAGTTCTGGAACGCATGGATTTAAATGTGATACTCAGGGAATATGAGGAACCACTTGCATCAGATTTGGATCCTCCAGTTCTAGAGCCAATGATTGATGGTCCCCATGTAGAGTTTTCACAGATGCAGTCTTTGTCATTCGCTAGTGTTCCAGAAGGGAGAAATGGCACCCAAAACGAAAACAGTGAGAGTGCTGTTTTTGTGAAGCAGTACTATGATATCTGTCCAGAGCTGAGTGCTTCACTGTTGCCATATGTGAGCTCCAGTGCTGAAAAATCTGTTGTCAAAATCACCATCAAGAGTGTTGCATCAGGTGTTAGGTTAGCTGAGGGTGGTGAGATCATTATCAAGACTCCCTATAACAGTGATCGCATCCTTCTGATCAATCCTCAGGAAGACTGTGAAGATTACAGTCCGAGATATTCCCCCAGACCTGCAGACCTGAACAGGACAGGCAGTAGCAAAGAATCCGCTGATCACCTGTTTAGAGCTAACAGTAACCCATCACACTCACAGTCAAAATGCAGCCCATTTGTAAGTGAGGTTTCCCGCTGTCAAGACTGTCACTGTCAGTCACATGTAGCATTACACCCTGAAACTAGTGAAAGTGCCCCACAAGGGAGTCCTGCACCTGCAAATGATCGTTGCAGACATTTTGGTATCGGTGACGGAGGTTTCCAAGATTGTGCAGATTGTTGGAGAATCAGCCAACATTCCACTTTCAATTCCAAAGACCTTGCACACTTACATTCATCTGAAGTTCAGTTAAAATCACCTCGAATGCTGAGAGCTGTGACTGGGCGTGATCCTGCTGGATGTAACTTGGGCAGTGTTTTGCAGCCTGCATACCAAAAGACCAGACCAGACATTGTCAGCAGGACTTTAGAAACGGTGTCCAGTTGGTGCACAAATGAAGATCCATGAGAAATATTTGTGACATTTTAAATTCTTTGCTCAAGGAATTCCAGGGTGACATGTTTTCAGATGACCATGGCACACTTCAGTCTCAGACTTGCTGGCCGCAGCGAAACCAAAAGTAAAATCGAAATGTTCTGTGATATTAAACAAACACACACAACACTTAATTAGTTAATACTTACTATAATACTGTACCTCTGTAAAGGTGAACAGGGAGGAAGAACATTGCATTTGCAGTGCGTATTTGGGAGCAGTTTGACAGGGGCATGTCTATGCTGCATCAGTTTCATCAACTTGACATACTTTAACAGAACATTGTCCTTTGTCTTGTGATTCACTCGGAATTGGAGGCGTACTCGGTGACCTTAGTCACAATAGTGCACTTTATATAGTACTATTCTGTAGTTGTCAAATTGTTCCATTACTAATATTAGAAATGCCAGTTTCAGTGTCAAAACATCCAAAACAAATGACTTAGAAAAAACAAACTGTCCTTGTGTGTGTAAGAGTTGATGGCATTGTGTGGATACGTGAAGCACTAAAAGTACTAAAAGGAAGATAAATTTGCATGTCTTGTGTTATGAATTCAGACTGTATTAGCTACTGACTGTGTAAGTGTGTTCAAATCTTGTTACAATGTTAGTGTTGAGCACTAAAGGAGTAAAGCAGATGTCACGACTGATCATGAGTACACTTTTGAGTGTTGTAATTAGTTGTGTGAGTAAAGAAAATGGCTGGACTAATGGATCTAAAGAGGTTTGCTGTTTCTTGGACAGGCACAGCTGTATGTATAAAAGACCAAAAACCTTCCTGAGGTGGATGGTATTAGCGTGGCAGGCTTCAGGCTTGTCTTATGGTATATTTCAGCCCTACCACTAGTACCAGCCACCCTACCTGTCTTTTCTCAAATCTTCTGCTCTCTCTCTCTCTCTCTCTCTCTCTGTGCAAGTGTGTTTAGCCTGGTATCTTAAAAGGCATTGTTGTTACCACAGGTACTAACCGCATGCTGTTGGACTGTGAATTTGGCAAACCATTTTTCTTTGATTGAAAATGAACACCCAGTTACCAGCCAGTTTTTTAATTTTGTCATTACCTCATTTATTGTTTGAACAGTGAAGGGCTACAGATTTGATCTTGGCAGTGCAGGCATAGTACATGTAGATCAGATTTAGAATGTCAGTCACGGTATGAAATTTTTGCACACATACTTTACAGTTGTCTTGTGATGTGTACTAGAATTCACAGTTCATACAGCATGGTACATGAATATAAACTGATGATGATGCATTGCTAGCTTTGAGCATGAATTTCTCCTGACCAGAGTCTCCCACTTCTTTGTGATTTCAGACTGATCGAAAGATATGACCAAATTCCAAAAGGGTGCGGCATCCAAAGCGAAGAAGTTGTAGGGGTCCTCCCAGAAGCCTGGTGTGCCTGAAACCGTCAGGTGGGTTTGCCACAGCACCTTGGCCTATAGTAACATTCAAGTGGCAAGTTGTATAATTGACGGTACACCATGCCATTCAGAACCTGCACTGGTGGGAGAGCTCTTGTCAGGGGGACATAATGCTTCTGCCACCAGATATTTTGTAAATATCATATATGTATATATCATTTCCTGTTCCTTACTACTCATGTGCATAGCTCAGCTCAGGATGAATTATGCCTTTATGTATACTTATGTACAATAGTAATATGTTTTTATGTGTGTAAAGGAATGTGTGGGCTAATTCACAGATGCACATTTTCCATGTCCATGATTTTCTGAATCTTCATTAATGCTTGAGGGGTGCATCCTGTTATTGCTCGTTAGTAATTGCACAAGTTGATAATGATTCCTTCATTTCCTCTCCACATGCCAGAAAAAAATGTCCCCACTTTCTGTACATTTGAAATGCATGCATTGTATTGTCAGTCACAGGTATTAAATATATATACTGATCATTCATTGTGGTGGCTTTTGTCTTGACTTTACTGCGTGAATGACCGTCTATATGTATGAATGAATGAATGAAGTTTGAATGGAAATTTATTCATGAACAAATCATTGTCTCTTTCCTTATTTATGTTAGTCTGCTATCATTATGAAAGCTACAGAGCTGGGAACCAGTTGCTCAAGATGTTTTATGCACGTCAGTGTGCGCTGAAATAGTAATACACTGTTACAATAATCGCATTAATAAATGCGCTTTATCCCAAATACTTGGCTTAAAGCGCCGCAAACTAAACCCAACACGCACGCTCACGTGAATGACTGGCATACTCTCAGGCGCTGGACACGTAACAATCACGTGTTGCGAAGGACCAGCTCAGCAATTTTAAGTTTCGGAATTTTAGAATTGTATAAACAGCAGCCGTTTAAGGATGTGGCTGCTTGTGGTGGCTTACCGTAAGATTGAGAGCAATAGGAGTGGGAAGGTGGAGTGGCTGTATGGGAATGATAAGGGTGACATCCAGACATAAATTTTTAAGAGGACCATAAAACGACATCTGCCAGCCCTACCAGTTTTCAGCTTTACCAAAGTGAAGATGGAATTGGGATTCCTGCCACTGGCTATGAACTGACATACATTGAATCAATGGGTATCAGCTGCACATGTCTAAGTCTGAACCACAGTACGAAGGATCACAACAGTGCTGTGATCTGTCTGTGATTACTTTCGCCGCCTGATCCCAGTTGGAACTTGAGATGACTGAAGGTGACAGTTGTTAAGAGGCTACCGCACTTGCATCCAAAATAAACTTTACAAATTCTTTTGGCACTGTACGCAAGAACATAGTGATTAGTCACAAACACAATTTTTTTGCGTCCAACCAAAATCTGGAAATCCGCCGTTGCTGAGCCAGCTCATTAACGGTGGATTACCGGACTTTTTTTATGGAAGAGTGGCACTGCCAGAAATGAAAACAGTTCAAAACTTCTTGTGTTGTCTTAGACTGCAATTCAGTTACCTTGGTGGCCACATGAGGAGTGATCACCATTCACGATAAATTCAGCCAGAAATCGTGAATGTCGTAAACCAACTGTGTCGGTGGAAGTCATGCCTCATTGGTAAATTTGCTTTGAGTGCCAGGTGACTTATTCTG
The DNA here is from genome assembly GCA_018292915.2 of Batillaria attramentaria. Classification (NCBI taxonomy): domain Eukaryota; kingdom Metazoa; phylum Mollusca; class Gastropoda; family Batillariidae; genus Batillaria; species Batillaria attramentaria. The sequence goes on along the minus strand of JACVVK020000114.1, from coordinate 985,082 downwards.
TGAAATAAGTTTGCCTTTTTGGTGACGTTCTCGTGCGCAGTGCTAAAAGTAAAAATGTCCACAGAAAATTTCGGGATGCCGCTCAAGTTCAGTCAAGCGTGGCATCAGTTGCCACATGTATAAGAAAAAAAAAATCTGAACTTTTTATGTTTTATTTTTAAAAGCAACTACAAGAACAATACCTTCATTGCCACACAAAAAGTAACAGGGAAATCACAAGACATAACAAGCATCCCCTGTCAGACGACGTACGTGAAGCTGACGTCTAATTTTTAGTTCACGGAATTGACGTCATATCTCTCTCGCTCGCTCGCTCTCTCTCTCTCTCTCTCCTAAGTTGGTAGGTCTTACAGTTAGTTATTTAGGGCTTAACGCCGCGCAACCAACAAAGACTAATTCGAGGCTAACAAGGGTCCCTTCCTGCCAAGTCTTTTAAAAATAAGAACTTCCACGTTAAAACAAGATGTAGACTGATAAATATTAAAAATGTATTGAGCTTAAATGAGAAAAATCCTTAAGACTTAGAAACTGGACATGAGAGGTCAATGGAAGATTAGATTTTCCAAAGAACTATATTTTATAAAACAAACTGACCTCCTTGAGAAAGTTGAAGATGCTCAGTGTCAGGCCGGGGAACATCCCTGAACAGCACTTCAACGAGTTGACCGGATAATACGGCGAGATCCACGCACGAGATTAAAAAGTTACTAACAGTGAATGGCTCCTCACGTGACACTGGACACACCAGGGGGATCTTCCCCTTTCAGCAGATGGGAGTGCGTGATATGGGTGTGCCCAATGTGTAACCTACTAAGAACGGTCTCCTCGCGCCGATTAGGTCGGCAGCGAGGGAGACTATCACTGATATACGGTAAAACTTTGTACATTGGGCCTGCCACACCTTATGAACAAACTTTGAGACTAAAGGTTTAACAGACTTGCAGATAAAAACAACAACAACAACAACAAACCGGCAAAAATAACAGCAAAACAGACAAAATAACTGAAATTTGGAGAAACAACTTTATTGGATGGGGCCTTTCCTCGTTTTTTGATCACCCTATGTGGTGGAAAAGGACGTTAAACCCCCCACTGAAACACCCACCCACCCACCCTCGGTTTTTTTTTTTTTGTAAATGGGCGAAATGGCTCGGTTCAAATTCGAACAGTGAAGCAGTGCAAACTGTTTTGCATATACCTTCAGCAAGTTCATATGCATTAGCGAATCATTTGGTGTAAGTACAGAGTGTGTTAGAGTGTGTTGCGGAAATTTAGCAGTTTTCAACAAGGCCTTTTTTCCCAAGGGAAACGGGAGCCATTAATAGCTAGAGGAGCAAAGCCTCCTTGGCTCACTTGTGAGATGGGTCAAGGTCATTCAAAAGAGTATATTTGTAAAGCTCTTATCACTATCTATCCTGAAGTAAGGTGTCTCTTGTGTTCATAGTTCGTAAGAAAACGGAAAATGGCAATATATCAGTTTTCTCCGGACAGCTTGTATGACCCTGGCCTTGGGTCAAGGTCATTCGAATGAGATCTGTAAGAGCTTATCAATGACTATCATTATGCCAAGTTTGATAGCTCTAGTTTTGTAGTTTCTGTACAAATGGTAATATAAAATTTCACAACAGACAGCTGTAATGACCTTGACCTTGAGTCAAGGTCATTCAAAAGGGTATGTCTGCATAGGTCTCATTTCCATCATTGTGCCTTGTTTGGTGCCTCTGCTGTTTGTTGTTTCCAAGAAAATGCTGCCGTTAAAGTTTCCGCAAAACATCTTGAATGGCCTTGACCTTGAGCCAAGAAAATTGAATACAAGTATGCCACTACAGGTTTTGTCAATGTCTATCACCATGCTAAGTTTGATGCCTCTGGTACCCCTAGATTCTGAGAAAATGGCAATTTTAAATTTCCAATGAGAGAGCTTTAATGACCTTGACCTTCAGTCAAGGTCATTCAAAATGGTATGTATTGGGAGGTCTTACTGCTGTCTATCAGCAAGCCATGTTTGGTGCTTCTGCTGTATATTGTTTCTGAGAAAATGCCAGTGTTAAGGTTTTGGAAGCTTTTCTGCAAATAGCTTGTGTGGCCTTAGCCTTGACCCAGTCACTGAATACAGGTATGTCTGTAAAAGTGTTGTCAATGTCTATAATCATGCAAAGTTTGATGTCTCTGGATTTTCTAGATTCTGAGAAAATGCCAATGCAAAATTTCCAAACAGACTGAGACAGCTTTAGTGACCTTGACCTTGGGTCAAGGTCAATCAATATGATACATTTTGAAAGGTCTTATGGCTGTCGGTTAGCAAACCAAGTTTGGTGCCTCTGCTCTTCATTGTTTCTGAGAAAATGCCAATGTTAAGGTTTTGGCAAGTTTTCCGCAAAACAGCTTGTACGGCCTTGACCTTGACTCAAAGTCACTGAATACAGGTATGTCAGTAAAGGTGTTGTCAATGTCTATCACCATGCAAAGTTTGATGTCTCTGGCTTTAACTAGATTCTGAGAAATTGCCAATGTAATATTTCCAAACAGACAGCTTTAGTGGCCTTGACCTTGGGTCAAGGTCAACCAATATGGTATGTTAAGGTCTTATGGCTGTCTATCAGCATGCCTTGTTTGGTGTCTCTGCTGTTTGTAGATTCTGAGAAAAGGCCAATGTTAAGGTTTACTGCGGACACAGACAGACAGACAGACAGACACACACACACACACACACACACACACACACACACACACACACACACACACACAGACGACGGAGAGTTATTACATAGACTCACTTTGTTATACAAGTGAGCCAAAAATGCAGGTTTGTGGTTCACAGCACAATACCCGTAACCCGATTATACGCAATATGAGTCATATAAGCCAAGCTAAACCTGTTTGCTGTTATAGTACCACTGGCTTCTGATTGTGGGAGTACTTAAAGCTGGCCAGGTAGTCCTCTTGTGGAGATACTACATTTACTGCGTTGTTATCTGATACTGACTGATACGAGTGATAGGTGATACAGGAGTTTCATGTACGGGACTGTGGCGGTGACTTGTCTAATGACCAGTACAAAGGTTGTACAAGGCTACATATAAGTATACAAACAAGCAGAAAAAAATATAGCATTTCACTGCATTTGAATCGAACTGTCCCGCACGGATGCAGTCCTCGACAAATGAGGTGAAATACCAAGAGGAGCAGTGACGCCGGAAGCCCATCTCTTCAACAGATCATGGCGACCTTCCTGCGCAACTGGGTATGAACTGCTGGACTGAATTTATTTTGAGGTGGTAAAATGATGAAAATCGTCAATAATGAATATATAGTACAATAACTAACAATTTGGAAAGCTGATCGCCTTTAGACTCATTCTGTTCACAAATACATGTCTATTTTTTTCGACAGTAAACTGACCATAACAGTAGCCCACGACAACGATGAACGTGTCATGCCCGGCGTTACCAAATATCTTACCCCCTCTGGTTTGTGTGTTGTAAATGATCCTGCCGGTAACAGACTAAGACTCTTCAAGTAACTTGACGGACACCCAGGTCCTAACATCTTTACTTAGAAGTTCTAAAATTATGGTCAGAGGGGATAATAAATTGACCACCTCTAGCATTACTGGACTCCCTCTTTACCTGAAATCCTTGAAATGTATTATTTACAGCTCTTTGACTTTCCTAACTCAAGGACGCGACACATAATGGTTTTGACAAAGACGCTGAAAAATCTCTCGTCGGCTTGGAGAGTCTTTGGCTTAGGTGTAAGGAAAACTAGTTTGAATTAAAATAATAATAATAATTATGATAAATAAATAAAAGAACACCACTTTAATACGGTAAACGCGCTCTGCTTGTGAGCAACCCGAGTTGTCTCCTTTACCATTTAAAGTATCAATGCGTTTGTCAGACTTACAACAACGCTGTGAAAAACTTTCCATCAAATGCGCTTAATCCGTACACCAGAAACAGTCACTTGAGACACAATATAGCATCTGAAACCATTGTGGTGACTGGATGGCGTAATATGTTGTTCAACGAATGTAGAAGCGTACCGCGGTCCGCGTGCAGACAACGTTATTTGGTTGCGGACTAAGACCAACTAGGCAGCGCTGACTGGTGGCTATTCAGTTTTAGCGACTTTGTCTGTCGGTTTTAGTACAGGTATGGAAGCGTTAGGCCAAAGAAAGTCACATTTCTCCACTATTAGAAGCCGCAAAGTCACGAAAATCAGTGGTCGCGGTGGCCAAAAGGAACATCTGTTCATTTGGTAAACGGCCTTAGGGCTTTCAGTGTAAGTGGCAGTTTTTCCCCTAATTACTCATTACTAACAGAGAGACTTTAAGGTGAAGCTAGAGGAGGCCAATGATTATGGGGGTGAGCAGTGGTCTAATAGTTAGCGTGTCGGACTTAGCCGTTGCGCTACTGAACGGCGGTCACCGCTGTCACGGCGACGAAGCGTGGGTTCGAGCCCAGGTCGAACTTGTAATATGTAATACCGAGTTTTCCAGGCTACCGGGCTGCTCATCGGGGGTTACCCTCCGGGTTTTCCGGCTTTCCTCCACCATGAAAACTTCAAAACTTGGGGGGGAAAAAGGAAAAAAGGATAAGTATTGGTTGGCGCTGCATCGCGGAATCGCGCTTCCCCCGGGGGAAAGCAGCCCCCGAATTTCCCAAAACAGACTATATAAAAAATGTAGAGGGTGTTCAATAATGTTTAAAAGTATTAGACCGGGAGAGTCCAAGTATTATGGGAGTGTAACAAATCGATGACACCGGCACTTGAATACTGGCCTGGCCGGGAACTTGCCCTTCCAAAAACCACACCGGGTCAGTGGAAAGTCAGTAAACTGTGATCAAGCAAAAAATGAAAAAAGTCATCATAATAATAATTATTATTATAATCAAGATGAAGGTCGTTGTTGCAACTTGCACTATGTTCACGGCTTAGTCTAGCTTTCAAGACTTATGCAGTCACAATCTGTCTGGCAGAAACTTGCCAACTTACCAACGTACCGGGAGATAGAGCGGGAGAAAGTTTGTTAAAAGTTCCGGCGTTAAAGTTCCAAAATGTGTGGGCAGCTGTCTCCCACCGCTTTGAAACGCTGCATAACTCTCACAGCCTCAATAGGCGCTGGTTCACAGCCGCCCGTTTTGATCGCAGAGCAGTAAGGTTTCCTTGGTGGTTATACGCGTATCATTTGTCCCTTGACTGAAAGAGTGAAATCAGAATGATATTTATAGTCGTCAGTTTTTTCGACTGGCAAATAGCTAGTTCATATCCGTCAGCAAAGGACAGACTATCGTCAGTCATCGTGCATCTCATCAGCGGATTGGACAAGGGGATATGGTTGGAAATCCCGTCTGAGCAAACTCGTTATTGTACCGGCCTGTCCTTTCCACGTACACGCACATGCACAAATATCAGGTATTACTGAGAGGTCCCATACAGTTCCATCTAGGATGGGCCGCGGAATGGAAAACAAGTACATACCATGCACTGGTGATGCAGTTGGGAGGTGGGGGGGGGGGAGGGGTGAATTGGTGGCGCTGTACGTTCATAATCGAGTTGGGGGGCAACCGAGATTCAAAAAGATCTACCCTTTGGGTATGAATTTTGTTCTCTCAAAATGAGAAGAATATCAGTTATGTAATCTGTCAAATGAACTTCCATTACGACAAAGTGTTCGCTCGTGTTGTGAATTCCTTGCAGGCTGGGCTGTTCCTTATGGGAGTCATCAACAATCTTCCCTACGTCATCGTCAATTCAGCTTCCAACACTATCGCCGACAGGTAATCATTATACTTCAGTAATGAAACCGAACAGCGGCCCGGCGAGTCCAAGTTCATTGAGCATAGGACAAAATCAGTGGTACAATCTGGCCTTGGCTAGCAGTGTGGCCTTGGTTTTATTGCCGACTGCAGAAACAACAAACAGGAGCTGACCCCCCCCCCCCCGACACACACACACACACCGAGAGTTTTATTACTATGAAGACTCAACTCTGACGTTACATTCAGCACCTAGACTTTCTTCGCCACCCTGACCGACTTGGATAGCAGTTGCCCAGTTGCTTGCGTAACGATTCGGTGGCGACACTTTGCACTGTACTTGGGCGTAAAGCCGGCAGTGGACACATGTACACGGACATGACTGTTAATCGTTGTCGTATAGATATGCCGTCTTGCATTTTCAGCTTCGGAGAAAAAAATCTGGTGGGCCTTGTGTTCGGCGCCAACGTTGCTCTTTCCGTTTTTGTAAAAGGTAAGCCAAGCAAAGTTGATTTTTTCCCCGGGTTTTTTTGCATTTTACGGCGTTTTGGCCTGCCCCCCCCCCCCCTCTCTCTCTCTCTGTGTAAAAGAATAAAATGCTGAGATGTATGTTTCGTATGTGGATGTATGAAAAACTGGACTTGTGCCGTTCATCCTAGGTCTGAATACTTTTGTTCTGCTGGGTGTTCCATTTTCGGCGCGTTACTTTGTCAACGGCTGCCTGATGTTAGTAGGTAAGTGGATATTCTTACGTCACCGTCTAATTCACATGTCTCTGTAAAAGGCTGACAAATGAGATGTTTGTTTCTCACAACTCGAATGCTTTCCATTTTTTTTTCTGGGTGTCTGCTGCGAACTGCTAACTACTTGAAATCTCATAATTTCTGAGAATGGGCGTCACCGTGAGGCTTATGAAATTGAAAGTCGATTTATTGACATGCCAGGCGTTCTCTTACGGTTACTATCAATGAGCTTCAATTTCTGAGACTATGTGACAAAATAATTTAAGATGTTTACTACTCCAAATATGATGAAGAAAGCTTTGCTAGCGTCACGGGGGTCCACCGTGTCATGTGACTTTAAGGCGTACGATGACACGCTGATCTACGATAAGAAAGCATCGATTTCGGCAAACTTCTTCAGGGTCTCTTGATCAGCAGCAAAACCGCGCTAGGGAAGAATAGCACGGGGTGAAGCACGTGTTTTGAAAATCTACGTGGAGCAGGAATTGAGGGTCCGACCAAGTAGTGCGAGGCAGAGTTCTCATCTACCAGGATGCGTGTTGGCCTACGATCTTCGGAAATTTAACCTTTACTCCCGCAAGAGTGAAAATGACTTCTTTTTTTTTTCATTGTGAGGGCGTTAAACCTGGTACGACCTGACTCTGAAACTTTGTATTTCGAGCTCGTTCTGAAACATGACTACTGTTTTCATTGTGAGGTCGTAGACTCTGCGACTACCTCACTATGAAAGATGACATTTTTTCATTGCATGGTCGTAGCATCTGAGACGACCTCAAGATGAAACTCTTTGTATTACTACCTCGCGATGAAAGATGACTAAATATTCTGGTCTTTTTTCATCGCCAGGTAGCGGCCACTTGTTTCAAGGAGAAATCTTTTTATCATCCATAGCGGCCTCTTTTTCTTTGATCTCTCCTGTGGAATAACTGTCCGTATTGTACTAGTACTTGAGAAATCATGTGACACAGAGCACGACATCACATGACAATCAGGCATGGTTCCCTGCAAAAAGGTGCTTTCTTTCAGACAGAAAGAACAGAGATACGGCCTTTTTGGCAAAAAAAAAACCCACCCCATCGTCATCGATGAGCAAGTACATGTATTACTACTCTGTGGGGGAGAACTCGCTCCCTATGTCAACACCATCGACGACGAAACATTTTGACTCGGCATATCGGTGTTTCCGACTTCATAAACTCGTTGTTTAAGTACAAAACAACAGTAGCCTGTACCTAGCAAGCACTCTTTACTCAAATTTCGGACAGTTTTAACCAACACTTAATATCAAAAGTCGTTCTCAAAAAGTTCAATCGACACCGGCGTCTCACCGACATGTATGCTGTTTACTGATTTGGCCGACCCGGCGTGGCAAGGCGGACACAAACCCGCTGCTCAAGTTCGAGACAGCAGTAGACTTCACCTACCAAACGCTGCGCTCTCAAATCAAAAACAGTTTCAACGCTAGAAAACCCAAAACCTGTGACATAAATCTAAACAGAATCGACTGAGTCGGTAGTGTGCAGAGAATGGCAGCGGATTCGTGGTCTAGACTGTAGATCTCCGATTAAACAGAAGCTTCTTGAATCGTTTGAATCATGCATGCAGTTATAAAATGTAGCTGCTGGGAGGAAGGACACTTTAATCGGTGTACATGTACTACAAATATTAAAATAAACACTCACAAAGCTTCATATGTCGTGAAGAACCGCAACAGGAAGACTCCCACTCGAACGGGCCCTAATCGTGCAAAGCGTGAACAGACTGAGCTGTGCTTGATCGCTTTCGTATTCACCTCGCAAATTTACATTTCCTTGAAAACGTTAGCATGTTTGTTTTTGTCTTTAATGGAAGTTTAAAAGTTGTGTTTTTGTTTGGATTTGAGGTCATGAGTGAATTGACACCGTCTTGCCGGCACAAAAAGGTGCACTTTATTCTGTCGGCGTCGTGCTCTGCCGACGTACAAACTCGTTCGTCTGCTATGTGCAGCCGCTGTCGACTGTCAGTTTTTACTAGGATAAACGTTCAAAATATACCATAAATTGGCCCAGAAAAGGATGATAAAGCATTTACACCGCATCAAGCTGTGGTATACCGACTCGTATTTTGATCCAAGACGCAATCAACCCTTCGCTAAAGCTCGTGGTAGTAACAGTTGAATTTCAGAAGATCGTAGGCCAACAGACGTGCGAGGTATTGGTGATTTTAGATGATTTAACTCTTCCTAACTCTCCTCGCATGCCCTCGAATATTCGCACCTGCCTCGCACCTTTAGGACGGACCCTCAATACTTACAACAGTGCTCCTCGTTCTGCACGTGGCGAGGTGACTCTTGTGAGCGTTTAGTTTTGCTACGCCTTTCTCTCGTGGTCCTTCGGGTTTCTCCCCGTCATTACATGCGGTGACAGTGCGCTCATGTCACGTTGACCTTTCGCAGGCCTGTTTGGAGTGGCATATGCGTTCAACTTTGGCTTCGCTTTGGCGTGCATCGTAAGTAACTAAGCCTAATAAGTAATACGTCCATTCAGTTGGGGATATAGAATATGATCGGCTAAACCTTAGCGGTGTTTTCAGTTGATACGCTACTGAGAAGCGAAGGAAAAAAGTAAGCATGCAACACAATATTGTTGTTATATTTCTAGTTTTGCTAGAAACTTCAGTCAGAGGAACAATAACTTACCTCTCTCTCTCTCTTGTTTGTTTGTTTGTCTGTCATTTCAGGTCGTAGTCGGGTCGACGGCAGCCTTCGGGGAAAAGTGAGGCCCATAGTACACACACACACACACACACACACACACACACACACACACACACACACACACACTACTGCTGCTACTGCAAGTACCACTACATGTACTATTACGCTCAGCGACGCCCACACAAATCAAAACTATTGACTTAACACACAACACATTGTGCGGCATATCTTATTAATACTTTTGCACAACAGTACATGTATCCTCACACCGTAAACACACCGTATCCTCTGGAAAGTGAGCAAAAAAGCATCGCTCCTTCTTTGTGTTTTAAAATCAAACCTGATACTGCTATTCCTACTACGTCCAAGTGGTGCTATTTCAGTGTTACACTTGGGTTCCTGTCGCGCTTCCCCAGCAAAATGGTCAACGCGTGGTCAAGTGGAACAGGCATGGCTGGACTCCTTGGAGGCAGCATTTACGTCCTTTTCGGTAAAATAAGTTCCAGTGCAGCTCTACTGTGATTCCTATAAGGGAGTAGCTTCCATGTTTATTGCTATGAATGTTACTGCATTGGTAAACAGAAAAGTCGATGTCATTTCCGTTTTGCAAAATAGCTTGTTTGAGCTCTTCTTTGTCAAAACAAACACACACACACACACACACACACACACACACACACACACACACACACAGAAAGAGAGAGTAAAGTAAGAGTGTGTGTGTGTGTGTGTGTGTGTGTGTGTGTGTGTGTGTGTGTGTGTGTGTGCGTGCGTGCGTGTGTGTGTGTTTGTCCGCCAAGGTTGTACTGTCGGAAATGGCAATGACAAAACTGAACGTCTACACAACCTTACAAAGTAAGTTTTCAACTTTGACATACCTATTGTTATCTTAACATCCTTCTTCTGTAGGCCTACGCTACCGCATGCACCAGAAACAAATCTTGAGTTTTTTCCCCCCGTTGGTGTTTCGTCTGTTGGGACCAAGTTTCTACAGCCTTTTTCTCGTTTTCCCGTCTTTGATATCATACGTGGGGGACAGGGATGTTGAACTCCCCAAAACACACCCACCCACTCTCCTCTGTTGCCCTCTGTTGTCGTGGCAACCATCCTCGGTCCTTCCTGGAGGGTATGGGCTCGCACCGATATAACCTGACTTTTTGGTGGCTTTGTCTTTTTCAAAGCTCAACGAAACGCCCAGATAGTGTAACTGACGGCGTACCTTAAAGCTCTCCGATGACGTTTACTAGCTGAACTGGATACTAAATATGCAGCGGCACTTGAACGATCCCCTATGGCGCATGCCGTAGAGTTAGAGTTGGACACTTTCGACTGGCACACGCAAGCACTGGCAGTGGTGAGTGAGAGTAACCTGTATACTGTCATGGAGCGTTAGTGTCCATTATGTCCTTGAGTGCTTGTATTAACCACAAGTACCCTGATCGAGATGTCTTTTCTTTACTGGCTATATAAAAGGAGAATGTTGAAAACGAAAGACCAAACCGGTGGACTCGCTCCAGGTCGAAAAAAAAATCGTAAAAAAATCGAGGCCAATGCTCACGCCACCGATTGCGGAAATGCAAGCTCAGTTCACTGATACAAGCGAAAACTGGCCCGAGGTCCTAAAAATGGAGTTATTTGATTTTTTTCTTCTTCTTGTGGTAGGGAATCCTGGCCGCCTACAAATAGAAAAGGCTCGTCTCAGGCTCTGCTGATTGGTTGTAAATATCCCTTATATGGAAGTCTGACGTCATGAACGAATACCGTTGGCCTCTGTAACGTCATGCCCCGGCGAAGCAACTCTATACCATCGGCTTTCACTACGTAGTGAAAATCGGTGGTTCAGAGCTGCCGGCGAAGTCCAGATTAAAGATCTAAGCTCCCAACAAAAAGCTTTCCGAAGTGTGAAAAAAAATTTACAGTCGACCGTGCAAGCACAGTCAACTCTGTCACAGAGTTTTCAGCGTCCCTGAAAAGCCAAGGGCTGCCTGATTTCACAGCTCAGTTTGCGTTTTGACACTGATCGAGAAAGATCGTGCAGCTCTCAGTATCCGCTGGACACTGGCGATGTGTCTCGCTCACTGACCAAAAGCCAAATAATGTCACGGCAAACTCGTGCTCTGGTTTTATAATGGTCCCCGAAGCGCTGAAAACTCTGCAGCTGTGACAGAGTTTGCCTGGATTATGCACAGTTGAAGGAGTCGCAGTTTAAAAAACGCAATGTTTGTGGGTTTTTTGCTGAGATTGCAGACCTTTAAAGATCTTACCTCCCAACAAAAAGCTTTCCGACGTGTGAGCACAGTCAACTCTGTCACAACTGCAGAGTTTTCAGCGTCCCTGAAACCCCAATAAAAGCCAAGGGCAGCCTGATTTCACAGCTCAGTTTGCGTTTACTTTTGACACTGAGCGAGAAAGATCGTGCAGCACTCAACACCCGCTTGACACTGTAGCGAATCTAGCAATGTGTCCCGCTTACTGACCAAAAGCGGGGGTCGCGCGACAAGAATGTCACGGCAAACTCGTGCTTTGGTTTTATAGCGCTGAAAACTCTGCAACTGTGACAGAGTTGATTGTGCTTGCACGGTCGACTCTGTATAAATTTTTCACACTTCGAAAAACTTTTTGTTGGGAACTTAGATCTTTAAGATGACCCTTGACCTTTTCGCCGATGGCAACAGTGACGCGTGTTTCTCATTTTTACAGCGCGGCGTTGGTAGGTACCTTATTCATTATATTTGTTAATGTGTTTCTTTTATACGTTAGGTTTGTGTTTGCGGTGTTACTTTTTAGCTTCACGTTTTTGGTGAGTGGTTTCGATGTTGGCGTACAAAGTCCAAAGTAGGGTTCAACTGCACGTGGCCAACGCCTTATCTCTCTAAGTTAACGGGTTTTGGAGCTTTCCGTGCAACGTGTTTCCCTTCGTGTCCAAGGAAATACTAACCAGCTGAAAAACAACCACCACGAACCGCACCACAGGGAGCCCCCCCCCCCCCATCATTTCTATTTTTAGGTGGCCAGGATTCCCTAACACACAAATCTGATTGAAATAACTCCACTTTTAGGACGTCGGTCCGGCAGTTTTGTTGTGTTGTCTTGTATCAATGAATAGAGCGTTCATTTCCACATTCAGTAGCGTGAGCATTGACTGGTCTACTTGTGGCCTCGATTTTTAATCAGTGGAGCGGGTCGGCCGGTTTGCTGTTTCCTTTCCAACCTTCTCCTATTATATAGCCAATAAAGAAAAGACAATCGATCTGTGGTATTAACATTCGTCCAGCCACCAAAAACATATTCCACGGACCTAAATGAATGAGATATTCACATTTCGAATATGCTGCCGACCGTCTATAGAGATAACACTGACCCTCGAGAAAACTTGACAAGGAGAGGGTCGCCTGGACTATCCCCTGCGCAGATCTGTACGCGTTATTGGCGTTACGTCAGTAGGACTGGGCGGGCTACGCTAAACTGAACGCGCCTCAGTACATCAGTGCCGTCTCTTTTAGTCTACACAGTATATATGTATATCTCAACACCTTGCACGTGCAACAATTGTGGTGCCGGCTGCGATTGAAATCAATCAGTCTGTGTTTGTACTTGACGCCGCTGAGATGGAAAACTGCCGCTTTCGAAGCTCAAAGGTTGTTTGCCAGATAGAAGGACAGTCCCGACCGTTTTTGTGACTTTCACTGATATTAGAGAGATACGACCTTCTTTGGCAAACATTAAAAAAAATGGAAATCGGCAACCAGAATTAGCTAATGAACCAAAACGCCTGATCAGATATTGATTTCTATACTAAAAGCTCTCAGTGAACCCCCCCCCCCCCACCCCCCACCGAGAACTGAACAAACAACGAAAAACAAAACCGAAACAAAAACCAACAACCCCGAACTTTCAATTTTGTAGAATACTTCTAGAAGTTTCTTGGACTAAAAATGATCGTCAGAGTATTGCCTACAAGCTTCCTGATGTTCAGGTACGCCTTTCTGCTGACAACCCCCGCCGTGCTGCTGTACTGGCTGGCCTACTTTGTGATCGTACGGTCAGAGTACGGACAAGACGTGCACCACGGTCCTGATAGCAGTAACACAACCAGGAAAGACACAGCCGATGACACCACGCCAATCCTGCAGGCAGAACACACAACAGATGGACGTAGGTGACTTTGTGTCAGCGTTACCGTAAACAGTAAACTCGAATCGACCAGCGGCCGGTAAGGCTTTTTGTAGCCATTATGTGTGAAGATGTATATTGACATCAAGGCCGTGAGCATGCAAGAACATTGTTCGTGCTGCACGTGATCAGATACGCGGTATGCGCTAGTAACAGACCAGCACCTGCACCATTTCAGAGTACAGTTTCACTGGTTGGAGTAACGTCATCTGTCAGGGTCAGAGTGACCGCAGTTACACCCCCCCCCCCTTTTTTTATATTTTTTTTATATAAATCTCAGATGATGTCTCGTATGGGTAAATAAGAGCCGTTAGGTTACTGACTGTTGGAAAACATCTTCGAAGTTTAACTATTGACATCACTTTATCATTTTATTTTGCCATTAGTTCTTGATGAATACGTGAACTGCAAACCACATGGTGAGATCATCATTAGCTTGCTTTACGTCCTATGGCTTTTAGCCCTTAAAGATCTAAGCTTTACGAAGTGTGAAAAAAAAATCACAGAGTCAGCCGTGAAAGCACAGTAAACTCTGTCACAGTTGCAGATTTTCAGCGTCTCTGAAACCCCAGTAAAAGCCAAGGGCAGCCTGATTCACAGCTCAGTTTGCGTTTTGACACTGAGCGAGAAAGATCGTGCAGCACTCAACACCCCGGCGCTGGACACTGTAGCGATGTGTCTCGCTCACTGACCAAACGCCAAATAATGTCACGGCAAACTCGTGCTTTCGTTTTATAAGGGTCCCCGAAGCGCTGAAAATTCTGCAGCTGTGACAGAGTTGACTGTGCTTGCTGTGTATTTTTTTTTCACACTTCGGAAAGCTTTTTGTTGGGAGCTTAGATCTTGAAGGACAAGTTGTTCCTGGCATGTGTCTTTGGCTGCTTGGCTGGGCGAGTGTCTTTGTGGCGGATGAGATGGTGAGAACACCACAACAGTTCTTTTATCTTGGTGAATGCTATGACGTTTCAGACGTGCAGACGGGCCCAGTCCGTACAGATGGAGATGTCAGTGCCGAGTCAGTGTGTCAACGGATCATGCGCTGTTTCCGTCTGGTCATGAATATGGCATTTAATGTAAGTATTGTCATAAGACAATGCCTACCAACTCTTGGTTTTTTTTTGTCATGCATGAAGGCATCACATTTACTATCAGTAAGGGGACCGCCACGCTTTTAAGTGAACACTTCTGGCCTCTTTCTTTACGTAGGAGTCGATTAGTCTTTGGTGCTTGCGGGGCTTTAAGCCAGAAAAACTCACTCACTCACGTAGAAGTCGATCCCGTAAAAGGGGTTACTGCTGCTTAAAGATCGTTCTGAGTTAATTTCCTGGTAGCTATTATCACACCACTTAGACACCTGTAGTGCTGACACTGAGCCAACAGAAGCGTACGCGACCACACTGAGCACTGCTGGCAGTAGTGTAACAACAGTCGTAGAATTTGAATGTTCGACTGCTCGCACAAAGTGTAAACAACATTGAGGGGTAATGTGGTCCGATCTTGAAGCTCTACAAATCAGACGGGCAGCACTGTTCTGCACTTTCTGAAGACGATCCAGCAGAGCCTTTGGTGCACCGACAACAAGTTGTTATAATAATCAAACTCTTGATAGCACCAGGGAACAAACAAGTGTTTTTGTGGCTTCTAAAGACAGACAGTGGCGGACAGAGCCGATGCGTCGAAGTTCCAGGTAAGCTGTTCTGCAGACGTTGTTGACATGTTGCTGCATGGACAGAGAACTCTCCAAGGGAACCCCGAGATTTCTGACAGACGGGTAGAAGTTAATATGTGTACCATTGATACACATGGATGTTGGTAGGTCAGAGTGTGTGGTTCTTTTTGAGACAACAAGCATTGCTTCTGTCTTGCCGTCATTGAGCTGTAGTTTGTTGAACTGCATCCACTGCTTGACATCGCTAATACACTCTTGCATGCGCCGGATGACACCGTCTAGCTCATCTGCATTGCCAGAGTCATGTGTATCATCAGCGTACATGTAGTAGCAAATGGAGTACTGCTGTATGACATCAGACACCGGCTGTGTATAAAGAGTAAAGATCACAGGACCTTGCACAGATCCTTGAGGAACGCCAGACTTCGGTGGGGCGGGGTTTGACTGAAGGCCGTCAATGGAAAAAGAAAGAGTACGGTCTGACAGATATGATCGAATCCAGTCCAGAGCTGATCCTCGAATGCCAAAGGCAGTTTCAAGACGGGACAGCAGAATGATGTGGTCAATAGTGTCAAAGGCTGCGGACAAGGCCAGCAGCGCTAGGACCGACAACTTCCCGTCGTCCAAGGCAGACATAAGGTCATTGAAGACACGGACAAGTGCTATTTCCGTGCTGTGTCCGGGCTTGTAAGCAGACTGAAAAACATGAGACAGACTGTTGGAATGCAACTGCTCAAAGAGCTGCTGGAAGACAATTGTTTCAACAATTTTAAATAAGAACGGAAAGTTGGAAACAGGGCGAAAGTTCTTCAAGCAGTTTTGGTCGAGAGATTGTTTCTTAAGAGTGGTTTGATGATGGCTGATTTGTACAGACCAGGGAACACTGCAGATGAGAGGGAGTCATTGATGATGTGTGTCACTGTAGGTACAAGTTCATCAAGATATTCATGTAGGAGTGAAGACGGCATGGGGTCGAGTTCGCATGATTTTGGGACAGTCCCGCGCAGCACCTTCAGCACAGTGTCTTCAGTAACTAGACTGAACGACGTCAGTGCAGAGCCAGTGAAGGGTTTGTCACCAATAGTGGGTTGCTGTACTGGTGTAGCATCGAGCTTATGCCTTATCCCGGATCTGGTCAACTTTGTTGCAAAAGAAGTCACAGAATTTCTGTGGGAGTTTAGCAGGTGTAAACACGGATGGAAGTGGAGTAGTTCTGGACTTGCCAAGCAGATCATTAGTGATGTTGTATAGTGGCTTGCATGTGGTGCTTGCTAGTATTTTGGAGTTATAGAAGGTGGACTTCGCCTTTAAGACAATGTCAGTCACACACTTCTTGGCGGCACTGAAAATCTGCTTGTGGAATGTAGTCCTGAAGCCAACCACTGTCTCTTCGCCTTTCTCCGTGCCTGCTTGGCTTCACGCAGCTGCGGACCAACAAGACTATGCCAGGGGGATGGAAGACGGGAAGATACCTTGCGACGAGTAACAGGAGCATGCTTGTCAACGAGAGAACGAAGCACACTATCCAGACTCTCAGCCGTCAGGTCAGGGTGATCATGAAGGGCCGACATGAGATCAACCTTAAAAGCGATCCTGTCAAAAGAACGAAAATTCCTTGCTTTTATGAACACTGATGATGGAGACGGCACTGGGATGGAAAACTGAGTAACAAGACAGAAGTGGTCAGACGTCAGGGTATGGCTAATGGAGGTGGATGTAATAATGTTGCTGTCATCCTGTCGGTGAATCACCCAGTCAAGTTATGACCTTTTGTGTGTGTGGGTTCACTGACCGCTTGGACAAGATCGAAGGTGGACAGGATGTCGGTGATCTTGGCAGTAAGTGGGTTCGTCGGGTTGTCATAGTGGACATTAAAATCACCGACTATGATTGGTATCCCCCGTAACATATTTACATGTTCCAGGAGGTCTTGGAACTGGTCAGGAAAAATGGAGTCACTCTGTTGGTTTCGCTTGCTGGGAGGTGGGCGGTACAAACAAAAGAAATGAACACGATGTTGGAGGAGATAGAGACAGCTGAGTCAATTCAAATGAAGAATGTTTGAATGGAAATGAGGACACTGACGACATGTGTGGGATAAAGGATTCCCTGATGATGAAGGCGATACCCCCACCACGTGTAGGACGAGGGAAGGATTTGCACACATACCCTGGAGGGGTCAGGTCTCTTATGTTCGCCTCATCGCCGTTTGCCCTTGGCCACGTCTCGGTCACAAAGAAAATGTCCACATTATTGTCTTGGGTAGACTCGCAGATCTCTGTGCGTTTCTCTTTTGTGCCAACAGAGCGGGCATTAAACAGACAAATGGTCAGATCATCCGACGAAGTGCAGGTTGAATGCGGGGAGATTGTCACCAAATTTTCTAAGTTAACAGGGTAGGGTACACTAGCCTTACTGCGTGATGAGGCACGATGGGAAACAATGACTGAGATAGACCGACCTTGTTTCCTACGACTACCACGATACGGGCGTTTTCTAGTTCTCCTCCCACAACACTTAGAGAAATCTCTGGCGTGGATATTGAGAGCTCGGAGCTGACCACAGAAAGGCAACTGTGCTCCATTGCTTCTCAGTTCATGCAGCTGAGAACTGGTGTACTGGGTGCGCTGATGTAAAGGATTTTGAGAAAGAGTAGTGGGGGAAGAAAAAGAAGGCGGAAAGGCGTGAGTGGGTGGGTGTTTGGGGGTTTAACGTCCTTTTCCACCACATAGGGTGATATCAAAGACGGGGCAACGATGAAAAAACCAGCACAAATATTTGGCCCCAGCCGGAATCGAACTCACGACCCGAGCATTTGGCGGAAAGGAAGTAACAGAAAGTTCATGATCGGTGACACACGAATATGATTCGCGAAAGCAGACAAAAATGCAGGGTTTTTTTTCGCATCAAAGCAGTTTTTGCGAAAAAGTCGATATTGTCGCGAAAAAAACGTCTCTTTTTCACGAAAAACTTTTTTTTTTTTTCGCGAAAAAGCGACAATTTCCTTTTACAGTGGACGCCGGATATAAGCAACTCGGATATAAGAAAACTCGGTTATTGCCAACGAATTTTTTTTCCCCCGGCCAAACTCTTCTTTATTATGTATTACAAAAACTCGGATACAAGAAACTCGCTTATAAGAAAACTCGGTTTTAGGAAAGCAAATTTCTTGTCCCGCTTGATACAAAAACTCGGATATAAGAAACCGAAAGTACATTTCCAAGAAAATTTCACTCATTGTAAGAAACCGAAAGTACATTTCCAAGAAAATTTCACTCATTCTAAGAAAACAGGTCAGGTCGAACGTCACTTAGGACAGGCACATGATGGCGCATGATTTTCTTTTCTTGAATTGGTTCTTTACCATTGTGTTCCGTGCAAAATTGAATGTTGGCAAGAAGAAAAAATACGAGATGCATTTTTGTTGTTCTATTGTTATATGTTGTTTTTATTATTATTTTGTTTTATTGCCTGATTGGGAGCTCAGTCTCTCTCTCTCTCTCTCCCTCTCTCTCTCTCTCTCTGTATGTCTGTCTCTGTCTACAGGGCTCGCCTTAAGGAGAACAAAACTATCAGTATTAGACTAACTGTTGATCAATTCCTTTCTTTGACAATATACGTGGTCCATCTTTCCTCCATCCCCCTTCCCCCTCCCAACAGAAAAAAAAGCTAATTTGCAGCTTTTTTCAGCCAAATTAGACACGGAAAGCATCGCATATCATACTCTAATGGGACGAGTGTTTTATAGATCAAAAGTTGATACATAATGCACTTTTAATATATCCTATAAATACAAGGGAATTCTCTCTCTCTCTCTCCCCTTAGTTCTTTTTTGTTTGTTTGTTTGTTTGGTTGGTTGGTTGGTTTGGTTGTTTTTTGTTTTTTTTTCTTTTTGTTTTGTTTTTTCTTACCACATGACCGCCAGCGCTACAGTTGGGAAGCAAAAACAGTATTTTCATGTTCAAACAAAAAAATCTGACATTGAAGGACACAAGCGCACTGGTGTATATTAACTCTACACATATATCTTCTGTGCAGGTCTTTAAGAGAAACCAGATATTTCTTAATTTAATGCAAAACATACACGAACTGAGAAAAAAGAAATGTTTTAAACCTTTTTTTCACTGAACTCGGTTATAAGAAATATTTTTCAAAATACTTTCTTATATCCGACTTTCAGATATGAGAAAACTCGGATATAAGAAACCGAAAAATTCACCCCCCTCGAGTTTCTTATAACCGGCGTATACTGTATCGCGTAAACATTTGATAGCGATTTTTTCGTGAAAAAAGATTTTCTTCAGAAAAATTGACTTTTTCGCGGAACAAAAGTTTTTTTTGCGAAAAAACTGCCTTTTCGCAAAAAAAAAACAGGTTTCCGCAAAAAAAAGTCATTTTTCTGCAGAAAAGGTTTTTCCGCGAAAAAAGTAAGAGCAGTATTTTCGCGAAAATGCACCCGTCAGTGTTTTCGCGAAAAAAACAGGGCTGAGTGGGCTAGTTTTTTTTTTTCGCCAAAAAAACGGACACCAATTTTCTGCAGAAAAAGTTCATACCATTTTTTCGCCAAAAAAAACCGTTTTTTCGCGACATTTTTTCTTTCGTGGAAAGTTTGACGTTTTTTTCGCGACAAGTGCGGTTTTGTCGCGATAAAACGGATTTTTTGCGAAAAGACTGAATTTTTTTCTGCTTTCGCCAATCATACACGAAAGTAAGGGTGCATTGTCTCTGTCAGACACAGACGCACATGCTGGTACAGAAGTACTGGACAGCTCAGAGGTACCCCACGTGAACACAGCTATACTAGTGCAGGTGTGTTGAGCCAGTGGCCACACAACCAAAAAATGGTCGGACAAGCTTGACTGACCGCGAACTGCAGTCAACAAGAAACTGAGAAACAAACAAATCCAAACTGGTCGTAGTTCCTGTGGCAAAAGTGCGTAAAAAGCACACCAAAGTGACGGTCATGGCATGACGAATCGACTGGTGCTAATCACACATAAAACAAGTCATTAAAAATGATAAGAGAGACAAAAATCACCAGAGAGGTGTCACAGCCTGTTGGGCGATCGTGAACACTACTCACTCACGCAATTTGAAGCGTGTTAATAGATCTATACATCTCAAGCGGGTTAGTATTCAGGTGTACAAATTCAGTAATTGTATGCCTGCATAAAGTTTTTTCAAGTTCAGTGACTTGTGGGCTTTGGTGACTTGTATGTCTGCATCCAGTTAAGTGCGGTGTACGTATTTGAGTACGTAGCCCGGGGATGTGCCGCCAAGGTTCGACCGTCATCAGAATATCACGTGGGATGCCCGGAACTGTACGCTGCCCTTCAACTGTGCTACCAGGTCTGTTTCTGTCTCTGTCCTCGATATTCACACCCATTTATCGTGCGAGATTTCTGGCGAGTAGTATGTTAAATGTTTTCTCTTCAGCTGGCTGCACATGTTTCGTATCATCCTCCATGTTTAAAGTATGTTCAAAGACCGTGGTCTTTGGTGCGTTCAGGAGGTGGATCTAGAGTTGTTTGCTGAACGCGGTAATTCTTTACTCTTGAAACTTTGATGAACGAGTCATAACATCATACATTTCAATTTTGTCGGAAAATCGCCTTTGAACTACAACTTACAATGGAACACATTCGACAGTGAAAAACTTTTTACAAAAAAAAAATCGTCACGGGCACGTCAGCGTTTGTTTTGCTGTAATTGTGGTCATGCTGTTCACTGCCATTGATGTTTTTAGCAAAGGAAATGAGGATGCACTTGCTTATCATAATCATTTGATGTGTGTGTGTGTGTGTGTGTGTGTGTGTGTGTGTGTGTGTGTGTGTGTGTGTGTGTGTGTGTGTGTGTAGGCTGGTGTATTTGTGTCGCGCTCTTCAGTCCAGATATTGCAGATCCGGCAGGTTGGAATGATGAGTATATTGCAGTTCGCCAACATGCTTCTCTGGATCTTCGACGCGCACGTATGTTTTTGAGTGCTGTTAGTGTGGGAACAGTTCGGGTTAGAGATGATCAGTGCCTCTGCTGGAACTGTTAATGATAAACTTTTCCTGTCCAATCCCGGAGTTAAAGCCCGCCTCATTTGTAGGTTCACATGTGTTCATTGGCGATACGTGTATTTCAACAAACTGCTATGAAAGTCCAAGTCCATGTGCTCTGACGTTTACCCAACAACCATTCTCTGTTCGGAAGTCGGGAGAAGCCGAGTATATTAATTTTGTACTCTTAGAAATCACTCGGACTCGAAAACGGAAGAGGCAGACACAGGCACTAAGGGGGTGGCTGTGAAATTCAGTATCTGAAAATTTAAAAATTCGTACACTTGTCTGTCCTTATCCAGTACAAGTTTATCCCTGTATACCTGTTGCCAGCCATGATGGTGTATGTTGGTCTGTTGGGAGGCGCAAGTTACGTCAACATTTTCTACATGATCCTGCACGAACCGCGCTACCCAGATCGTGATCGGGAGTTGTGTGTCAATATCACCGCCATGTTCATAACCCTCGGTAGGTGTGACTATATAATGTACAGACCAATGATAAACAAAACCGTTAGTAACACTTGACACATAAAAACCCATTCTCATTCTTGTTTAAAAAAAATCGCATTGTACATACATGTCATAGTACTATCACCATCTCCTATTAAAGCTGTTTTGTGTTTATCCACTGTATGTTTACTCACTTTCAAACAGAGGTCTTTCTGGTAAACTAAGTGATGAATATTCCCACTGTAGGAGTAACATGTTTGTTGATGGCCGATGTTTCGTGTGTTTCAGGTATTGTCTTTGGTACCTGCATTGAGACTGCTCTTTTCACTACTGTCCTGAAACACGACTAAACCTGTGTTTTGAGACAACAACGTTTTATTAACATCAGTGTGTGTGTGTGTGTGTGTGTGTGTGTGTGTGTGTGTGTGTGTGTGTGTGTGTGTGTGTACGGCAAACAGAGACAGCGATGCAAAGAATCGAGGTCTAGTTGTCTTGTGTCTATATTTTAAAAGAAAGAATGAAAGAAGGAAATTCAGAACAATAAAACGCCGTGTGTGTCAGAGTCAGTGTGTGTGTGTGTGTGTGTGTGTGTGTGTGTGTGTGTGTGTGTGTGTGTGTGTGTGCGTGCGTGTGACACATCAAATGAGTTGCCGAAGGGGATGATAAAATGTCAGTCATGTTGACCTTTCAAGTATGCTGACTGATCAGGCTAATATTTAAAAAAAAGTTCCTAACAATACTACTACTGGCTCAGCAATTGCAATGGAGCAGTCCGTTCTTGAACCTTCGATAAAAATTGAAGATTTTAAAGTGGTCGATTTTTAAAATTCTGACTCTTGTTATGCTTTTTCTACTTGAATGTGTCAATGCATGACGTTATAGTTTGCTGCAGCAGCAGTCACAACCGTGCTCTCCTATTTTCGGCATTTTCTGTTTTCTCACCGATGAAACATTTAGCAGTTTTTTGTTTACACAAACCCGAATGAAAGAAAATTTCGCGTTCCGGATTCGCCAGATGTCTAATTTTTTTTAAGGAATCTGCGCGGAACGTTGCGCAGATGTTCATAACGGGTGCGCGCCAAATAAACATAACGTATTGTCTATCTCGGTGAATCCTACCGCGGTGTAACACGCGGGATGTACTCCCCTGGATGAAGTGCCAACACTGAGCTTGAGGCTGGAAGCCGGTGCCCAGGGTCTATGCAGCTTAATGCTGGAAGTGCCCCGGATCAATGTAGCTTGAGGCTAGAAGTGCCCCGGAGTCAAACGAACCTGGGTGTACATCTGCATTATTACACTGCGAATAGTAATAAGCCAAAGTGGTATTAAAAAACAAAAACAAAAAAAACAACTCTGTATGAACTACACTCACGTGTATTTCTTCGGTTGCTAATCGAATTCAAAGGAGTTCTCTGTAGCATTCAGTTGAGCATGAAAGTCTGTTTTTTTTTTGTTTTCTTTTGTTTTGTTTTGTTCGGCATTTCAAAATACTTAGTAGTTGTTTTTTATTAGGGTTTTTTTTTTTTTTCAAATGCCGAAAACATGTTACTTTGATGTGAAAGTGAAAGTACCTATACTCAGACTAACAGTTTTATAACGGTTGTCTGCTCTAAACCTGCATTTTTGTCGGGTGAAGGGGGGGGGGGGAGAAGGGGTAGTGTTTTGTAAGATGGGTTTTTTGTTTTTTTGACAAAGTCATTACGTATGGTCGTACTGTGCCTTTATCAAGTCGACACTTTATTTTCACTTTACGTGATGTGTAGCTGCAACACTTGGGAAGTGTTGCGGTTATCGAAGACTGTGAATTGTGCACAGCTGGATGATGCATTGTATACTAATATAAAGCGTGTGTGTATATATAATGTATTCTCAAAGCTCTCTAAAACAGAACACTTTACTGACAAATCCCAATGAGAAATGAATGCTAAGAAGTACGAAACAACGATAACGGAGATACGAAACTCACCACCAAAGAATTCAAGCAATTTGTATGGCCAAATACAAAGTTTCCTTCTTCCCAGCAAGTCAGATAATGACGTTTCGTTCTTCACTATGACTGATAAAAAGGGTAACGTGTGTTTATAATCGGGCGTGTGTATGTGTGTGGGAGGAGGGGGGGTGGTGGTGCTGGTGGTGGCAATCTGTACGTAGCACGTTCGCGTCGTCGAGTACTTCCCGGTGTCACTGCTGTGTGTCTGTGAGGCGCGAACCCATCACCAAACCTGCGACACTGCCTCACGGCAACGCCCGCCATGGTATTATTGATTTCTTCAGCCATACCGTGCACTGGGCCCGGCAACGCTGCTGAACCAGCGGCCATATCAGACCCAGTCTGAAAATGAGTGCGTACGCTAGTCATAGACACGCCAGATTTTCGATATGCTCCTGCCAGTGCTTTATCGGACCTTGATAATGGAGAATAGTAGATGTGGTTTGTGTTTGTAGTTGCAGGTTGGCTGTTCACACCAAGGGAGTTTGTTGTGTGGAACTAGGTGGAGGGTGTAGGCATGATGTCGCGATGACAGTGTCGAGTCAAACATCTGCCAGTTTTCACACGACAAAGTGCTAAGTTTGGTGAAACCATCTGAAACTACGGGTTCCACAGACAGTGCCCAGTGTCACCGGAACGAAGCCAGGGGGACCATCCTGCATGTAAAAGCCGATCGTGCATGTCCTGGGTGGCCATGGCAACAACAAACCGTCTCTAAGGAAATACAGTTTTGCGATGCCACACGCAGTGGTCGCCTGCTAAAGAAGGTACGATCAGTGACAAATCACGGTGTTCGGTAGCATTCTGCGGGACTGGAACGTCATCGCAACGTACGGGAATGATATGTAGGCTCTACATCGAACTGGGTTCCTGTTCCGGTAGACTTTCAGCAGAACGGGACATCGTGCAGGTTAAATGTCGGCGTTTCCCATCATGTGCCGTCACGCACAACGCCATGACGTGCATGAAACGGGGAGTGTTAAGGTAACCATACAAAGCACAGTTGATCTAACTTCTAATTAGGCCTGAGTCAAAAATCAAGATTTTCAGATGTTTCCCTACTTGCTCTGATATCATTAGATGCAGTCCCAAAGAGAAGACCACTCCGTAAAACGGTCCCAGTTTCCGGATTGTACCAACTTTTTCCCCAGGTAAATTACAGTCTGCATTATGTTTTGTTTTGGGCTATGCTGTGCAAATCTAGACTGATGTGACTTGCACAAAGGAATGTTTACTAGGTTCTCAATGTATGTAGGTACATGCATTTGTTGTACCGGGTTCGTTCGAACTAATTTCGATGTTGTGCATTGATGGGTGAAGAGGCCGGATATTACAATTATCATCATTGTGCTCATTATGAATAGTATTTGGTTCAAACATTTTGCTGTTTACTCCATGCGCTGTGCTCTTGAAAAACACGGGCGTTGGTTAACTTGCGATATGGGGCGTTTTTACTTCCTCCTATATGATGCACCGCTGAAAACAGGATGTGTACATCTGTCAGCGTGTTGGCAGTACTATTGTTTTCCTTGTGGCAGTACTAGTTACTGCATTTGTGGCGCAGAACTAGTCCAAATAATCCAGCACAGAACTGACGTGGTCTGCGTGCTGTGCATGAGAAAGCACGTGATATTTCCCCGGGCTGAGTTTTGAAACTGGGTTGGTCGAATCCCTAGTAGAAAAGTGCGGTTCAGAATTCAGTGTACAAACCACTGAGACAATTTGCATGCCCTTCGTCCGAGTCACTCGCTGCACCTCTGTTTGTGAAAGCTGTGTAGACAACGGAACTGAAAGAGACGACAATATTAAGAGAGTGGATGATAGTTACAAGTACAAGAACGATGTGCGCGATCATTCATATGTGACAAGGAGAGAGTAAGCGAGTGAGCGCCACGTGCTCGCTATGGGTGAGGAATTTAAAGCCTGTTCAGTCGTAAAAACATAACGGAATTTTTTTTAAAGTTTGCTGAAACTTAAACTTTGAAAATTGAAAAGTTCACTTATGTCCAGACGTAAGTATCATTCAGAAAATGATGAGAGTAATCCCATCCCATGGCACTCAGTCGCCGGATATCTGATGTGTAGTTCGTACTACCTGCTCTCGGCGGAGGCGCGAAAAAGACTACCCGATTTTGATCTAGCAATCTGAACCGCACTCTACTTATGCTATAATTACTGTAGTGCACCAGTTCACGATTTGAGTTACGAATGACAGATTCGTCAGTGTGAGTGAATATGCACGTTTGGCGAGTCAGTAGAAAGAGACGACTTTTCAGTATGGAGGGGAAAAGCTTCTTGAAAAAAACAAAACAAAACACCCCCCCCCCCAAAAAAAAACAAAAAAAAAACGGCTGCTTGGCGTTGCGAACGGGCTGCATTATGATTAGTCCACGTTGTCCTTCGTCAGGAGCTGATCACTCCAATCCGGTGATCGTACCGTGTGAAATAAGCGAATAGGCAACAGGTGCGATTGAGGGAGGACTGCACATAACCTACTGGCTGACAGCTGCCGACTGGCACATATTCCTTTCTCTTCTGTGCCGTTGTCACTGTAATACAGGCCGGCGTTTGTGTGCATAAGAACGGTGAGGCGGCACGCGCGTGCGTGCGTGTGCTTGATTGTGTGTCGTGTGTTGTCGCACGTACCCTTGTCTCTAAATGTACGTCCGTCTTTGTGTACACTTCTATGTATGTGCTGTTACGTCCGCCGTACTAGTTTACGATCACCCACTTTCAGTTGTGACTGAGTCGGCCACCAGTTTTCCTTCCTGCTCTGTTGGCCATGAGAAACAGCACAAGTAAGCTGCGTGCGTACTGGCGGCCTTCTCGCCAGGTTGTGCGGGTAGAAAACCGGGTGTCAAGCCAGTTAAAAATAGCTCCATGCTGCTCGGTCGTTTTGATTGGGGACGTGAACTGACCGGATACCGTAAGCAGTATGTCGTTATCGGAACGTATGTGCCAGGTACGCGGTCAGCATGAATGTTCTCTGCTTCTTAGGATAACATTGTGCAACACGCACCAACCGTCTGCGAATTAAGGGGAACGGCGTTTGTGGACGCTCCATAGTAACGGAGACCGAAATTCAATCAACGTAGTGTGCGAGAAAGGCGCCGGTGTGCTTGTGTAGCTGAGACAGGTGTGTATAGTGTCAGGTGCTATGAGTAGTCAGTATTTCAGTCCTTGAGTACAGACTTGCGCTTTGTGTAATACGCCCTTTGCCGGTGTCGTTGGTCGCATTGTGTACACCGGTAGGACCAGCCTTATTGTCCTTTTCAGTGATTGTCATTACCGACCAACATCAGCCAGCGGTGCTGGACTCGACTCGGACTGAGTTACTGTTAATGCCACTTGTCTTTTCCTTGTGTCGCAGCCCAGTGCCCGGTTCACGGCTGACCCGCTGTGAAGTAACAGACAGGTATGTGTTCTCCGGGATTGTTTCATGTTTGTTCTTTCAGCTCTGATTTGATGTGTCGTGTCAGTTTGAGAAGTTCAGTTTCAATGACGGTTTTCCGTTTTTTGTGTCACCGGCTTCCGTCAAGAAGCAGGACATGCTTTTCAGCACTGCACATTATAGCTGCGTACTGCAATCTCGTAACGCAAAGCGATTCGAATTCAGGTCACATCAGATAATGGCACGACTTCGAGGGCTGAATCCGCGAATGTGACATTGTTAAGGGGAGACAACCTGTAGAAATAATGACAAGTGCCCGGGGCCACCAGCAGTCAACTTGGAGTGTTCACCCGGCGATCGGCACACACACACACACACACACACACACACACACACACCCCCATAAAGTACAACACTTCCCGGGCATTCTGGCTCCTTAAAATGAAACGTCGGTTAGCTTTAGCGCACTCATCCCAAACCTTGAACTGAATGCTGACCACTGCAATATCGGGGCCCCCGTAGACGTAGTCCTCTGGAACATTTTGCGACAGAGAGTAAAATCAGAGTAATATCAGACGAAAGAGTAGCTGTCTTCTGGTTTTTTCCGTACAGCCACTTGAAACCGGCACTTACATTGTATCGTACACTCTATAGTGAAACATG
>JACVVK020000114.1:697500-952500 GCA_018292915.2 Batillaria attramentaria | reverse complement strand
ATGTCCGGACGAGGTTCCCATCATGCTGAGCGCCGTTCGACTGCTCGTGATCGAGCTTTTCTCGGAATCCGCACAACGCTCACGAAAATGCTTTCAGACGAACAAAAATGCTGGTAGCGTTGTTCACATTTGCCTGTGATGTTCCTGAGAAGTACCGTTTTCAGCCTTCTGTTTTTAACCTCACGTCTACCGTTTTGATGTTCATGTGACAAGTCCCCACAGGCTGTGTTGTGGTCTTCGCCGCGAAATAGTCTTTGTTGCTTGCGCGGCGTTAAGCCCTAAATAACTAACTAACTGTGTTGTGGTCCCTTACGCCGTCTTTTCCGAATTATGTGGGTCTGCAAGCAATCGAACGCGTCTTTTGATGCACCAAACAAAGATGGCAGATTTGTAATCAAGTCTTCGGCTATGAGTTCACGGGATATAGTGGAAATGCCCGCGGTCAATCAAAGTGCCACACTCCCATCGAAGGTGTCGACGATGAATCCTCATATTTCTGAAGTTTCAGCACACACGGATCTATGTGCTGCTGTGGCGTGTTCGCAAGGGTAGATATCTGTTCGATAAACGAGGAAAGAGAAACCGAAATCCGATTGTCAAACGAAGAGCTACTTAGATTTGATAAAAATGGTCAAACAAACAAATGAAAATACTATTGTTTGGTCAAACGAAGTGCTACTGGTAGGGAGTAGTAATCAAGGAAACTTGGGCACTCCCCATCCAAAAGACCAATCACTGTATATTACTACCCGTGCCCTGCCAGCTTCTAATAGAGAATGGCGTTAGTGTGCTGAATAGACACCCGGAGTGAGTGTGTGTGTGTGTGTGTGTGTGTGTGTGTGTGTGTGTGTGTGTGTGTGTGGTGTTTAGCAAATACACGTTCATTCGCTTGCCGCGCTTATGCAGCAGAGTTGGATTGAAACGTTGCAACATACGCTGTCTGCTGTAAATGAAAGCTAAGTTTTGGATATTGCCATGAGACATCTGTGATCATTGTCTTTTGAGGAGAGCGAAGTGGATACAACGGCATTGTGGGGGAATGGGTTCCACAATGCTGACCCTGAAAAGCCGTTAACAGTGAGGGAGTGGTATTACATAAGATGTGTACTCGGGGGCCTTTCTGATGCAGAGAGAGGGTAGCCCAAGTTTCCTTGATTCCTACTCCTCACTTGTAGACCAAACAGTAGAACTTTCATTTGAACATTTTTCAGTCTGAGTAGTACTTCGTTTGACCAACAGATTTCGGTTTCTGGTTCCGATCCGAAGGGACCGTTTATCGAGCAGCCACCTATTTTGCGAACACATCACAGCAGCTCATCGACCCGTGTATTCTCAGATTTCAGAATATGTATTTGAATATTTCAGGTGATTCGTCGTCGAAACTTTCGAAGAGAGTGTAGCACTTCGTTTGACCACGGCCATTTTGACAAAACCCTATGTGAGTTCGGCTATTGACACACTGACTTATTACTCCTCTACTGCAGTGCGTGATGTTTAAAACGATAACTCCCATGCCTTTGTGTACATTTCACAAGTGAACGGATTCAAGAAGCTACGTATGAAGCAGAACAAAGTTACACGTACGCGATGACCCAGACGGTGGGAGTGGAGTAAGGTGGGTGTGTGGGAGTTTAATGTACTTTTCCACCACATCCCAGACGGTGCAACAGACGGCTAGTATACTGTGTGCAAAGAAAAGCTAGACAGACAGAAGCCTACTTTGCTCACTTTTGAAATAGGTCAAGGTCAATCACCATGCCAAATTAGGAGTCTCTGGTGTTTGTAGTTTCTGAGAAAATTGCTATATTACAGTTTTCCATGGGCAACTGCTATGGCCTTGTCCTTCAATCAAGGTCATTCAAACTAGACGTGTCAGTGAAGAGCTTGTCGATGTCTGTCACTATACCAAGTATGATACCTCTTGTGTTTGTAGTTTCTGTGAATTTTAACATTCACAACAGACAGCATCAGTGACCTTGACCTTTAGTCAAGGTCATTTAAGAGGGTACGTTTTGAAAGGTCTTGTCACTGTATATCAGCATGCCAAATTTGGCGTCTCTGCTGTTTATTGTTTCTGTGAAGATACCAACGTTACAGTTTTTTTATGTTTTACACAAACAGCTGGTGTGGCCTTGACCTTGATTCAAGATCACTGAAAACAGGTATGTAACTAAAGGTCTTATCGGTATCTATCATCATGCAAGGTGTGATGTCTCTGGTGCTGGTAGATTCTGAGAAAATAGCAATACTAAAGTTTCAGACACCTTTTTTAACCTTGACCTTGAGTCGAGGTCATTCTAAAGGGTATGTTTTGAAAGGTCTTGTCGCTGTCCAAGTTTGGTGCCTCTGCTGTTTGTAGGTTTTGAGAAAATGACAATGTTAAAGTTTTTTTTTTCCCCCGGACACACACACACACACACACACACACACACACACACACACACACACACACACACACACACACACACACACAGACGACGGAGGGCTACTACACGGACTCCCTTTGTTACACAAGTGATCCAAAAAACCGCTCAATATAGTTACGGCCTTATTTCTTTTCAGGCTCATTATTTCTCATCTTTGTGCACATTATATTCTTTGTCAGGCCCATCCATACTGAACCGGCCAACGTACCGGACAATCAGTTTTGTTTTGTGATTGTAATCCTGACAAATAGTACCTATCGTTATCAGAATAATGAGACAATATCTTGGCCGTATGTAAATGTATGATAAAAACTGATCGTTTCCGTGTACATATGTCATTCATACATAATTATAACAGATACTCCTACTGCCATTTGATGATTGTTGCGCACATGTAGCACAGTCTCTCTCTCTCTCTCTCTCTCTCTCTCTCTCACCACACACACACACACACGCACACACGCACACACACGCACACACACACACACACACACACACACACACACACACACACACACGTAAGTATATGTAACCTTTTTCGTGCCTCCGTCTTTGCATACGCAAAACCCAAAACAAATGACGTCGTGCCTAGCTGGTTGACGTCAATTACTTCTTGGCGTATGTGAGGTTCTATACGGGTACAATCAGTTTGGAATGATAAACAAAGTCGTTCCCCGTTGACAGAGTTACTCCCTTCAGTCATGATTGACAGCTGTGGAGGCTAGGTAAGCGCGGATACGCCTTGGATCATGAAAAACCAGAAAACTACTTAGCTTGGTGACTGTTTCCATGTTTCCAATAGACACATTCGGAAAACAGGCGAGACATCCCCAAGTAATGCCATCATTATGTCAGCAAAATGACGCTCATACGCTCAAGTTTGAGGTCTAAAGTGCCGTCAAATGAGGTACGGTTTACGCCAAAAGTATGGGAGCGACCACTTCTAAACATCTGCTGAGAGTCCGTATTTTACATTGCCGTTTTCTTAACAAATGCTTAGTTTTGAAGAAGAGACTCCAGGAGATTACCTGACTTGTACTTCAGAGCAGCAGCGATATATTTGTCTGTAAGGCTGGTGTAGGCGGGACATGTGCACAAGAAATGATGTTCAGTTTCTTCATTTTCATGGCAAAATGGGCAATAAGGTGATGTCAGTTCCCCAAACCATCTGTGGCACCGCAATGGGCTGAGTCCCATTCGAACCTTATCAAATCGTCTCTAAACTTTTTGACAGTAAGTATATCCAGGGACCTACATAGAATTTATGTAGGTCCCTGGTATATCCAAATATGGTTCACGCTCCAGAGATGACTTAAAGGTCTTGTATGTCACAAATCTTGGGCTTGTCTTTATTTTGTTACACTATTCCTGTTTATTGCAGTCAAGCATGCGTTGTCTAAAACAACGGAGAAATGCTTTTTCGTCGGCCACTCCCACATACATCCATACCCCAGAAAACCCGTACCTGTCCAGACTACTTTTCACCATAAAGGGCCAACTTTCTTTTATATTGTTGTTTAACTGTTCTGCAGCCTGAACCAGTATCTCAATGTACTAATGGTGCTGTCAATGAACAAAGGGTATCTGCCTGTTTCTCCATACGCGAGATGGCTTTGGCGTTCTGACATCAATACTGAGAAGTTTTTTACAAGCAAATAAGTGTGCCGACTCAAAAGATGCAAAGCGAGTAGAACCCCATATTTTAGTAGAAGTGGTTTAACCTGGGCATCAAAGAGTTTTCAAAAGACTGATGTATTCAAACTACCCAGTTTCCAAACAACCTTCATCAAGGATTCAACTTTTGCCTTTGCCATGCTCGCAAAATCTTCAAGGGCAACGTTGTAAGACAATGTCGTGGTTAATACTAGCCCTAGGTATTTGCCCCCCAGTGGATCGCCACCTTGACGTGGTTGTGGGGCTTGCGTGTCTCGGTGACCCGGAGAGCTATGCCGGCGGGAGTTTATTCTCCTGGTAGGGCCACCCAAGCCGGGTAGAGACCTGACAAAGCGCGGTCCACTGGTCCTCCAGGTTGGGGGTTAGGCGTCGGGCTAAAGACCTGGTCCCGTAAAAAAATAGCCTTGTTACAGAAACGCCAACAAGTATTTTAAGGGATCTTTCGGCCCTGGGAGAGGATGGATCTCCACCTGGAGATAGTATGAAGCCCGATGGCGAAAGCCGGACACGTCCGGAAACCACCGATCCGACGACCATCATCTCAACCAGGACCACCATCACCATCGGGACATGGAACGTCCGGACCATGTCCGAAGCCGGTGTGGTATAGTTAATGGACCCCCCAAGTAATGGACCCCCGGGGTCCAACAATTATAATCAGAGGGCATAATTATTGGACCCCCTCTATGGTTGTTGGACCCCCCTTTCACTTAACAAAAATTCAATTACTTATAGCTCTTTTCTCTTGGTTGATGGCGATAGAATATGGACTGATGAGTCGGGATGGGGGGCGGGGTCAATATGGGGGTTGAGGGTGAGCATTTGGACGATGGGTAGGGATGAGGGGATCTATCTGCTCGGAGGGGTGGGTATGGGGTATGTGGGTTAAAGGGTTGCGGTCTGTAGTGGATGTGTGAATTTTGATGTTGCGCGCGCGCGAGTGTGTGTGTGTGTGTGGGGGGGGGGGGGTCAATATGGATGGAGAGAGGTGGTGTGGTTGCGTCAAATGTACGGAGGGGCAGGGTCAATACGACGTAGGTGAGGGGGGGGGGGGGGGTGTTGTACATGGAGGAGTAAATAAAAAAAATATTGATGGTGTAATGTCATTTTAATATTTCAGGCAGTTTATTTGTTAATTTGAAATCTGTGATTCCGACATGTTTACGTCTTTTGTAAATCGCATCCCTTGCAAACCACGTTTTGTTTTCTGTATTTTACCCACGGTTTAAAGTTTTATAATACTTGTTTCTGCTGGCAAGAAAATATTTACCATTGAGAGTTTAATCATTTTGTTTTCTTTCAATACCAAGAATCATTTATTTTTGTAGACATGTTGATAATAACCAGTAATTAATGATAAAAATAACTGGATTGAAGCCTGAATTATACATGACTCATACCCCCCCCCCCCCCAAAAAAAAAAAAAACAAAAAAAAAAAACAACTTTAAAGTTAATGGACCCCTCCTATAGTTGTTAGACCCCCCTGTTACTTAAAGGTGTTTCTCATTACTTAAGGTGTTTTAACCCATGTCGTGATTGGTTATAGATCTCCCTGTGATGTTTGAACACACACACACACACACACACACACACACACACACACACACACACACACACACACACACACACACACGGTGAAGTTATTGGACCGAGGGGGTCCAAGTACTATGAGGGTCCAACAACTGCACAAGTGGCCGCCGAGATGAGGAACTACAACCTGGCCGTCCAAGGAATCAGCGAGTCAAGATGGACAGATTCCGGACAGAGGAGACTTGACAGGAGAGTTGCTGCTGTTCTCGGGGCACGAGGAAGACATTGCACCGCACACCCAGGGAGTGGCCCTGATGTTGTCAAAGACAGCGCAAGTAGCGCTCATCGGATGGGAGGCGCATGGACCACGGATCCTCACAGCTACATTCAAAACCAAGAAGCGGAGGATCAACATGGATGTCATCCAGTGCTACGCCCCAACAAATGACAGTGAGGAGGAGGACAAGGAGGAGTTTTACACCAGGCTCTCAACCATTATCCAGCGCCGCCCAAGACGTAACATCATCATCACCATGGGGGACTTCAACGCCAAGATTGGCAGCGACAACAGGGGCTACGAGATCATGGGGCAGCAAGGCGTGGGAGAGATGAATGACAATGGAGAGAAGTTTGCAGACCTGTGCGCCTCGAACAACCTGGTCATTGGAGAGAGCCTCTTCCAGCACAGACGGATACACAAGGCAACTTGGGTATCACCAGACCTGTCAACAGAGAACCAGACTGACCACGTCTGTATCGGGAGGAAGTTCAGACGATCTCTTCAGGATGTGCGTGTGAAGCGGGGAGCAGACGTTGCATCAGACCACCATCTCCTGGTTGCCAGGCTGAAGCTCAAGCTGAAGAAGAACTGGACAGGGGAGACTGGCCAACGCCAACGGTACAACACCACGCTCCTCAAGGGTACCACCAAGCTGCAAGAGTTCCAGATCATACTCTCCAACAAGTTCCAGGTCCTGCAAGAGCTACTAGAAGAGGAGACCAAGATGAGACGTGGCAGGGAGTAAAGGAGGCTGTCACGTCAACATGTAAGGAAGTACTTGGGCCCCAAGAAATTTGTCCACAAAGAGTGGATCTCAGCCGACACTCTGAAGATGATCGAAGAGAGGAAGGCGAAAAAGGTGGCAGTTAACAACAGCCGCACACGAGCAGGAAAAGCATAGCCCAAGAGGAATACACCACCACAACCAGGGCTGTGAAAAGGCCGACAAGAAAAACTACATGGAAATGCTGGCGATGGAAACAGAAGAGGCAGCCTACAACGCAAATATGCGGCATCTATACGCCACCATCAAGAAACTATCCGGAAAGTTTAGCAAGCCAGAAAGACCAGTAAAGGACAAGGAAGGGAAGCCAATACCCGACGAAGAAGGGCAAAGGAAAAGATGGATAGAACATTTTGAAGAGCTGCTGAATAGACCAGTTCCGCAAAACCCACCAGACATCCCACCAGCCAACGATGACATGCCCATTGACTGTGATGCGCCCACCAAAGAGGAGATCCGCAAGGCCATCAAACAACTGAGAAATGGCAAGGCTACAGGATCTGACAACATCCCGGCAGAGGCACTGAAGGCTGATGTGGAGGCCAGCACAGAGATGCTCTACCCCCTCTTCAGGAAGATCTGGGAAGAGGAGCAAATTCCACGGGAGTGGAAAGAGGGCCATCTCATTAAGTTGCCAAAGAAAGGCGACCTCAGCTCCTGCTCGAACTACAGGGGGATAACGCTGCTGTCCATACCTGGGAAGGTATTCAACCGGATTTATGTGAGATTTTGGTGGGGGTTTTTTTGTTGTTGTTGTTGTTGGGTTTTTTTTGTGGGTTTTTTTTTTACACAAACATGACTATTACTACTTACACCACTGGCCTGAAAGAAATGGATGTTTTTCTAGTAGCATTTATTCCAACACATCGAATGGTTGACAATCATGGTGATTCAATCGCTCAACCTTATCTGGACTAATGCCGTCAGTTCTCTTTTGTCTGTTTTTGTGAGATTTCACATTTATATCAGTGTGAAACACACCTGCTCTTATTCGCCTTTGGAAGCACTTCTTTTGCGAGATTTTGCATTTTGTTCCAAATCGACCTTCTGACTCACTATATGCACACGACCACTCGAATCACATTGAATTCTGCCAGAAATACACACATTTCAATTTTCACCCTGAATGATTTAAGTAGGAAAAACGTGACAAAATGTGGTTTTGTTTATCTGACACAAACATGACTACTACTCACACCACTGGCGGGTAAAATCGAAATGGGTGGTTTTCTAGTATTATTCAGACACATCAATTGGTTGGGGGGGGGGGGGACCCCGCAATTCAGTCGGTCCATCAGAACACAAATGCCTTTTCTGCGGTTCTTTGAAACCAAAAATCGTTTTTTTTTTTTTTTTTCATATTTCGCATTTTTCTTCCAATCAGTCACGTTTCTACACGACCATTGGATGTGTCCCCGTAAAAAACTACCAGGAATACAAGCATTTCAATTTTGCCCAAGAATAATTTGAGTAGGGACCATCACAGAATGTGGGTTTCTTTGTCTGGGCATGACTGCATTTTTTTTTACACAAATATGACTACTACAGCCGCACTCGCCTAGACGAAATAAGCAAAAAACGCGGATAACAGAAACCAAAACCAATTCCCCAGACCCCCCTCTTTGTAAGACTATTTCTGATTCGGATAAGCCAAATTCTGTCAAAAAATAGCTAACTCAAACACGAATATCTCAAACGTGATTTTGACAGATAAGCCGAACTCTAAACACTGTCGGAGAGACTTTTTTTTTTAATACTTACTTTCACGCACACAGTGACGTAACGAAATCTGCGTCATAGACACCTTACGTGCACACTATGCTGCTGCGTTCTTTTTGGCGGGAGTTGTGAGACGTGTGTGTGTGTGTGTGGACGGATGTAATGATGGCTATCTGCTAAACCACCTCGCCGGACGGCTTTTTACTTTGAGATAAAATGGGCAGTCATATTCTCCAGAGCTACCTTTCACGATTTTTATCCTGCCGCATTTTGAGAACAGTTATCGCCGATTTTAAAAAATCGGTCATGTTACGAATTTTTTCGGAAAAAAAAAATGTTCAAATGGCTTCATTTTCTAAAATTGGGAAGATCATCCAATTATACTGCCTGTTTTCGTAGCACAGCTCTGTAGCTCTGACAGGTTTTGTGTAAGAAAAATATTTCCGAGGTAGGGGTGGTTTGCATATAAGGCCAAATATCTATGAAAAGACTCCTTCAAATTACTCATCATTCCGGTATTTTTGTCACTTGTGACAACTGCACATATGACATGAACTACTGCACTATAATAGCTTTAGTATTGAGAATAACAGAGCTTTTAGATAAACACATTTTTTCACGTTTCTGCGAGAAGCGCCGGTCAAAAAAGTTCCAATTTTGCAATTTCGTAAGTACAATCCAAGGCACTTTAAGTCCACGTTTCATCAGCTCTCTAGATCTTCCAGAAAGTCACAAAAGCAACAAGGAAATCACAAGATATGAAGAAGTATCATCTGTCAGACGAGCAGCGTGAGGCTGACGGCAAATGTTTGGTTCACAGACAAAATCTGCAAGTATCGTCACTGCTTCCGACATTTCATCAGCCCTCTACATCTTCCAGATTTCATGTGAAAAATAATTCAGTCGGAAAAGCCACAAAGCCAATAGGGAAATCACAGGACATAAACAAGCATCCTCAGACGATCTCAGTGCTAGAGGCTGACGCCAAAAGTTTAGTTCACGGAATTGACGTCATCTCTCCCTCTATGACGACCTGCCTGAGGCTGACGTCAAATGTTTAGTTCACGGAACTGACGTCTCTCTCTCTCTCTCTCTCTCTCTCTGGGGAGCCAGGGTGGCCGAATGGTAGCGCGTTGGACTTTCAATGCTTGGGCCGAGAGTTCGAATCCCGGCCGCTGGGGCCAAATATTTGTGCTGGCCTTTTTCTCGTTGCCCAGTCTTTGATATCACCCTTATGTGGTGGTGGAAAAGGGCGTTAAACTCCTAAACACCCACCTACCCACCCTCTCCCTCTGCCTCTCTCTCTCTCTCTCTCCCTTCTTCCCCCACCCGGCCCCACCCCCAGTCACGTGGCTAATCGGTCGAGGTCGTAGAGGATCTAGTGTCATCGGTAGAACTTGGAGAGGGGAGAACCGGCAACAATAACAACAAAACAGACAAAATAAAATGAAGTTTGGAGAAACAACTTTGTAGAACGGGGCCGTTCCTCCTTGTTTTAATTTTTGCTTGAAAAACACGTCGGGAAGATAACTTATGAACATATTTCGTCACGGCTATAATTATCCTACGGAAACGAACACGTCACTTGTTTTTCAGTATGCGGGAAACTGATGACGCGTGCCACATGTTTTGCAGGCGCCATTGTTTGGACAGAACGAGTGGTAGATCTAAGTTTGCGTGCGTGAATTAGGTGATGGGTTCAGGGTTAGAGATGGGATGGCCGAGGGAGGGGCACAGGGGAGGGGCAGGTCGAAAGGTAACCTTGGGAGATTTGCGATGGGCGTGGTTTATGGGCTAGTCGAAAGGATGTGAGCTCGGGCTTAGATTTCTGCGTGCACGATTGTTTCTTTTGGCGTGTGTAGGGGAGGGAGTGTGTAACATGCAGTCTCCCAGTGTATGTGTGTGTGTGTGTGAATGCTTGTGTGTGTGTGTGTGTGTGTGTGTGTGTGTGTGTGTGAGGGGGAGGGGGGCGAGGGGGGGGGATGGAGCGTGCATTGGCTTGTGCGAATAGAAGCGCGCACATTTGTGTGTGTGTGTGAGAGGGTGGGGGAGGGGTGGAGGTGAGGTGGGGGGGGTGCAGGAACGGAGTGGAGCGTACATTGATTTGTGCGTACAGTAATGCAACCGCATTTGTGTGTGTGTGTGTGTGTGTGTGTGTGTGTGTGTGTGTGTGTGTGTGTGTGTGTGTGTTTTCACCATTTAGTTTTATAGTCTGGTTTTTTGTTTTTTAAATAAAGCCCCACTGAAGAAAGCACTTATAACTTGTCACTGTTTTCATCTTATTCATTTACACACACACACACACACACACACACACACACACACACACACACACACACACACACACACACGCACACACACACACACACACACACACACACACACACACACACACACACAATGATGACAAAAAGCAAACAAAGAAAAAATGTCAGAACAAAAAAAATCTATATTCAGGATTTGGCACATCATCAACTCAAAGCAGCATTCATTCTCTGAAAATAATAATAACAGTATAAAAAAAAATTGCAGCTGTTTATTCCTTCACGTGATAAATGGATCCATGATAAACTACTGTTAAACGTTTTAAAGTCAAACGACTAGAACACCTCCATAATGCAAAAATGGGCTTATGGTTTATTCTTTTACTGAGTACCTCAGTTTCTGATGCCTTTTCAAGCTTGAAGCAAAGATCTTGGAAACATCTGATTCCAAGGTCTTTGCTTGAAGCATGCTTGAATAAGCCAGCACATCTTGCACATGAGACCTTGGGCTTTTTCAACCAGAGTGTGGAGATGCTGTTCGAGATCATGGGAATGCAGTTCTTTCAAAGTGACAAACTTCTTGTCACAAACTGTACACTTGAGGCGAAGACCGCCTTTGTAATTGTGGTTCCTCCTCATGTGTGTAAGCAGGGACGGGCGGTGACCGTACGAAATCCCACACTCTGCACAAAGATGTCGTTTGGGCTTGACACTGCTTTTCCCCGGGGTCGACGTGAGAGTGGGTTGAAAAAAACTCACCGCAAAGACCTGGTTCCGTTTGTACAAGTTCTTCACTTACATCCAGAAAGCTTTCTACATAAATTCCTGACAGTTCCATCTGAAACAAGCAAATGAAATCCTCTTATTCTAGGCTTTTCGTGAACGAGAAACTTAGGTGGATTGTAGCCAGATCTAAATCAAGGCGGTAGGTGGATTGTAGCCTATGCAAAAGGTGGATTGTAGCAGAGCATTTAATAGTATCACTTTTCTTTTTTCATTTGCTTGCGATGTAGGCCATAGAGCTGCCGCGGTTAACCGGTTTACCGGTTATAACCGGTTCCCATTTGAACCGGTTCGCCGAACCGGTTCGAGTTGCCGCGAAAAAAAAACCGGTTTGGATTTTTGAACCGGTTCACAGCTCTAGTAGGCCACTAAGAAAGCTAAGTTTTGAAAGGTAAGTGCAAAATGAAAACAAAAGAAAGACCAAAAAAAAAAAAAAAAAAAAGGTTCCTTCTGTGGGTTGACAACAAAATCGCCGGCAGTTACCGTTAGAAGCACTTGTCTGAGAGAAAAATCCTTTCGTGAGATTTCGCATTTTTCTCCCAATCGGCCGTCTGTATCACGTTTTCTACACCACCATTGGAGTAGTCAACATGAATACACGCATTTTAATTTTTGCTGCCAGCAGCTTTTGCAGGAATCGTGACATAATGTGGTTTTCTTTGTCTGGGCATGACTGCATTTTTTTTATTTTTTTTTTTGACACACACACACACACTGGGTGCAAACCAAACGGCGCCTTTCAGTTTTGCCGAGAGTTGTCCATGGGTTTACACCACGGGGAAACAGTTATCTGAGGCTAGGCATTTCCTTATGACAAATTATCCCGGTTTTTTCTCTCCGGAAAACAGATTGACGCGGCGCACAACCGGCTAAAGCCCCGGCGCACAGCCACCTGGAAAAGTCAGTATGCCGCGGTGCACTACTGGCAGTCTGTGACAGCTCGCACTAAAACCAGATTTACTGTATGTTCGAACGCGTCTCTTTCAAGGCTGAAACAAGGCTGAAATAATGAAATGAATAATAGCTGATTAACCAAGATTCACTAGTTTATAATTGAATCGTGTGTTTTTGTTCAGTTACGTTGTGAAATCCACATTCAAGCAAAATACATGCTGAAACCAAAGCGTCTGTTCGCACAGACACAAAAAAAGGAAGCTTGAGTTAGAAGGACATCTTATTCTATATGACAAGCAACAATTTTGAAAAAAAAAAACAATGCCAAAGCAAATTTCTTGGAGACACATACCATCAATTTGCTTTTGCCGTGGCATTGAAACTAACACAACCAAGGCCGCGGCGCGTTTCTCTGCACAACCAGTTATACGGCGTGGGAAAGGTTTTCCAGGATTTTCCTTATGCCGATACTTGAGTCAGATAGCTTGCGTACATGTGCGCGCGCGCAGTAAACGACACAACGACCGCGAAGACAGCAGGTCACATATTGGGCTGGTCACCATCTTGTTTAACGACCATTCGATGTAGAGGAGCCGGTGTGGCCGAATGGTAGAGCGTTGGACTTCTAATGCTCGGGTCGTGAGTTCGTATCCCGGCTGGGGCCAAGTATTTGTGCTGGCTTTTTCAACGTTGCCCCGTCTTTGACATCACCCGTATGTGGTGGAAAAGGACGTTAAACCCGTAGACACCCACCCATCCATTCGATGTATCCATGGCTTTTCGTGAACGAGAAACTTAGGTGGATTGTAGCCGGATCTAAATCAAGGCGGTAGGTGGATTGTAGCCTACGCAAAAGGTGGATTGTAGCCGAGCATTTGATAGTATCACTTTTCTTTTTTCATTTGCTTGCGATGTAGGCCACTAAGAAAGCTAAGTTTTGAAAGGTAAGTGCAAAATGAAAACAAAACAAAGACAACAAAAAAATGTTCCTTCTGTCAGCAAATTCGGACAATTGTCGATGAAATTGCAAATCACGCAGGAAAATGAAAATAATCACTACTTGCGGCCCATTACGTGCACACAGCACAACAAAAAGTACCTACAGAATAGCCTGAACCTTTCTGCTATCAAAAAACATCAAATTTAAATCAATACAAAGTTTTACGGAAACAGCGATGCACCCTGCTGCGCGCCGTACTCGCTGCCGAAGAGCAAAGTTGGATGGAGCAGCTTGTAAGCCGTATACACGGCGTGGGTTGACAACAAAATCGCCGGCAGTGACCGTTGGAAGCACTTGTCTGAGAGAAAAATCCTTTCGTGAGATTTCGCATTTTTCTCCCAATCGGCCGTCTGAATGACGTTTTCTACACCACCATTGGATGAGTCAACATGAATACACGCATTTTAATTTTTGCTGCCAGCAACTTTTGCAGGAATCGTGACATAATGTGGTTTTCTTTGTCTGGGCATGACTGCATTTTTTTTGTTGTTTTGTTTTGGACACACACACACACACACACTGGGTGCAAACCAAACGGCGCCTTTCAGTTTTGCCGAGAGTTGTCCATGGGTTTACATCACGTGGGCCCATATGGTGGTCCCAATTCTAGTCGACGGGGAAAGAGTTTTCTGAGGCTAGGCATTTCCTTATGACAAATTATCCCGGTTTTTTATTTTTCTTCCGGAAAACAGATTGACGCGGCGCACAACCGGCTAAAGCCCCGGCGCACAGCCACCTGGAAAAGTCAGTATGCCGCGGTGCACTACTGGCAGTCTGTGAAAGCTCGCACTAAAACCAGATTTACTGTATGTTCGAACGCGTCTCTTTCAAGGCTGAAACAAGGCTGAAATAATGAAATGAATAATAGCTGATTAACCAAGATTCACTAGTTTATAATTGAATCGTGTGTTTTTGTTCAGTTACGTTGTGAAATCCACATTCAAGCAAAATACATGCTGAAACCAAAGCGTCTGTTCGCACAGACACAAAAAAGGAAGCTTGAGTTAGAAGGACATCTTATTCTATATGACAAGCAACAATTTTGAAAAAAAAAAAAACAATGCCAAAGCAAATTTCTTGGAGACACATACCATCAATTTGCTTTTGCCGTTGCATTGAAACTAACACAGCCAAGGCCGCGGCGCGTTTCTCTGCACAACCAGTTATACGGCGTGGGAAAGGTTTTCCAGGATTTTCCTTATGCCGATACTTGAGTCAGATAGCTTGCGTACATGTGCGCGCGCGCAGTAAACGACACAACGACCGCTGGTGACCATCTTGTTTAACGACCATTCGATGTAGAGGAGCCGGTGTGGCCGAAAGGTAGAGCGTTGGACTTCTAATGCTCGGGTCGTGAGTTCGTATCCCGACTGGGGCCAAATATTTGTGCTGGCTTTTTCAACGTTGCCCCGTCTTTGACATCACCCGTACGTGGTGGAAAAGGACGTTAAACCCGTAGACACCCACCCATCCATTCGATGTATCCATGTGAATTCTACCAGTACATTGCAATTTCTACCGCTAATAATATCAGTATGAACCGTGATAAAAATTAATGTGGTTTTGGTTTTTTTTGGCTATGACTACCTTCTTCTTCTTTTTTTTTTTTTTTTTTTTTGTTGTTGACACAAACATGACTACTACTCACTCCAGTGGCGGGAAAAATCGAATTGGATGTTTTTCCAATAGCATTTATGCCAACACATCGAATGGCTGACGAAAAATCGCGATTGAAATTCACAAAATGCCGTCATTTACCGTTGGAAGCACTTTTGTGATGTTCTCTAAACGTTAAATCGTTTTGGGTTTTTTTTGTGTGTGTGTGTGTGTGTGAAATTTTACATTTTTCTTCCTATCGGCCGTCTGAATCACGTTTTCTACACGACCATTCGATGTGTCCTAGTGAATTCTGCCAGAAAGACACATTTCAATTTTTACCAAGCATAACTTGTTTATGAACCGGGACAAATGTGTTGGTTTTTTTGGTTTTTTTCTGGACATGACTGCATTTTTTTACACGAACATGACTGGCGGGAAAAAATCAAAATGGATGTTCTTCTATTAGCGTTTATGCCGACACATCGATTGGTTGACCCCCCCAAAAAAAGCAGTTCAATCGCTCAATCACAAATGCCTGCATTTCGTTTTCTGCTGTTCTCTGAAAAATAAATCGGTTTTGTGATGATTTCGCATTTTTCTCCCAATCGGCCGTCTGAATCACGTTTTCTACACCACCACTGGATGAGTCAACATGAATACACGCATTTCAATTTTTGCTGCCAGCAACTTTTGCAGGAATCGTGACATAATGTGGTTTTCTTTGTCTGGGCATGACTGCATTTTTTTTGTTTTTGACACACACACACACACTGGGTGCAAACCAAACGGCGCCTTCCAGTTTTGCCGAGAGTTGTCCATGGGTTTACACCACGTGGGGCCCATATGGTGGGCCCAATTCTAGTCGACGGGGAGACAGTTTTCTGAGGCTAGGAATTTCCTTATGACAAATTACATGTGCGCGCGCGCAGTAAACGACACAACGACCGCGAAGACAGCAGGTCACATATTGGGCTGGTGACCATCTTGTGGAAAAGGACGTTAAACCCGTAGACACCCACCCATCCATTCGATGTATCCATGTGAATTCTATCAGAAACACATACATTGCAATTTCTACCGCTATTAATATCAGTATGAACCGTGATAAAATGTGGGGTTTTTTTTGTTTTTTTTACTATGACTACCTTCTTCTTTGCTTTTTTTTTTTTTCTTCTTTTTTTTTGTTTGTTGTTGACACAAACATGACTACTACTCACTTCAGTGGCGGGAAAAATCGAATTGGATGTTTTTCCTATAGCATTTATGCCAACACATCGAATGGTTGACAAAAAATCGCGATTCAAATTCACAAAATGCCGTCATTTACCGTCTTCCAATCGGCCGTCTGAATCACGTTTTCTACACGATGTGTCTTAGTGAATTCTGCCAGAAAGACACATTTTAATTTTTACCAAGCATAACTTGTTACGAACCGGGACAAATGTGTTGGTTTTTTTGTTTTTTTTTCTGGACATGACTGCATTTTTTTTTACACGAACATGACTGGCGGGAAAAAATCAAAATGGATGTTCTTCTATTAGCGTTTATGCCGACACATCGATTGGTTGACCCCCCCAAAAAAAGCAGTTCAATCGCTCAATCACAAATGCCTGCATTTCGTTTTCTGCTGTTCTCTGAAAGATAAATCGGTTTTGTGAGGTTTCGCACTTTTCTGCTAATGGGCCGTCTGTACACAACCATTGGATGTGCCCCGCTGAATTCTGCCAGAAAGACACAATCTAATTTTTACCGAGAATAAGTTAAGTAGGAACCGTGAAAAATGTGGTTTTAGTTTTTCTGACAATGAGTACATCTTCTGTCACAGACATGACTACTACTCACACAACTGGCGGGAAAATTGAAAAGGATGTTGTTCTAGTAGCATTTACAAACATGACTTATACTCACTCCAGTGGCGGGAAAAATCGAATTGGAAGTTTTTCCAA
Source organism: Batillaria attramentaria (assembly GCA_018292915.2). Lineage (NCBI taxonomy): Eukaryota > Metazoa > Mollusca > Gastropoda > Batillariidae > Batillaria > Batillaria attramentaria. The sequence continues at coordinate 935,600 of JACVVK020000114.1, read as the reverse complement.
TAGCATTTATGCCAACACATCGAATGGTTGACAAAAAATCGCGATTCAAATTCACAAAATGCCGTCATTTACCGTTGGAAGCACTTTTGTGATGTTCTCTAAGCGTTAAATCGTTTTGGTTTTTATGTGTGTGTGTGTGTGTGTGTGTGTGTGTGTGTGTGTGTGTGTGTGTGTGTGTGTGTGTGTGTGTGTGTGAAATTTCGCATTTTTCTTCCAATCGGCCGTCTGAATCACGTTTTCTACACGATGTGTCTTAGTGAATTCTGCCAGAAAGACACATTTTAATTTTTACCAGGGAAAATTGAAAAGGATGTTGTTCTAGTAGCATTTACAAACATGACTTCTACTCACTCCAGTGGCGGGAAAAATCGAATTGGATGTTTTTCCAATAGCATTTATGCCAACACATCGAGTGGTTGACAAAAAATCGCGATTGAAATTCACAAAATGCCGTCATTTACCGTTGGAAGCACTTTTGTGATGTTCTCTAAGCGTTAAATCTATTTGGTTTTGTGTGTGTGTGTGTGAAATTTCGCATTTTTCTTCCAATCGGCCGTCTGAATCACGTTTTCTACACGATGTGTCTTAGTGAATTCTGCCAGAAAGACATTTTAATTTTTACCAAGCATAACTTGTTACGAACCGAGACAAATGTGTTGGTTTTTTTGGGTTTTTTCTGGACATGACTGCATTTGTTTTTACACGAACATGACTGGCGGGAAAAAATCGAAATGGATGTTCTTCTATTAGCGTTTATGCCGACACATCGATTGGTTGACCAAAAAAAAAAAAAAAAGCAGTTCAATCGCTCAATCACAAATGCCTGCATTTCGTTTTCTGCTGTTCTCTGAAAGATAAATCGGTTTTGTGAGGTTTCGCACTTTTCTTCAAATGGGCCGTCTGTACACAACCATTGGATGTGTCCCGCTGAATTTTGCCAGAAAGACACAATCTAATTTTTACCGAGAATAAGTTAAGTAGGAACCGTGAAAAATGTGGTTTTAGTTTTTCTGACAATGAGTACATCTTCTGTCACAGACATGACTGTGAGTACACAACTGGCGGGAAAATTGAAAAGGATGTTGTTCTAGTAGCATTTACAAACATGACTACTACTCACTCCAGTGGCGGGAAAAATCGAATTAGATGTTTTTCCAATAGCATTTATGCCAACACATCGAATGGTTGACAAAAAATCGCGATTCAAATTCACAAAAATGCCGTCATTTCCTGTTGGAAGCACTTTTGTGATGTTCTCTAAGCGTTAAATCTATTTGGTTTTGTGTGTGTGTGTGTGTGTGTGAAATTTCGCATTTTTCTTCCAATCGGCCGTCTGAATCACGTTTTCTACACGATGTTTCCTAGTGAATTCTGCCAGAAAGACACATTTTAATTTTTACCAAGCATAACTTGTTTATGAACCGGGACAAATGTGTTGGTTTTTTGGGTTTTTTTCTGGACATGACTGCATTTGTTTTTACACGAACATGACTGGCGGGAAAAAATCGAAATGGATGTTCTTCTATTAGCGTTTATGCCGACACATCGATTGGTTGACCAAAAAAAAAGTTAAGTAGGAACCGTGAAAAATGTGGTTTTAGTTTTTCTGACGATGAGTACATCTTCTGTCACAGACATGACTACTACTCACACAACTGGCGGGAAAATTGAAAAGGATGTTGTTCTAGTAGCATATACAAACATGACTACTACTCACTCCAGTGGCGGGAAAAATCGAATTGGATGTTTTTCCAATAGCATTTATGCCAACACATCGAATGGTTGACAAAAAATCGCGATTGAAATTCACAAAATGCCGTCATTTACCGTTGGAAGCACTTTTGTGATGTTCTCTAAGCGTTAAATCGTTTTGGTTTTTATGTGTGTGTGTGTGTGTGTGTGTGTGAAATTTACGCATTTTTCTTCCAATCGGCCGTCTGAATCACGTTTTCTACACGATGTGTCTTAGTGAATTCTGCCAGAAAGACACATTTTAATTTTTACCAAGCATAACTTGTTTATGAACCGGGACAAATGTGTTGGTTTTTTTGGGTTTTTTTTCTGGACATGACTGCATTTTTTTTTACACGAACATGACTGGCGGGAAAAAATCGAAATGGATGTTCTTCTATTAGCGTTTATGCCGACACATCGATTGGTTGACCAAAAAAAAAAAAAAAAAAAAAGCAGTTCAATCGCTCAATCACAAATGCCTGCATTTCGTTTTCTGCTGTTCTCTGAAAGATAAATCGGTTTTGTGAGGTTTCGCACTTTTCTTCTAATGGGCCGTCTGTACACAACCATTGGATGTGTCCCGCTGAATTCTGCCAGAAAGACACAATCTAATTTTTACCGAGAATAAGTTAAGTAGGAACCGTGAAAAATGTGGTTTTAGTTTTTCTGACAATGAGTACATCTTCTGTCACAGACATGACTACTACTCACACAACTGGCGGGAAAATTGAAAAGGATGTTGTTCTAGTAGCATTTACAAACATGACTACTACTCACTCCAGTGGCGGGAAAAATCGAATTGGATGTTTTTCCAATAGCATTTATGCCAACACATCGAATGGTTGACAAAAAATCGCGATTCAAATTCACAAAATGCCGTCATTTACCGTTGGAAGCACTTTTGTGATGTTCTCTAAGCGTTAAATCGTTTTGGTTTTTATGTGTGTGTGTGTGAAATTTCGCATTTTTCTTCCAATCGGCCGTCTGAATCACGTTTTCTACACGATGTGTCCTAGTGAATTCTGCCAGAAAGACACATTTTAATTTTTACCAAGCATAACTTGTTACGAACCGATACAAATGTGTTGGTTTTTTTTGGTTTTTTTTTTTGGACATGACTGCATTTTTTTTTTTACACGAACATGACTGGCGGGAAAAAATTGAAATGGATGTTCTTCTATTAGCGTTTATGCCGACACATCGATTGGTTGACCAAAAAAAAAAAAAAAAAAAAAAGCAGTTCAATCGCTCAATCACAAATGCCTGCATTTCGTTTTCTGCTGTTCTCTGAAAGATAAATCGGTTTTGTGAGGTTTTGCACTTTTCTTCAGATGGGCCGTCTGTACACAACCATTGGATGTGTCCCGCTGAATTCTGCCAGAAAGACACAATCTAATTTTTACCGAGAATACGTTAAGTAGGAACCGTGAAAAATGTGGTTTTAGTTTTTCTGACAATGAGTACATCTTCTGTCACAGACATGACTACTGCTCACACAACTGGCGGGAAAATTGAAAAGGATGTTGTTCTAGTAGCATTTACAAACATGACTACTACTCACTCCAGTGGCGGGAAAAATCGAATTGGATGTTTTTCCAATAGCATTTATGCCAACACATCGAATGGTTGACAAAAAATCGCGATTCAAATTCACAAAATGCCGTCATTTACTGTTGGAAGCACTTTTGTGATGTTCTCTAAGCGTTAAATCTATTTGGTTTTGTGTGTGTGTGAAATTTCGCATTTTTCTTTCAATCGGCCGTCTGAATCACGTTTTCTACACGATGTTTCCTAGTGAATTCTGCCAGAAAGACACATTTTAATTTTTACCAAGCATAACTTGTTTATGAACCGGGACAAATGTGTTGGTTTTTTTGGTTTTTTTCTGGACATGACTGCATTTGTTTTTACACGAACATGACTGGCGGGAAAAAAATCGAAATGGATGTTCTTCTATTAGCGTTTATGCCGACACATCGATTGGTTGACCAAAAAAAAAAAAAAAGCAGTTCAATCGCTCAATCACAAATGCCTGCATTTCGTTTTCTGCTGTTCTCTGAAAGATAAATCGGTTTTGTGAGGTTTCGCACTTTTCTTCAAATGGGCCGTTTGTACACAACCATTGGATGTGTCCCGCTGAATTCTGCCGGATCTAAATCAAGGCGGTAGGTGGATTGTAGCCTACGGAAAAGGTGGATTGTAGCCGAGCATTTGATAGTATCACTTTTCTTTTTTCATTTGCTTGCGATGTAGGCCACTAAGAAAGCTAAGTTTTGAAAGGTAAGTGCAAAATGAAAACAAAACAAAGACAACAAAAAAATGTTCCTTCTGTTAGCAAATTCGGACAATTGTCGATGAAATTGCAAATCACGCAGGAAAATGAAAATAATCACTACTTGCGGCCCATTACGTGCACACAGCACAACAAAAAGTACCTGTCTGCTATCAAAAAACATCAAATTTAAATCAATACAAAGTTTTACGGAAACAGCGATGCACCCTGCTGCGCGCCGTACTCGCTGCCGAAGAGCAAAGTTGGATGGAGCAGCTTGTAAGCCGTATACACGGCGTGGGTTGACAACAAAATCGCCGGCAGTTACCGTTGGAAGCACTTGTCTGAGAGAAAAATCCTTTCGTGAGATTTCGCATTTTTCTCCCAATCGGCCGTCTGAATCACGTTTTCTACACCACCATTGGATAAGTCAACATGAATACACGCATTTTAATTTTTGCTGCCAGCAACTTTTGCAGGAATCGTGACATAATGTGGTTTTATTTGTCTGGGCATGACTGCATTTTTTTTTATTTTTTTTTTGACACACACACACACACACACACTGGGTGCAAACCAAACGGCGCCTTTCAGTTTTGCCGAGAGTTGTCCATGGGTTTACATCACGTGGGCCCATATGGTGGTCCCAATTCTAGTCGACGGGGAAACAGTTTTCTTAGGCTAGGCATTTCCTTATGACAAATTATCCCGGTTTTATTTTCCGGAAAACAGATTGACGCGGCGCACAACCGGCTAAAGCCCCGGCGCACAGCCACCTGGAAAAGTCAGTATGCCGCGGTGCACTACTGGCAGTCTGTGAAAGCTCGCACCAAAACCAGATTTACTGTATGTTCGAACGCGTCTCTTTCAAGGCTGAAACAAGGCTGAAATAATGAAATGAATAATAGCTGATTAACCAAGATTCACTAGTTTATAATTGAATCGTGTGTTTTTGTTCAGTTACGTTGTGAAATCCACATTCAAGCAAAATACATGCTGAAACCAAAGCGTCTGTTCGCACAGACACAAAAAAGGAAGCTTGAGTTAGAAGGACATCTTATTCTATATGACAAGCAACAATTTTGAAAAAAAAACAAAAAAAACAATGCCAAAGCAAATTTCTTGCAGACACATACCATCAATTTGCTTTTGCCGTGGCATTGAAACGAACACAGCCAAGGCCGCGGCGCGTTTCTCTCGCACAACCAGTTATATGGCGTGGGAAAGGGTTTCCAGGACTTTCTTTATGCCGATACTTGAGTCAGATAGCTTGCGTACATGTGCGCGCGCGCAGTAAACGACACAACGACCGCTGGTGACCATCTTGTTTAACGACCATTCGATGTAGAGGAGCCGGTGTGGCCAAAAGGTAGAGCGTTGGACTTCTAATGCTCGGGTCGTGAGTTGGTATCCCGGCTGGGGCCAAATATTTGTGACAGCTCGCACTAAAACTAGATTTACTGTTCGAACGCGTCTCTTTCAAGGCTGAAACTTGCTCTATAATGAAATGAATAATAGCTGATTAACCAAGATTCACTAGTTTCTCTGCACAACCAGTTATACGGCGTGGGAAAGGTTTTACAGGACTTTCTTTATGCCGATACTTGAGTCAGATAGCTTGCGTACATGTGCGCGCGCGCAGTAAACGACACAACGACCGCGAAGACAGCAGGTCACATATTGGGCTGGTGACCATCTTGTTTTACGACCATTCGATGTAGAGGAGCCGGTGTGGCCGAATGGTAGAGCGTTGGACTTCTAATGCTCGGGTCGTGAGTTCGTAACCCGGCTGGGGCCAACAAGCATTTGTGCTGGCTTTTTCAACGTTTCCCCGTCTTTGACATCACCCGTATGTAGTGGAAAAGGACGTTAAACCCATCCATTCGATGTATCCATGTGAATTCTACCAGAAACACATGCATTGCAATTTCTACCGCTATTAATATCAGTATGAACCGTGATAAAATGTGGTTTTGGTTTTTTTTTTTACTATGACTACCTTCTTTTATTTTCTTTTTTATTTCGTTTTTTGACACAAACATGACTACTACTCACTCCAGTGGCGGGAAAAATCGAATTGGATGTTTTTCCAATAGCATTTATGCCAACACACACGCTGAATTCTGCCAGAAAGACACAATCTAATTTTTACCGAGAATAAGTTAAGTAGGAACCGTGAAAAATGTGGTTTTAGTTTTTCTGACAATGAGTACATCTTCTGTCACAGACATGACTACTACTCACACAACTGGCGGGAAAATTGAAAAGGATGTTGTTCTAGTAGCATTTACGCCGACAAATCGAATGGTTGACAAAAAATTGCGATTTGCTCAGTCTGAAGGCAAATGTCGTCATTTGCCGTTGGAGGCACTTTTGTGCTGTTCTCTGAGAGAGAGAAAGCTGTGGTGGAAAAGGACGTTAAATCCCAAATCACCCACCCTCACCCCCACCCCTTTTTCTGGCCATGTCGGCATTTTTTTTATTTTTATTTTTTATGGACACAAACGTGACTACTACTCACTGCACTGGCGTGAAAACTCGAAATGGATGCTTTTCTAGCAGATTTTTTGCCAACATATCGAATGGTTGACAAACATCGCGATCCAATCGCTCAATATGAAGACAATCCCTACAACACTTCTCTTCGACTGCCTTGATGAACTACTTCCCCTAGTGACATACATAATAAATACTTCCCTGTCTTCTGGTCTTGTTCCTCAGTGCTTCAAACATAATACCCACACTTAAAAAGTCTACATGTGAACATGAGGATCTAAAGAGTTATCGGCCGCTTTCTAATCTTCCTTTTTTATCGAAGGTTCTAGAACGCATTGTCCTATCGCAACTATTAAATCATTTAATTGATCATAAACTTCTAGAACCAAACCAGTCAGCTTACTTGAAAGGTCACAGTACAGAAACAGCTCTGTTACGTGTAGTAAATGATCTTTTGAATGCCTCTGATAATGGTCAGGTATCCATCTTATCTCTACTTGATCTATCAGCTGCTGTAGATCACACTATCTTACTTCAAAGACTCTCCACCTCATTTGGCTTGTCTGGCAAGGTACTTTCCTGGTTCGCTTCGTATTTGGGAAATCGTACACAAACCGTCTCAGTAAATGGCATTAATTCTACATCTCTGCCTGCGCGCTATGGAGTTCCCCAAGGCTCGGCCCTTGGTCCTATTCTCTTCACATTATATATGAAACCCCTCAGTTCTGTTTTTACACTCACAAATATCTCGTACCACTTTTTTGCTGATGACTCGCAGCTGCTTCTACTCTTCTACTCCTACTAATCTACCTAACCTTATTACTGAAGTTCAATTGAAGCTGTGGAAGAATGGTTCAGTCAGTGGTAATGCTGTTCGAGATCGGCTTTCTTGTAGAACTGTTTGCACATGTCGGGCACTCATGCAATGAGGGCTGCTTGGGTTTACAAACATGGCGTTGGTGTTTTATGCTCCTTTCGTGGGAGAAGGAACCATTGCATGCACTGCATTTGTAGGGTTTTATTTTGATAAACGGTATTAACATGGGAATGCAGTTCTTTCAAAGTGACAAACTTCTTGTCACAAACTGTACACTTGAGGCGAAGACCGCCTTTGTAATTGTGGTTCCTCCTCATGTGTGTAAGCAGGGACGGGCGGTGACCGTACGAAATCCCACACTCTGCACAAAGATGTCGTTTGGGCTTGACACTGCTTTTCCCAGGGGTCGACGTGAGAGTGGGTTGAAAAAACTCACCGCAAAGACCTGGTTCCGTTTGTACAAGTTCTTCACATCGAGAAAGCTTTCTACATAAATTCCTGACAGTTCCATCTGAAACAAGCAAATGAAAACTTTTTATTTTAGGCTTTTCGTGAACGAGAAACTTAGGTGGATTGTAGCCGGATCTAAATCAAGGCGGTAGGTGGATTGTAGCCTACGCAAAAGGTGGATTGTAGCCGAGCATTTGATAGTATCACTTTTCTTTTTTCATTTGCTTGCGATGTAGGCCACTAAGAAAGCTAAGTTTTGAAAGGTAAGTGCAAAATGAAAACAAAACAAAGACAACAAAAAAATGTTCCTTCTGTCAGCAAATTCGGACAATTGTCGATGAAATTGCAAATCACGCAGGAAAATGAAAATAATCACTACTTGCGGCCCATTACGTGCACACAGCACAACAAAAAGTACCTGTCTGTATTGATTTAAATTTGATGTTTTTTGATAGCAGACAGGTACTTTTTGTTTTACGGAAACAGCGATGCACCCTGCTGCGCGCCGTACTCGCTGCCGAAGAGCAAAGTTGGATGGAGCAGCTTGTAAGCCGTATACACGGCGTGGGTTGACAACAAAATCGCCGGCAGTTACCGTTGGAAGCACTTGTCTGAGAAAAAAATCCTTTCGTGAGATTTCGCATTTTTCTCCCAATCGGCCGTCTGAATCACGTTTTCTACACCACCATTGGATAAGTCAACATGAATACACGCATTTTAATTTTTGCTGTCAGCAACTTTTGCAGGAATCGTGACATAATGTGGTTTTATTTGTCTGGGCATGACTGCATTTTTTTTATTTTTTTTTTTGACACACACACACACACACACACACACACACACACTGGGTGCAAACCAAACGGCGACTTTCAGTTTTGCCGAGAGTTGTCCATGGGTTTACATCACGTGGGCCCATATGGTGGTCCCAATTCTAGTCGACGGGGAAACAGTTTTCTTAGGCTAGGCATTTCCTTATGACAAATTATCCCGGTTTTTTTTTCCGGAAAACAGATTGACGCGGCGCACAACCGGCTAAAGCCCCGGCGCACAGCCACCTGGAAAAGTCAGTATGCCGCTGTGCACTACTGGCAAATTTCTTGCAGACACATACCATCAATTTGCTTTTGCCGTGGCATTGAAACGAACACAGCCAAGGCCGCGGCGCGTTTCTCTCGCACAACCAGTTATACGGCGTGGGAAAGGGTTTCCAGGACTTTCTTTATGCCGATACTTGAGTCAGATAGCTTGCGTACATGTGCGCGCGCGCAGTAAACGACACAACGACCGATGGTGACCATCTTGTTTAACGACCATTCGATGTAGAGGAGCCGGTGTGGCCAAAAGGTAGAGCGTTGGACTTCTAATGCTCGGGTCGTGAGTTGGTATCCCGGCTGGGGCCAAATATTTGTGACAGCTCGCACTAAAACTAGATTTACTGTTCGAACGCGTCTCTTTCAAGGCTGAAACTTGCTCTATAATGAAATGAATAATAGCTGATTAACCAAGATTCACTAGTTTCTCTGCACAACCAGTTATACGGCGTGGGAAAGGTTTTACAGGACTTTCTTTATGCCGATACTTGAGTCAGATAGCTTGCGTACATGTGCGCGCGCGCAGTAAACGACACAACGACCGCGAAGACAGCAGGTCACATATTGGGCTGGTGACCATCTTGTTTTACGACCATTCGATGTAGAGGAGCCGGTGTGGCCGAATGGTAGAGCGTTGGACTTCTAATGCTCGGGTCGTGAGTTCGTATCCCGGCTGGGGCCAACAAGCATTTGTGCTGGCTTTTTCAACGTTTCCCCGTCTTTGACATCACCCGTATGTAGTGGAAAAGGACGTTAAACCCATCCATTCGATGTATCCATGTGAATTCTACCAGAAACACATGCATTGCAATTTCTACCGCTATTAATATCAGTATGAACCGTGATAAAATGTGGTTTTGGTTTTTTTTTTGACTTTTATTTTCTTTTTTAATTCTTTTTTTGACACAAACATGACTACTACTCACTCCAGTGGCGGGAAAAATCGAATTGGATGTTTTTCCAATAGCATTTATGCCAACACATCGAATGGTTGACAAAAAATTGCGATTCAAATTCACAAAATGCCGTCATTTACTGTTGGAAGCACTTTTGTGATGTTCTCTAAATCGTTTTGGTTTTTATGTGTGTGTGTGTGTGTGTGTGTGTGTGTGTGAAATTTCGCATTTTTCTTCCAATCGGCCGTCTGAATCACGTTTTCTACACGATGTGTCTTAGTGAATTCAGCCAGAAAGACACATTTTAATTTTTACCAAGCATAACTTGTTACGAACCGGGACAAATGTGTTGGTTTTTTTGGTTTTTTTCTGGACATGACTGCATTTTTTTTTTACACGAACATGACTGGCGGGAAAAAATCGAAATGGATGTTCTTCTATTAGCGTTTATGCCGACACATCGATTGGTTGACCAAAAAAAAAAAAAAAGCAGTTCAATCGCTCAATCACAAATGCCTGCATTTCGTTTTCTGTTGTTCTCTGAAAGATAAATCGGTTTTGTGAGGTTTCGCACTTTTCTTCAAATGGGCCGTCTGTACACAACCATTGGATGTGTCCCGCTGAATTCTGCCAGAAAGACACAATCTAATTTTTACCGAGAATAAGTTAAGTAGGAACCGTGAAAAATGTGGTTTTAGTTTTTCTGACAATGAGTACATCTTCTGTCACAGACATGACTACTACTCACACAACTGGCGGGAAAATTGAAAAGGATGTTGTTCTAGTAGCATTTACAAACATGACTACTACTCACTCCAGTGGCGGGAAAAATCGAATTGGATGTTTTTCCAATAGCATTTATGCCAACACATCGAATGGTTGACAAAAAATCGCGATTCAAATTCACAAAATGCCGTCATTTGCCGTTGGAAGCACTTTTGTGATGTTCTCTAAGCGTTAAATCGTTTTGGTTTTTATGTGTGTGTGTGTGTGTGTGTGTGAAATTTCGCATTTTTCATCCAATCGGCCGTCTGAATCACGTTTTCTACACGATGTGTCCTAGTGAATTCTGCCAGAAAGACATTTTAATTTTTACCAAGCATAACTTGTTACGAACCGATACAAATGTGTTGGTTATTTTGTTTTTTTTCTGGACATGACTGCATTTTTTTTTTTACACGAACATGACTGGCGGGAAAAAATCGAAATGGATGTTCTTCTATTAGCGTTTATGCCGACACATCGATTGATTGACCCAAAAAAAAAAAAAAAAGCAGTTCAATCGCTCAATCACAAATGCCTGCATTTCGTTTTCAGCTGTTCTCTGAAAGATAAATCGGTTTTGTGAGGTTTCGCACTTTTCTTCAAATGGGCCGTCTGTACACAACCATTGGATGTGTCCCGCTGAATTCTGCCAGAAAGACACAATCTAATTTTTACCGAGAATACGTTAAATAGGAACCGTGAAAAATGTGGTTTTAGTTTTTCTGATAATGAGTACATCTTCTGTCACAGACATGACTACTACTCACACAACTGGCGGGAAAATTGAAAAGGATGTTGTTCTAGTAGCATTTACAAACATGACTACTACTCACTCCAGTGGCGGGAAAAATCGAATTGGATGTTTTTCCAATAGCATTTATGCCAACACATCGAATGGTTGACAAAAAATCGCGATTCAAATTCACAAAATGCCGTCATTTACTGTTGGAAGCACTTTTGTGATGTTCTCTAAACGTTAAATCGTTTTGGTTTTGTGTGTGTGTGAAATTTCGCATTTTTCTTCCAATCGGCCGTCTGAATCACGTTTTCTACACGATGTTTCCTAGTGAATTCTGCCAGAAAGACACATTTTAATTTTTACCAAGCATAACTTGTTTATGAAACGGGACAAATGTGTTGGTTATTTTGGTTTTTTTCTGGACATGACTGCATTTGTTTTTACACGAACATGACTGGCGGGAAAAAATCGAAATGGATGTTCTATTAGCGTTCATGCCGACACATCGATTTGTTGACCAAAAAAAAAAAAAAAAAGCAGTTCAATCGCTCAATCACAAATGCCTGCATTTCGTTTTCTGCTGTTCTCTAACCCTAACCCTAACCCTAACCGTGAAAAATGTGGTTTTAGTTTTTCTGACAATGAGTACATCTTCTGTCACAGACATGACAACTGGCGGGAAAATTGAAAAGGATGTTGTTCTAGTAGCATTTACAAACATGACTTCTACTCACTCCAGTGGCGGGAAAAATCGAATTGGATGTTTTTCCAATAGCATTTATGCCAACACATCGAATGGTTGACAAAAAATCGCGATTCAAATTCACAAAATGCCGTCATTTACCGTTGGAAGCACTTTTGTGATGTTCTCTAAGCGTTAAATCGTTTTGGTTTTTGTGTGTGTGTGTGTGTGAAATTTCGAATTTTTCTTCCAATCGGCCGTCTGAATCACGTTTTCTACACGATGTGTCTTAGTGAATTCTGCCAGAAAGACACATTTTATTTTTTACCAAGCATAACTTGTTACGAACCGGGACAAATGTGTTGGTTTTTTGGGATTTTTTTCTGGACATGACTGCATTTTTTTTTTACACGAACATGACTGGCGGGAAAAAATCGAAATGGATGTTCTTCTATTAGCGTTTATGCGGACACATCGATTGGTTGACCCCCCCCCAAAAAAAAGCAGTTCAATCGCTCAATCACAAATGCCTGCATTTCGTTTTCTGCTGTTCTCTGAAAGATAAATTGGTTTTGTGAGGTTTCGCACTTTTCTTCAAATGGGCCGTCTGTACACAACCATTGGATGTGTCCCGCTGAATTCTGCCAGACACAATCTAATTTTTACCGAGAATAAGTTAAGTAGGAACCGTGAAAAATGTGGTTTTAGTTTTTCTGACAATGAGTACATCTTCTGTCACAGACATGACTACTACTCACACAACTGGCGGGAAAATTAAAAAGGATGTTGTTCTAGTAGCATTTACAAACATGACTTGTACTCATTCCAGTGGCGGGAAAAATCGAATTGGATGTTTTTCCAATAGCATTTATGCCAACACATCGAATGGTTGACAAAAAATCGCGATTCAAATTCACAAAATGCCGTCATTTACTGTTGGAAGCACTTTTGTGATGTTCTCTAAGCGTTAAATCTATTTGGTTTTGTGTGTGTGTGTGTGTGAAATTTCGCATTTTTCTTCCAATCGGCCGTCTGAATCACGTTTTCTACACGATGTGTCTTAGTGAATTCTGCCAGAAAGACACATTTTAATTTTTACCAAGCATAACTTGTTACGAACCGGGACAAATGTGTTGGTTTTTTTGGGTTTTTTCTGGACATGACTGCATTTTGTTTTTACACGAACATGACTGGCGGGAAAAAATCGAAATGGATGTTCTTCTATTAGCGTTTATGCCGACACATCGATTGGTTGACCCCCCCCCCCCCCCCCCCCCAAAAAAAGCAGTTCAATCGCTCAATCACAAATGCCTGCATTTCGTTTTCTGCTGTTCTCTGAAAGATAAATCGGTTTTGTGAGGTTTCGCACTTTTCTTCAAATGGGCCGTCTGTACACAACCATTGGATATGTCCCGCTGGCGGGAAAATTGAAAAGGATGTTGTTCTAGTAGCATTTACAAACATGACTACTACTCACTCCAGTGGCGGGAAAAATCGAATTGGATGTTTTTCCAATAGCATTTATGCCAACACATCGAATGGTTGAATAAAAATCGCGATTCAAATTCACAAAATGCCGTCATTTACTGTTGGAAGCACTTTTGTGATGTTCTCTAAGCGTTAAATCTATTTGGTTTTGTGTGTGTGTGTGTGTGTGTGTGAAATTTCGCATTTTTTTTTCCAATCGGCCGTCTGAATCACGTTTTCTACACGATGTTTCCTAGTGAATACTGCCAGAAAGACACATTTTAATTTTTACCAAGCATAACTTGTTTATGAAACGGGATAAATGTGTTGGTTATTTTGGTTTTTTTCTGGACATGACTGCATTTGTTTTTACACGAACATGACTGGCGGGAAAAAATCGAAATGGATGTTCTTGTATTAGCGTTTATGCCGACACATCGATTGGTTGACCCCAAAATAAAAAAAAAAGCAGTTCAATCGCTCAATCACAAATGCCTGCATTTCGTTTTCTGCTGTTCTCTGAAAGATAAATCGGTTTTGTGAGGTTTCGCACTTTTCTTCAAATGGGCCGTCTGTACACAACCATTGGATGTGTCCCGCTGAATTCTGCCAGACACAATCTAATTTTTACCGAGAATAAGTTAAGTAGGAACCGTGAAAAATGTGGTTTTAGTTTTTCTGACAATGAGTACATCTTCTGTCACAGACATGACAACTGGCGGGAAAATTGAAAAGGATGTTGTTCTAGTAGCATTTACAAACATGACTTCTACTCACTCCAGTGGCGGGAAAAATCGAATTGGATGTTTTTCCAATAGCATTTATGCCAACACATCGAATGGTTGACAAAAAATCGCGATTCAAATTCACAAATTGCCGTCATTTACCGTTGGAAGCACTTTTGTGATGTTCTCTAAGCGTTAAATCGTTTTGGTTTTTTTGTGTGTGTGTGTGTGTGAAATTTCGCATTTTTCTTCCAATCGGCCGTCTGAATCACGTTTTCTACACGATGTGTCTTAGTGAATTCTGCTAGAAAGACACATTTTAATTTTTACCAAGCATAACTTGTTACGAACCGGGACAAATGTGTTGGTTTATTTTGGATTTTTTCTGGACATGACTGCATTTTTTTTTACACGAACTTGACTGGCGGGAAAAAATCGAAATGGATGTTCTTCTATTAGCGTTTATGCGGACACATCGATTGGTTGACCCAAAAAAAAAAAAAAGCAGTTCAATCGCTCAATCACAAATGCCTGCATTTCGTTTTCTGCTGTTCTCTGAAAGATAAATCGGTTTTGTGAGGTTTCGCACTTTTCTTCAAATGGGCCGTCTGTACACAACCATTGGATGTGTCCCGCTGAATTCTGCCAGACACAATCTAATTTTTACCGAGAATAAGTTAAGTAGGAACCGTGAAAAATGTGTTTTTAGTTTTTCTGACATTGAGTACATCTTCTGTCACAGACATGACTACTACTCACACAACTGGCGGGAAAATTGAAAAGGATGTTGTTCTAGTAGCATTTACAAACATGACTACTACTCACTCCAGTGGCGGGAAAAATCGAATTGGATGTTTTTCCAATAGCATTTATGCCAACACATCGAATGGTTGACAAAAAATCGCGATTCAAATTCACAAAATGCCGTCATTTACTGTTGGAAGCACTTTTGTGATGTTCTCTAAACGTTAAATCGTTTTGGTTTTGTGTGTGTGTGAAATTTCGCATTTTTCTTCCAATCGGCCGTCTGAATCACGTTTTCTACACGATGTTTCCTAGTGAATACTGCCAGAAAGACACATTTTAATTTTTACCAAGCATAACTTGTTTATGGAACGGGACAAATGTGTTGGTTATTTTGGTTTTTTTCTGGACATGACTGCATTTGTTTTTACACGAACATGACTGGCGGGAAAAAATCGAAATGGATGTTCTATTAGCGTTCATGCCGACACATCGATTTGTTGACCAAAAAAAAAAAAAAAAAAGCAGTTCAATCGCTCAATCACAAATGCCTGCATTTCGTTTTCTGCTGTTCTCTAACCCTAACCCTAACCCTAACCGTGAAAAATGTGGTTTTAGTTTTTCTGACAATGAGTACATCTTCTGTCACAGACATGACAACTGGCGGGAAAATTGAAAAGGATGTTGTTCTAGTAGCATTTACAAACATGACTTCTACTCACTCCAGTGGCGAGAAAAATCGAATTGGATGTTTTTCCAATAGCATTTATGCCAACACATCGAATGGTTGACAAAAAATCGCGATTCAAATTCACAAAATGCCCTCATTTACCGTTGGAAGCACTTTTGTGATGTTCTCTAAGCGTTAAATCGTTTTGGTTTTTTTGTGTGTGTGTGTGTGTGAAATTTCGAATTTTTCTTCCAATCGGCCGTCTGAATCACGTTTTCTACACGATGTGTCTTAGTGAATTCTGCCAGAAAGACTCATTTTATTTTTTACCAAGCATAACTTGTTACGAACCGGGACAAATGTGTTGGTTTTTTGGGATTTTTTTCTGGACATGACTGCATTTTTTTTTACACGAACATGACTGGCGGGAAAAAATCGAAATGGATGTTCTTCTATTAGCGTTTATGCGGACACATCGATTGGTTGACCCAAAAAAAAAAAAAAGCAGTTCAATCGCTCAATCACAAATGCCTGCATTTCGTTTTCTGCTGTTCTCTGAAAGATAAATTGGTTTTGTGAGGTTTCGCACTTTTCTTCAAATGGGCCGTCTGTACACAACCATTGGATGTGTCCCGCTGAATTCTGCCAGACACAATCTAATTTTTACCGAGAATAAGTTAAGTAGGAACCGTGAAAAATGTGGTTTTAGTTTTTCTGACAATGAGTACATCTTCTGTCACAGACATGACTACTACTCACACAACTGGCGGGAAAATTAAAAAGGATGTTGTTCTAGTAGCATTTACAAACATGACTTGTACTCATTCCAGTGGCGGGAAAAATCGAATTGGATGTTTTTCCAATAGCATTTATGCCAACACATCGAATGGTTGACAAAAAATCGCGATTCAAATTCACAAAATGCCGTCATTTACTGTTGGAAGCACTTTTGTGATGTTCTCTAAGCGTTAAATCTATTTGGTTTTGTGTGTGTGTGTGTGTGAAATTTCGCATTTTTCTTCCAATCGGCCGTCTGAATCACGTTTTCTACACGATGTGTCTTAGTGAATTCTGCCAGAAAGACACATTTTAATTTTTACCAAGCATAACTTGTTACGAACCGGGACAAATGTGTTGGTTTTTTTGGGTTTTTTCTGGACATGACTGCATTTTGTTTTTACACGAACATGACTGGCGGGAAAAAATCGAAATGGATGTTCTTCTATTAGCGTTTATGCGGACACATCGATTGGTTGACCCAAAAAAAAAAAAAAGCAGTTCAATCGCTCAATCACAAATGCCTGCATTTCGTTTTCTGCTGTTCTCTGAAAGATAAATTGGTTTTGTGAGGTTTCGCACTTTTCTTCAAATGGGCCGTCTGTACACAACCATTGGATATGTCCCGCTGAATTCTGCCAGACACAATCTAATTTTTACCGAGAATACGTTAAGTAGGAACCGTGAAAAATGTGGTTTTAGTTTTTCTGACAATGAGTACATCTTCTGTCACAGACATGACTACTACTCACACAACTGGCGGGAAAATTGAAAAGGATGTTGTTCTAGTAGCATTTACAAACATGACTACTACTCACTCCAGTGGCGGGAAAAATCGAATTGGATGTTTTTCCAATAGCATTTATGCCAACACATCGAATGGTTGAATAAAAATCGCGATTCAAATTCACAAAATGCCGTCATTTACTGTTGGAAGCACTTTCGTGATGTTCTCTAAGCGTTAAATCTATTTGGTTTTGTGTGTGTGTGTGTGTGTGTGTGTGAAATTTCGCATTTTTTTTTCCAATCGGCCGTCTGAATCACGTTTTCTACACGATGTTTCCTAGTGAATACTGCCAGAAAGACACATTTTAATTTTTACCAAGCATAACTTGTTTATGAAACGGGATAAATGTGTTGGTTATTTTGGTTTTTTTCTGGACATGACTGCATTTGTTTTTACACGAACATGACTGGCGGGAAAAAATCGAAATGGATGTTCTTGTATTAGCGTTTATGCCGACACATCGATTGGTTGACCCAAAAAAAAAAAAAAAGCAGTTCAATCGCTCAATCACAAATGCCTGGATTTCGTTTTCTGCTGTTCTCTGAAAGATAAATCGGTTTTGTGAGGTTTCGCACTTTTCTTCAAATGGGCCGTCTGTACACAACCATTGGATGTGTCCCGCTGAATTCTGCCAGACACAATCTAATTTTTACCGAGAATAAGTTAAGTAGGAACCGTGAAAAATGTGGTTTTAGTTTTTCTGACAATGAGTACATCTTCTGTCACAGACATGACAACTGGCGGGAAAATTGAAAAGGATGTTGTTCTAGTAGCATTTACAAACATGACTTCTACTCACTCCAGTGGCGGGAAAAATCGAATTGGATGTTTTTCCAATAGCATTTATGCCAACACATCGAATGGTTGACAAAAAATCGCGATTCAAATTCACAAATTGCCGTCATTTACCGTTGGAAGCACTTTTGTGATGTTCTCTAAGCGTTAAATCGTTTTGGTTTTTTGTGTGTGTGTGTGTGTGAAATTTCGCATTTTTCTTCCAATCGGCCGTCTGAATCACGTTTTCTACACGATGTGTCTTAGTGAATTCTGCTAGAAAGACACATTTTAATTTTACCAAGCATAACTTGTTACGAACCGGGACAAATGTGTTGGTTTATTTTGGATTTTTTCTGGACATGACTGCATTTTTTTTACACGAACTTGACTGGCGGGAAAAAATCGAAATGGATGTTCTTCTATTAGCGTTTATGCGGACACATCGATTGGTTGACCCAAAAAAAAAAAAAAAGCAGTTCAATCGCTCAATCACAAATGCCTGCATTTCGTTTTCTGCTGTTCTCTGAAAGATAAATCGGTTTTGTGAGGTTTCGCACTTTTCTTCAAATGGGCCGTCTGTACACAACCATTGGATGTGTCCCGCTGAATTCTGCCAGACACAATCTAATTTTTACCGAGAATAAGTTAAGTAGGAACCGTGAAAAAATGTGTTTTTAGTTTTTCTGACATTGAGTACATCTTCTGTCACAGACATGACTACTACTCACACAACTGGCGGGAAAATTGAAAAGGATGTTGTTCTAGTAGCATTTACAAACATGACTACTACTCACTCCAGTGGCGGGAAAAATCGAATTGGATGTTTTTTCCAATAGCATTTATGCCAACACATCGAATGGTTGACAAAAAATCGCGATTCAAATTCACAAAATGCCGTCATTTACTGTTGGAAGCACTTTTGTGATGTTCTCTAAGCGTTAAATCGTTTTGGTTTTGTGTGTGTGTGAAATTTCGCATTTTTCTTCCAATCGGCCGTCTGAATCACGTTTTTCTACACGATGTTTCCTAGTGAATACTGCCAGAAAGACACATTTTAATTTTTACCAAGCATAACTTGTTTATGGAACGGGACAAATGTGTTGGTTATTTTGGTTTTTTTCTGGACATGACTGCATTTGTTTTTACACGAACATGACTGGCGGGAAAAAATCGAAATGGATGTTCTATTAGCGTTCATGCCGACACATCGATTTGTTGACCAAAAAAAAAAAAAAAAAAGCAGTTCAAATCGCTCAATCACAAATGCCTGCATTTCGTTTTCTGCTGTTCTCTAACCCTAACCCTAACCCTAACCGTGAAAAAATGTGGTTTTAGTTTTTCTGACAATGAGTACATCTTCTGTCACAGACATGACAACTGGCGGGAAAATTGAAAAGGATGTTGTTCTAGTAGCATTTACAAACATGACTTCTACTCACTCCAGTGGCGAGAAAAATCGAATTGGATGTTTTTCCAATAGCATTTATGCCAACACATCGAATGGTTGACAAAAAATCGCGATTCAAATTCACAAAATGCCCTCATTTACCGTTGGAAGCACTTTTGTGATGTTCTCTAAGCGTTAAATCGTTTTGGTTTTTTTGTGTGTGTGTGTGTGAAATTTCGAATTTTTCTTCCAATCGGCCGTCTGAATCACGTTTTCTACACGATGTGTCTTAGTGAATTCTGCCAGAAAGACTCATTTTATTTTTTACCAAGCATAACTTGTTACGAACCGGGACAAATGTGTTGGTTTTTTGGGATTTTTTTCTGGACATGACTGCATTTTTTTTTACACGAACATGACTGGCGGGAAAAAATCGAAATGGATGTTCTTCTATTAGCGTTTATGCGGACACATCGATTGGTTGACCCAAAAAAAAAAAAAGCAGTTCAATCGCTCAATCACAAATGCCTGCATTTCGTTTTCTGCTGTTCTCTGAAAGATAAATTGGTTTTGTGAGGTTTCGCACTTTTCTTCAAATGGGCCGTCTGTACACAACCATTGGATGTGTCCCGCTGAATTCTGCCAGACACAATCTAATTTTTACCGAGAATAAGTTAAGTAGGAACCGTGAAAAATGTGGTTTTAGTTTTTCTGACAATGAGTACATCTTCTGTCACAGACATGACTACTACTCACACAACTGGCGGGAAAATTAAAAAGGATGTTGTTCTAGTAGCATTTACAAACATGACTTCTACTCATTCCAGTGGCGGGAAAAATCGAATTGGATGTTTTTCCAATAGCATTTATGCCAACACATCGAATGGTTGACAAAAAATCGCGATTCAAATTCACAAAATGCCGTCATTTACTGTTGGAAGCACTTTTGTGATGTTCTCTAAGCGTTAAATCTATTTGGTTTTGTGTGTGTGTGTGTGTGAAATTTCGCATTTTTCTTCCAATCGGCCGTCTGAATCACGTTTTCTACACGATGTGTCCTAGTGAATTCTGCCAGAAAGACACATTTTAATTTTTACCAAGCATAACTTGTTACGAACCGGGACAAATGTGTTGGTTTTTTTGGGTTTTTTCTGGACATGACTGCATTTTGTTTTTACACGAACATGACTGGCGGGAAAAAATCGAAATGGATGTTCTTCTATTAGCGTTTATGCCGACACATCGATTGGTTGACCCCCCCCCCCCCCAAAAAAAAAAAGCAGTTCAATCGCTCAATCACAAATGCCTGCATTTCGTTTTCTGCTGTTCTCTGAAAGATAAATCGGTTTTGTGAGGTTTCGCACTTTTCTTCAAATGGGCCGTCTGTACACAACCATTGGATATGTCCCGCTGAATTCTGCCAGACACAATCTAATTTTTACCGAGAATACGTTAAGTAGGAACCGTGAAAAATGTGGTTTTAGTTTTTCTGACAATGAGTACATCTTCTGTCACAGACATGACTACTACTCACACAACTGGCGGAAAAATTGAAAAGGATGTTGTTCTAGTAGCATTTACAAACATGACTACTACTCACTCCAGTGGCGGGAAAAATCGAATTGGATGTTTTTCCAATAGCATTTATGTCAACACATCGAATGGTTGAATAAAAATCGCGATTCAAATTCACAAAATGCCGTCATTTACTGTTGGAAGCACTTTTGTGATGTTCTCTAAGCGTTAAATCTATTTGGTTTTGTGTGTGTGTGTGTGTGTGTGTGTGTGTGAAATTTCGCATTTTTTTTTCCAATCGGCCGTCTGAATCACGTTTTCTACACGATGTTTCCTAGTGAATACTGCCAGAAAGACACATTTTAATTTTTACCAAGCATAACTTGTTTATGAAACGGGATAAATGTGTTGGTTATTTTGGTTTTTTTCTGGACATGACTGCATTTGTTTTTACACGAACATGACTGGCGGGAAAAAATCGAAATGGATGTTCTTGTATTAGCGTTTATGCCGACACATCGATTGGTTGACCCCAAAAAAAAAAAAAAAGCAGTTCAATCGCTCAATCACAAATGCCTGCATTTCGTTTTCTGCTGTTCTCTGAAAGATAAATCGGTTTTGTGAGGTTTCGCACTTTTCTTCAAATGGGCCGTCTGTACACAACCATTGGATGTGTCCCGCTGAATTCTGCCAGAAAGACACAATCTAATTTTTACCGAGAATAAGTTAAGTAGGAACCGTGAAAAATGTGGTTTTAGTTTTTCTGACAATGAGTACATCTTCTGTCACAGACATGACAACTGGCGGGAAAATTGAAAAAGGATGTTGTTCTAGTAGCATTTACAAACATGACTTCTACTCACTCCAGTGGCGGGAAAAATCGAATTGGATGTTTTTCCAATAGCATTTATGCCAACACATCGAATGGTTGACAAAAAATCGCGATTCAAATTCACAAAATGCCGTCATTTGCCGTTGGAAGCACTTTTGTGATGTTCTCTTAACGTTAAATCGTTTTGGTTTTGTGTGTGTGAAATTTCGCATTTTTTTTCCAATCGGCCGTCTGAATCACGTTTTCTACACGATGTTTCCTAGTGAATACTGCCAGAAAGACACATTTTAATTTTTACCAAGCATAACTTGTTTATGAAACGGGATAAATGTGTTGGTTATTTTGGTTTTTTTCTGGACATGACTGCATTTGTTTTTACACGAACATGACTGGCGGGAAAAAATCGAAATGGATGTTCTTCTATTAGCGTTTATGCCGACACATCGATTTGTTGACCAAAAAAAAAAAAAAAAAGCAGTTCAATCGCTCAATCACAAATGCCTGCATTTCGTTTTCTGCTGTTCTCTAACCCTAACCCTAACCCTAACCGTGAAAAATGTGGTTTTAGTTTTTCTGACAATGAGTACATCTTCTGTCACAGACATGACAACTGGCGGGAAAATTGAAAAGGATGTTGTTCTAGTAGCATTTACAAACATGACTTCTACTCACTCCAGTGGCGGGAAAAATCGAATTGGATGTTTTTCCAATAGCATTTATGCCAACACATCGAATGGTTGACAAAAAATCGCGATTCAAATTCACAAATTGCCGTCATTTACCGTTGGAAGCACTTTTGTGATGTTCTCTAAGCGTTAAATCTATTTGGTTTTGTGTGTGTGTGTGTGTGAAATTTCGCATTTTTCTTCCAATCGGCCGTCTGAATCACGTTTTCTACACGATGTGTCTTAGTGAATTCTGCTAGAAAGACACATTTTAATTTTTACCAAGCATAACTTGTTACGAACCGGGACAAATGTGTTGGTTTATTTTGGATTTTTTCTGGACATGACTGCATTTTTTTTTACACGAACTTGACTGGCGGGAAAAAATCGAAATGGATGTTCTTCTATTAGCGTTTATGCGGACACATCGATTGGTTGACCCAAAAAAAAAAAAAGCAGTTCAATCGCTCAATCACAAATGCCTGCATTTCGTTTTCTGCTGTTCTCTGAAAGATAAATTGGTTTTGTGAGGTTTCGCACTTTTCTTCAAATGGGCCGTCTGTACACAACCATTGGATGTGTCCCGCTGAATTCTGCCAGACACAATCTAATTTTTACCGAGAATAAGTTAAGTAGGAACCGTGAAAAATGTGGTTTTAGTTTTTCTGACATTGAGTACATCTTCTGTCACAGACATGACTACTACTCACACAACTGGCGGGAAAATTGAAAAGGATGTTGTTCTAGTAGCATTTACAAACATGACTACTACTCACTCCAGTGGCGGGAAAAATCGAATTGGATGTTTTTCCAATAGCATTTATGCCAACACATCGAATGGTTGACAAAAAATCGCGATTCAAATTCACAAAATGCCGTCATTTACTGTTGGAAGCACTTTTGTGATGTTCTCTAAGCGTTAAATCGTTTTGGTTTTGTGTGTGTGTGTGAAATTTCGCATTTTTCTTCCAATCGGCCGTCTGAATCACGTTTTCTACACGATGTTTCCTAGTGAATTCTGCCAGAAAGACACATTTTAATTTTTACCAAGCATAACTTGTTTATGAACCGGGACAAATGTGTTGGTTTTTTTGGTTTTTTTCTGGACATGACTGCATTTGTTTTTACACGAACATGACTGGCGGGAAAAAATCGAAATGGATGTTCTTGTATTAGCGTTTATGCCGACACATCGATTTGTTGACCAAAAAAAAAAAAAAGCAGTTCAATCGCTCAATCACAAATGCCTGCATTTCGTTTTCTGCTGTTCTCTGAAAGATAAATCGGTTTTGTGAGGTTTCGCACTTTTCTTCAAATGGGCCGTCTGTACACAACCATTGGATGTGTCCCGCTGAATTCTGCCAGAAAGACACAATCTAATTTTTACCGAGAATAAGTTAAGTAGGAACCGTGAAAAATGTGGTTTTAGTTTTTCTGACAATGAGTACATCTTCTGTCACAGACATAACAACTGGCGGGAAAATTGAAAAGGATGTTGTTCTAGTAGCATTTACAAACATGACTTCTACTCACTCCAGTGGCGGGAAAAATCGAATTGGATGTTTTTCCAATAGCATTTATGCCAACACATCGAATGGTTGACAAAAAATCGCGATTCAAATTCACAAATTGCCGTCATTTACTGTTGGAAGCACTTTTGTGATGTTCTCTAAGCGTTAAATCGTTTTGGTTTTTTTTTGTGTGTGTGTGGTGTGTGAAATTTCGCATTTTTTTTCCAATCGGCCATCTGAATCACGTTTTCTACACGATGTTTCCTAGTGAATTCTGCCAGAAAGACACATTTTAATTTTTACCAAGCATAACTTGTTACGAACCGGGACAAATGTGTTGGTTTTTTGGGATTTTTTCTGGACATGACTGCATTTTTTTTACACGAACATGACTGGCGGGAAAAAATCGAAATGGATGTTCTTCTATTAGCGTTTATGCCGACACATCGATTGGTTGACCCAAAAAAAAAAAAAGCAGTTCAATCGCTCAATCACAAATGCCTGCATTTCGTTTTCTGCTGTTCTCTGAAAGATAAATCGGTTTTGTGAGGTTTCGCACTTTTCTTCAAATGGGCCGTCTGTACACAACCATTGGATGTGTCCCGCTGAATTCTGCCAGACACAATCTAATTTTTACCGAGAATAAGTTAAGTAGGAACCGTGAAAAATGTGGTTTTAGTTTTTCTGACAATGAGTACATCTTCTGTCACAGACATGACTATTACTCACACAACTGGCGGGAAAATTGAAAAGGATGTTGTTCTAGTAGCATTTACAAACATGACTTCTACTCACTCCAGTGGCGGGAAAAATCGAATTGGATGTTTTTCCAATAGCATTTATGCCAACACATCGAATGGTTGACAAAAAATCGCGATTCAAATTCACAAAATGCCGTCATTTACTGTTGGAAGCACTTTTGTGATGTTCTCTAAGCGTTAAATCGTTTTGGTTTTTATGTGTGTGTGTGTGTGTGTGTGAAATTTCGCATTTTTCTTCCAATCGGCCGTCTGAATCACGTTTTCTACACGATGTGTCCTAGTGAATTCTGCCAGAAAGACATTTTAATTTTTACCAAGCATAACTTGTTACGAACCGATACAAATGTGTTGGTTTTTTTGGTTTTTTTCTGGACATGACTGCATTTGTTTTTACACGAACATGACTGGCGGGAAAAAATCGAAATGGATGTTCTTCTATTAGCGTTTATGCCGACACATCGATTGATTGACCAAAAAAAAAAAAAAAAGCAGTTCAATCGCTCAATCACAAATGCCTGCATTTCGTTTTCTGCTGTTCTCTGAAAGATAAATCGGTTTTGTGAGGTTTCGCACTTTTCTTCAAATGGGCCGTCTGTACACAACCATTGGATGTGTCCCGCTGAATTCTGCCAGAAAGACACAATCTAATTTTTACCGAGAATACGTTAAGTAGGAACCGTGAAAAATGTGGTTTTAGTTTTTCTGACAATGAGTACATCTTCTGTCACAGACATGACTACTACTCACACAACTGGCGGGAAAATTGAAAAGGATGTTGTTCTAGTAGCATTTACAAACATGACTACTACTCACTCCAGTGGCGGGAAAAATCGAATTGGATGTTTTTCCAATAGCATTTATGCCAACACATCGAATGGTTGACAAAAAATCGCGATTCAAATTCACAAAATGCCGTCATTTACTGTTGGAAGCACTTTTGTGATGTTCTCTAAGCGTTAAATCGTTTTGGTTTTGTGTGTGTGTGAAATTTCGCATTTTTCTTCCAATCGGCCGTCTGAATCACGTTTTCTACACGATGTTTCCTAGTGAATTCTGCCAGAAAGACACATTTTAATTTTTACCAAGCATAACTTGTTTATGAACCGGGACAAATGTGTTGGTTATTTTGGTTTTTTTCTGGACATGACTGCATTTGTTTTTACACGAACATGACTGGCGGGAAAAAATCGAAATGGATGTTCTTCTATTAGCGTTTATGCCGACACATCGATTGGTTGACCAAAAAAAAAAAAAAAAGCAGTTCAATCGCTCAATCACAAATGCCTGCATTTCGTTTTCTGCTGTTCTCTGAAAGATAAATCGGTTTTGTGAGGTTTCGCACTTTTCTTCAAATGGGCCGTCTGTACACAACCATTGGATGTGTCCCGCTGAATTCTGCCGGATCTAAATCAAGGCGGTAGGTGGATTGTAGCCTACGCAAAAGGTGGATTGTAGCCGAGCATTTGATAGTATCACTTTTCTTTTTTCATTTGCTTGCGATGTAGGCCACTAAGAAAGCTAAGTTTTGAAAGGTAAGTGCAAAATGAAAACAAAACAAAGACAAAAAAAAAATGTTCCTTCTGTCAGCAAATTCGGACAATTGTCGATGAAATTGCAAATCACGCAGGAAAATGAAAATAATCACTACTTGCGGCCCATTACGTGCACACAGCACAACAAAAAGTACCTGTCTGCTATCAAAAAACATCAAATTTAAATCAATACAAAGTTTTACGGAAACAGCGATGCACCCTGCTGCGCGCCGTACTCGCTGCCGAAGAGCAAAGTTGGATGGAGCAGCTTGTAAGCCGTATACACGGCGTGGGTTGACAACAAAATCGCCGGCAGTTACCGTTGGAAGCACTTGTCTGAGAGAAAAATCCTTTCGTGAGATTTCGCATTTTTCTCCCAATCGGCCGTCTGAATCACGTTTTCTACACCACCATTGGATAAGTCAACATGAATACACGCATTTTAATTTTTGCTGCCAGCAACTTTTGCCGGAATCGTGACATAATGTGGTTTTATTTGTCTGGGCATGACTGCATTTTTTTTTTTTTTTTTGACACACACACACACACACACACACACACACTGGGTGCAAACCAAACGGCGCCTTTCAGTTTTGCCGAGAGTTGTCCATGGGTTTACATCACGTGGGCCCATATGGTGGTCCCAATTCTAGTCGACGGGGAAACAGTTTTCTTAGGCTAGGCATTTCCTTATGACAAATTATCCCGGTTTTTTTTTCCGGAAAACAGATTGACGCGGCGCACAACCGGCTAAAGCCCCGGCGCACAGCCACCTGGAAAAGTCAGTATGCCGCGGTGCACTACTGGCAAATTTCTTGCAGACACATACCATCAATTTGCTTTTGCCGTGGCATTGAAACGAACACAGCCAAGGCCGCGGCGCGTTTCTCTCGCACAACCAGTTATACGGCGTGGGAAAGGGTTTCCAGGACTTTCTTTATGCCGATACTTGAGTCAGATAGCTTGCGTACATGTGCGCGCGCGCAGTAAACGACACAACGACCGCTGGTGACCATCTTGTTTAACGACCATTCGATGTAGAGGAGCCGGTGTGGCCAAAAGGTAGAGCGTTGGACTTCTAATGCTCGGGTCGTGAGTTGGTATCCCGGCTGGGGCCAAATATTTGTGACAGCTCGCACTAAAACTAGATTTACTGTTCGAACGCGTCTCTTTCAAGGCTGAAACTTGCTCTATAATGAAATGAATAATAGCTGATTAACCAAGATTCACTAGTTTCTCTGCACAACCAGTTATACGGCGTATATACCATATAGCATTTATGCCGACAAATCGAATGGTTGACAAAAACTTGCGATTTGCTCAGTCTGAAGGCAAATGTCGTCATTTGCCGTTGGAGGCACTTTTGTGCTGTTCTCTGAGAGAGAGAAAGCTGTGGTGGAAAAGGACGTTAAATCCCAAATCACCCACTTCCACCCCCACCCCCTTCCACTTTTTCTGGCCATGTCGGCATTTTTTTTTTTTTTTTTGACTACTACTCACTGCACTGGCGTGAAAACTCGAAATGGATGCTTTTCTAGCAGAATTTTTGCCAACATATCGAATGGTTGACAAACATCGCGATCCAATCGCTCAATATGAAGACAATTGCCGCCAGTTCCCTTTGAACAGACTTTTGTGCTGTTCTCTGCCAGATAAATCGTTTTTGTGAAATTTCGCATTTTTCTCTCAAATCGGCCGTGTGAATCCCGTTTTCTACCGACCATTCGATGTGTCCCCGTCAATTATACCAGAAACACACGCATTTAAATTTTTCACCGAGAATAATTTGAGTAGGTGCCGTGACAAAATGTTGTTTTGTTTTCCTGGCCATGGGTTGTTTTTTTTTGTGGGATGGTGTCGTCGACTGGAGTATGCAAGCGCACAAATGTGGCATGCTTGAATAAGCCAGCACATCTTGCACATGAGACCTTGGGCTTTTTCAACCAGAGTGTGGAGATGCTGTTCGAGATCGGCTCTCTTGTAGAACTGTTTGCACATGTCTGGCACTCATGCAATGAGGGCTGCTTGGGTTTACAAACATGGCGTTGGTGTTTTGTGCTCCTTTCGTGGGAGAAGGTACCATTGCATGCACTGCATTTGTTTTATTTTGAAATGGACGTTATTAACATGGAAATGCAGTTCTTTCAAAGTAGCCGGATCTAAATCAAGGCGGTAGGTGGATAGTAGCCAACGCCAAAGGTGGATTGTAGCCAAGCATTTGATAGTATCACTTTTCTTTTTTTATTTGCTTGCGATGTAGGCCACTAAGAAAGCTAAGTTTTGAAAGGTAAGTGCAAAATGAAAACACAACAAAGACAAAAAAAAAGTTCCTTCTGTCAGCAAATTCATACAAGTGTCGATGAAATTGCAAATCACGCAAGAAAATGAAAATAATCACTACTTGCGGCCCATTACGTGCACACAGCACAACAAAAAGTACCTACAGAATAGCCTGAACCTTTCTGCTATCAAAAAACATCAAATTTAAATCAATACAAAATTTTACGGAAAAAGCGATGCACCCTGCTGCGCGCCGTACTCGCTGCCGAAGAGCAAAGTTGGATGGAGCAGCTTGTAAAGCCGTATACACGGCGTGGGTTGACAACAAAATCGCCGGTTGTTACCGTTGGAAGCACTTGTCTGAGAGAAAAATCCTTTTCTCCCAATCGACCGTCTGAATCACGTTTTCTACTACAGGAATCGTGACATAATGTGGTTTTATTTGTCTGGGCATGACTGCATTTTTTTTTTTTTGACACACACACACACACACACACACACACACACACACACACACACACACTGGGTGCAAACCAAACGGCGCCTTTCAGTTTTGCCGAGAGTTGTCCATGGGTTTACATCACGTGGGCCCATATGGTGGTCCCAATTCTAGTCGACGGGGAAACAGTTTTCTGAGGCTAGGCATTTCCTAATTACAAATTCTCCCGTTTTTTTTTTTTCTCCGGAAAACAGATTACCGCGGCGCACAACCGGCTAAAGCCCCGGCGCACAGCCACCTGGAAAAGTCAGTATGCCGCGGTGCACTACTGGCAGTCTGTGACAGCTCGCACTAAAACTAGATTTACTGTATGTTCGAACGCGTCTCTTTCAAGGCTGAAACTTGCTCTATAATGAAATGAATGATAGCTGATTAACCAAGATTCACTAGTTTATAATTGAATCGTGTGTTTTTGTTCAGTTACGTTGTGAAATCCACATTCAAGCAAAATACATGCTGAAACCAAAGCATCTGTTCGCACAGACACACAAAAAAAGGAAGCTTGAGTTAGAAGGACATCTTATTCTATACGACAAGCAGCAATTTTGAAAAAAAACAATGCCAAAGCAAATTTCTTGGAGACACATACCATCAATTTGCTTTTGCCGCGGCATTGAAACTAACACAGCCAAGGCCGCAGCGCGTTTCTCCGCACAACCAGTTACGAGGGCCACTCATTATATTTTGCAACCTGGCTTTTCAAGAACACTTACAACCAGTCTGTCTACTCAAGGTTTTGGAAGAACCTCCTATCAGCCTGTACACAATTTGCCATCCCCTCAAACCAGCTGACCATGACACCCGACCACGTTGACTGGGGTAGGTCCAAAATGATACCCTCGAACAATGCTCGGGCATCTTCTGCGCTCCGAAACTGCTTTCCCTTCAACTGCCTCTTGACGGAAGGAAGCAAAAAGCAGTCACAGGGGGATAAGCCAGGGGAATATGGTGGGTGGGTAGCCAGCTGAACATTATTTTCGGCTAGACAGTCCAGAGTTGCAGCTACTATGTGGGCGCTGGCACTTTCACGATGAAGCAGTAGACCACGGACACCCGCTCGGGGATGCTGTTTGCTCCATGCCTGGAAAACCTCAGGCAAACTGTGGTTAACATATCAGTCAGCCGTAACCGTCTTTCAGTATGGTGGCAAAGTGGCCAGATTTTGCTACGAAACAGGCTATCATTTGTTTGGAAGCACTTCTGTTTCGTTTGAAGTTCACATGTGGATTCTCACCTGGGAAGACCCACATCGCCGACTGTTGCTTCGTTTCGGGGTCGTATCGGTATACCCAGGTTTCGTCTCCTGTTACGATGTCCCATACCGGAGGGGGCCTTCCTCCGTCAAATTTTCTTAGCATGTGGGTGCACCAGTTCACCCTACCCCGATTCTGCTCTTCAGTCAGGTTGTAAGGGCACCCAACAGGTACAACGTTTCTCTATGCCAAGGCAGTCGTGAAGGATGCAAATGAGATTTCCCGATGAAATCCCGATGAAATGATATCCTGTGTCAGAGCCTACATCATTTTTGGGTCCATCTTAATCAGGGATTCTACCCTAGAGACGTTTGCTGGAGTAACGGTCGTTGCCATTCGACCACAACGGTCATCGTCTTCAACTGTTGTCTGGCCATACATGAACCGTCGGAACCACCCAAAACCAGTGGCTTTGGGCGGAGATTTATCTCCAATACAGTGTTTTAAACTTTGAAAACAGCCCTGAAAAGATTTTCCCCGGCAGTAGTCACAACACATCATGCCTCGAAAATCCCTTCCAGAAAGGTCAACATTGCTGGCAAAAAAAACACCAACAGCATGCTTATTTTAGAAAGGTTTTGGTGATGGATGTTGTCGACACATGATTAGCGATAGACTTTTTTAGTACAATGGCAATCCCACCACCAGGACCAGTGGGGCAGGGAAAGGATATTGTGGTGTAACCCGCAGGCGTCAGTGAAGTTATGTCACTCTCATCACCTAATGGGCGGAGCCAGGTCTCTGTGAGAAATGCAATATCATAATTTTCTTCACTGATAAGATCAGCTAAATCGATGGTTTTGTTTCTGCATGACTGAATGTTAAGATGCAGTATTTTAAAGGAACTTTTGTTTAATTTGTTAGGACCGTTAGCATTGTTAGCATAGTTTATATGTTTAGCACTCTTTCCTGGATTGACCTTATTTGAAGTCCTAACGATGTTTTGAAACAGTTGTACATCTGAGCAAGATCTGCTATTGTTAATGATAGCTGGATACTGTAACTGTCGAACTGACCAAGCATGATATTAAGGTGGGGGAGAATAAACACGTGAAAACGGTAAAACATAATAACTATTATAACTTAAAGTGGGGTAAGGAAAATAAAAAGGAATAAATGTACATGTATATGGAACACAATCAAAAGGGTAAGAAACAAGCGTAGGATTAACAAAGTTCATCGCGTCAGAGTTCATTGTCGGTTTCTTGACAATTACGCCCATGCGTAAGATGGATGCTGGTTGAGGTAGTTGTAGAAATTAGTGTCAGCATAGTACATCTGATTTGACCAGTCTCTATGAGGGCTCCTACTTGGTGAAGAACTGGGTTGAGTGGCACGGCGCGGGGACGTCGTTTGATGACCACTGGGGTAGTTCCATCGCCGTGACTGTTGGCGTCGACGTGCATAGCGTCGTCGTGGTGGTTGCTCCCAGACAAGTTGCGAGAGATGCCGTCCAATCTTGGCCGCCAGCATACTCGAGCCACTTTCCGTCGGGTGTATCCCATCAGTGAGACAACCCTTCCGGCCAAGATAGTCGTGATCACAAACGATATCAGATTTTTATCCTGAAGTTCATCAAGAACTTGAGCATTGAAAAGTTCCCTTTTTGCTTTTAGTTCAGGTCTAGTAGATGGTGCAACTCTCGATATTACGATCGGAGTGCGCGGGTATCTGTTGGACAGACTGTTGACTGCAGTGATGAGCTTCCTGCTTGATGTGTTTGCAGATTCAGTTTTTAGATTGTTTACACCCGTGTGTAAAAGGAGTGGTATCATCTGCGTCCTCTATTTTGGCGGCTGGCTTCATCATCACTTTCAAGCCGTAGGGTGATCCCAAGCGATCAGGGTCAAAATGGGTGTTTGAATGGTTGACTACTCACACCACTGACCTCCTGAAGTTCCGGCTAATGCAGATGTGATCAATCTGGTTCTCCGTGACATGGTCCGGCGATCTCCATGTGGCCTTCTGGATGCGCTTGTGTGGGAAGCTGCTGCCTCCTATTGCTAGCTGGTTCCGGGCACAAAAGTCTGCAAAGCGCTCACCATTTTCGTTCATCTGTCCCAGTCCGTGTGTCCCCATGGTGTCCTCGTAGCCTGTGTTGCCTGATCCAATCTTGGCGTTGAAGTCTCCCATCAGTATGGTCATGTCCTTGGCTTCTCCTCTATCTATCACTGTCTGCAGTTGTTGGTAGAAGTCATCTTTTTTCTCCTCTTTCGTATCATTCGTGGGGGCGTAGCACTGGATGATGTTAAGCTTGATGTCTTTATTCTTGGTGATGAATTTGGCTGTGATGATGCGGGAGTTGACAGGTTCCCAGCCGATGAGTGCCCGCTGTGCCTCCGGTGCCAGCATCAGGGCCACACCCTCAGTGTGGGGGGCTCCATCCTCTGTGTGTCCAGAGTACAGCAATTGCTCTCCCGATGAAAATCTCAGCTGTCCTGTCTGTAGCCACCTTGTCTCACTCAGTCCCAGTACTCCTATCTTGTAGTTCTTCACCTCTCTTGCTACTTGTATGACCATACTTCATACTTCATACATTGTCCTGATGTTCCATGTGGCTACTCTCGTTGTTGTCCTGGGTGTTAGAAGGGGGGTCGGCCTTGCAGCTTCCTTTCGGCTTTCACTGCACTGCGTCATAGGTCTCCAGGATGGAGACCCTTTCTCGCCCAGGTGAATGTCTTGGTTTGTTGCTGTCGATGCTTCTGTAACTTGATGTTTTTTTACAGGTAGGGCTGTTAACCCTACGCAAACCCGTTTAGCCTCTTGGAGAGGTGGTCCACATTCGTCTGACCTCTACCCTTCGACCTGTCCAGCTTGGGTGACCCTGCCAGGAGCATGTGCTCCTGCTGGCATAGCTCTCTGGGTCATTGAGGTACACAAGCCACTACCCCACGACAAGGGGTGTACCCCATCAGACTCAGGGAAAACCCCTCCTTGACACGGCGCTCGCATGGATGGCTGCACGTGACCTCAAGGGAGAACAAAAGCACGTCGCTGGCTTCAAGATCCAGAACGACGGGGCAGACACTTGTAGACTATAATGTGATGCCGTCTACCGTGACGCTGACCAGGCGGACATCAATGCTACACGGTCAGCTCACCGGGTCTCCGGCGTCGTTCCTGTACATATTAACCCGTAATTAATACCAATAACTCGGATAGTATTAACTTCTCCATAAACTAACTTTGATCCTGGACAAAGTTCCATTTTACCAACAATGCCATTTGACATTGATCTCGAAAATTCTGAATACAAAGTGATGTCAGAAATTATCAACAATTTCATCTTCCAATTACCAAATACAAATGCAATATCAAACAGTTAACTTATAACATCATCATCAAACTCGAACCATATTTTCACAACTGACTTGTTCACACCGAAAATCCTTTGAAAATCCTACAACAATTCTCTCATTTCAACGACACTTCGAGAATTTCAACATTCAGAAATGAATAATGCACCACAATAGCATCAAGTTATCCACAGAATAATCAAACATTTCATTTGGTCTTGCCATAGGCGAACGATATTCAGAGATCAAGCATACCTGTAGCGCTATGGCGTACGGAACAAAAAAAAAAAAACAAAAAAAAAAAGCCGCGGGGTGAGAAACTTGAAGACGTGTTCCCTCCACCGGTCAAGAGTAGGATTGCGCAAAATCTTTGTCGCAATCGCTCAACTGAGTCACAACTGATTTTCATAACTGGGCTTACTACTCAGCTGTGTCATGTCCGCCATGCCCTTGCCATGTTTTAGTTTAGATTTCTTAGTTTAGTAGCATAGTATTAGACTTGGACATCACACATTACTTTAGGATCTGTGTTTAAGATGTATGGATTTATATGTCTAGATAAATTAATGTGTGTGTGTGTGTGTGTGTGTGTGTGTGTGTGTGTGGTGTGTGTGTGTGTGTGTGTGTGTGTGTGTGTGTGTGTGAGCCAGAAGAAAATTTTCTGCCATCGACAGACAATAAAGTTATATTGAATTGAATTGAATTGAATTGAATTGAACTATCTCGAGCAAGGGATAACAACTCAGAAAAAGCGAAAGTCCTAGGTAGGCGCTTTTCTGCACGAGAAAATGTTAGATAGACTGGGATAAAATACAGTACAGTCACGGTACTACTTGTCCATAACACAATTTAACAGTCAGCACCACACACGAAAACACAAGTTAACAACTGCAAACACATTATTTATGCAAACCCATAAATGCGGTTTGTCACAGTTGGGTTAAGCATCCCAGCATTTTCCCGCCACACCAGGGGCACTACTACTCACAAGATTGGCGGGGAACTTGAAAATCGAAATACATGTTGTTGTTTTTTTCTGGTAGAATACATGCGGACACATGGAACTGTTGAGAAAAAAAAAAACCAAAAAAAAACCACGCAGTTCACTCGCTCAGTTTGGAGAAAGATGATGCTCTCTGAAAGCAGAAATGTGCTTGTCTCTGAGAAAGAAAACGTTTTTGCAATAGGTTCCGATTCAGTCAAGATGCTTCAAATCAGCCGAATAAATCGCGGTTTTTTGACAACTGTTCAATGTGTCCGTATGAATTCTACCAGAAAAACATGCATTTAGATTTTTCATGGCATTAGTGCGAGTAGTAACCACAGTTTTACTACTTTTATGCATCCCAGCATTTTTCCACACCGGCGGCACTACTACTCACAAACTTGGCGGGGATAATCGAAATACATGTTGTTGTTTTTTTCTAGTAGGTCATGCAGACACATGGAACTGTTGACAAAAATCCGCGATTGAATCGGTCAGTTTCGACAAAAATGACGCTACCTGCCGTTGCAAGCACAAATGTACTTGTCTCTGAGAAAGAAAGCGTGTGTTTTTTTCGCAAGGTCGCGATTTGCCGGCTTCAAATCGGCCAAATCATGAGTGAATAGCATTTTTTTTTGGACAATTATTCAACGTGTCCAGATGAATTCTACCAGAAAAAAACATGCATTTACATTTTTCATGGCATAAGTGTGAGGTGTGTGTGTGGTATGTGGCGGAAAAGTACGTTAAACCCCCCCCAAACACCCACCCACCCGTGTGTGTGTGTGTGTGTGTGTGCCGGTGTCAGTGTGTGTGTGTGTGTGTGCGTGTGCGCATCTTTTAACAGTGGTTGCAGGAAGAGCAATCAAGTATAGACAGGCTGTGTGTTACTGTGTGTGTGAGTGCGTGCGTATCCGCTCTGTGTGTATGTGTGTGTGTGTGTGTGTGTGCGCGCGCGCGCGCGTGCGCCCGTGTGTGTCAGTGTCTGTGCGTGCGTGCTGGCTTGCTTGTTTGCTTGCGTGCGTGTACGTTTTTCCAAGGTATGCAGGCGCACTTAGCCGCGAATTAGTCTTTGTTGCTTGCGCGGCCAAAAGCCCTGAACCGGCACTCACTCACCCATGAAGCCTGAGGCTATTACGGAATATATATGCATTTTGAGGCCTTGCATTTGTAGTCTTTGAAAACACCATTTGATGTGTTGGCATGAAAACTACAAAACGAAACATGTATTTACATTTTTGTTGTCAGTCACTATATGATCTGGAAACTTGAAAAAAATGGAAGACAAGGATGTTTTGCTTGTCTGACCATGTCTGCATTTTCCGGCATACACGTGAGTGCTACTAGTACTGTGTATGTTTCTCTGCTAATCATTATTCCTCCGGTACATATAATAGTGTGCAAGTGCAAAACAAACCGTCCACTGACAACAACAATAACAACAAAACGCGATTCAATCGGTCGACTGATTAGGAGAAAAAGGTTTGTAATGGCGAAACCACTGCAGCTTGCGGAAGACCAAAGACGCTGACTTACTTTTTACAAGTTATCAGAGAGGCCCGGGATTCCATCCACTTGACAGCAATAACATTGACGTTTCCTATGTTCAGTTCCATCTCGAGTTATCACAAATCCGTCATGTCAAAAACAGAGAGTCGACTGAGAACTGAACAACTCTGTGCTGATACCGCCGAAGGCACTTACAAAGTCCCACAGCATCCACCTCACCGGCCTCGCCAGCCCGGCCATAATAACAATAATAATAAGAAGAATGTGTATCGTGTAGTCGCTTTACCCAATTCAGTTCTTGAACTGACTGCACGCGCCGCGACTGAGCTGAGCCCAACACTGACGCACGCTCGGCTCACGTGAATCACACACATCAGCGGTTCTCTCTCACAATAGACATGCACGCATTACAGTCACATGGTAAGAAGGGTCTACTCAGCTATGTAGTTTCAGAAATCAGAATTGAATATATTTCCAAATTTTGTAGACTGAACATTTCCCGGCAAAGCTGAGGCCGGAGGAGGAAGCCGGAGTACCCGCAAAGAACCCCCGACGATCGGCCCGAATGAATGTTGCCACGTACGAGGAAAAAGCCATCAATGCTGTACCCAAACCTGACGGTGGAATTCATAATTATGAGCAGCCTGTCCTGGGCTTCAGCTGTGATGTCATGGGGTCGTCTCCATCTAAGATTAACTTCAGTGAGGAGACTGACTCACGTAGTCTGCCGAAAAGGGACAATCATTAGTATCCTGCGAGTCGTACTCGTGAGGTTCTGATGTGGTGGTTGTGGTGGGCACTACAGACTCCCGGCCTCCGACGTGTCCTGCATAATTCTACTTATAGCTTAGGTAGTAACAACGCAGGTGGAGCATTCTGTCTAAATGACTGGTAGAATACTCAGTGGTCAGCAGACTATCCTGAAATGGCACACGCGCATATCAACATTAAAGAGATGGCCATTGCGGTAGACCCAATTTACGACTGGGCTGCAGCGTTGTGGGATGCTCATTGTCACCGAATCATTGCCGCTGCTAACTTAGAGAGCATTTATCTATAGATGTATGCTCTCTGGCTAACTGCACTGACGCGCCGATCAGTTTCGCCTCTCGTCTCCCGATGGTGGCGACGTCACAGTCGAAGCGACATGTGTTGCCACTGCTGGCATGTTATATAAAATTAAGGAACTTCGTTCTTCAGTGGGGTCCTACTGATTACCGAAAACAACCGAACACTACCAAAAACAACCGAAAACTACCCAAAACAACCGAAAACAAGCCTAGCTATAGTAATATGGCGGTGGTTTAGGGTTAGTAACGTAGGTGAATGATGTTTGTGGCTTGTAACCCAATTTGGATGAGGTTTAGCGTTAGAGAAATCTAGGTTAAAATGAGAAGTCAGAGTACTGAGGTTTAGGGTTAAGGGTCAGGTTTGGGCTGGGTGAGGGATAAATAACCAAACACAAATGTAAATAATGGTGAAATGAAACATCTAACACATATTTGCCTTTTGTGAAATAAAAACTGAATATGCTCCACGACCAGCCCAGACCTGACCCCTAACCCTAAACCTCAGTATTCTGACTACTAACCCTAAACCTCTTTAACCCAGATTACTAACCCTACATCTTATTCAAAATTGAGTTTTCGAACCAGAAATCTCTTTCAACCTTCGTTACTAACCCTAAACTAGCCATAAACCTCCACCATAGCATTTGTTTTCGGTAGGACCCCTTCAGTGCACATGTCTGTGGCAGCGAATTTACCGTGCTTCCGAACTTAGTTCTCTGGCCTGAGTTGGACACTGCCAAAACTGCCGTTCATAGACCTGACTGCGTGAATAACGATCCAGGTGGTATTTCACGTATGTCACGTTTAGCCCACCTGCTGGCTTTCAAGTTCACGCCCCTTCAAGCTTCGAGAACATCTGTCTCAAAGCGTTTTCTTCTGTTACGTGTCTTGTACAGGGCGGCATCTCCTTCAAGCGCTGGATAGAGAGATGGTGATACGTTGTGTACTTAGACACTCAGCCTTTGCTTCTTCGTCGCTTCGGGCCTACCGCTGTCATGTATTGGCGTTTTTGCAATGCTACAGGTTGCTGTCGGAATCCTGTCGATCCCTGCTTCAACCCACACCATGCCGTTTTTCTGGCTCGTTCCAGGTCTGCAGCATCAGTACATGTACCTCAACATCGTCCGTATAGTACACTTGGAACTTGGATACCCTAACCCGTTGGCAGACTTTTTATATCTGATGATGCCGCATTATGGTATTCATTGTTCTTCCTCGCGCTCTTTGTTATAGAGCAGTATCTGCCGTTGGCACTGTTGTCTCTTCTGATCCGAGATGCGATGTTCCACTGCCAGTTCATGTGGCCTTTCTGTCACTGCATGCACATGGGTTGCATGTGATCCCCCCCCC
This sequence comes from Batillaria attramentaria, assembly GCA_018292915.2. Taxonomy (NCBI): domain Eukaryota; kingdom Metazoa; phylum Mollusca; class Gastropoda; family Batillariidae; genus Batillaria; species Batillaria attramentaria. The sequence goes on along the minus strand of JACVVK020000114.1, from coordinate 897,266 downwards.
CCCCAGAATGACTTCAGGTCTTTGAGTGGAATATTACAAAGTTGAGCATAACTGCCTTGAATTAATTATATTGCACTCACACGGAACGATCACAGTTTAGCATGTTGAAGCACACTTGTGTTCGGCGCCTATAACAGCCACCGTTTGAAATTTTGAAGTCCTGCTTACAAACTGTGCACAGAGCATGATGCGCGCTGATGGATGACTTTTGATTATAGGAGGATGACTTAATTTGTGTACTCTTCACGGAACTGTTGGTTGATCGTTTTCTTTTTTTGAGTTGGACCACGTGCTTCTTTGCTCTCTGACGGCAGTTCTGAACTGACCTGAAAACAAAGAATAAGCTTAAGCTTATTTGTGATTGGCTGTCCGATTTATTTTCGCAAAAAACAAAGTGATTGGCAGAGAAAGTTATTTGTAGCCTTGACTGCATTTCCTCCCTTTGGTAACACACCAGCACACCTCCTCTGTGAAGAAAAGTACCCCTTTTTTCCACGGCAAGTTACTTACTTACTTAGGCCCCTGGCTCCAAGTGGAGCATAGGCCACCGACATCCCTTCGCCATCGCACTCTATTCTGGGCTATTCTTGCCACTCCAGTCCAGTTGGTCTCCTACTTATATAGCTCTGCCTCAGTGTCCCGCCTCCAGCTGTTGCGAGGCCGGCCTCTCTTCCTTTTCCCCTGCGGGTTCCATGTCAAGGCTTGGCGTGCGGTGCTCGATGCTGGCTTCCTGAGGGTGTGTCCAATCCAGCCCCACTTCCTCCGCAGGATCTGCTTGGCCGCTGGTTCCTGTCCCGCTCGCTCCCACAGCTCTTCGTTCCGGATCTTATCTGGCCAACGGATGTTGAAGATGCGCCTCAGACAGGAGTTGAAAAATGTCTGGATCTTCTGCTGCATCGTCTTTGTTGTCCTCCATGTTTCGCATCCATAGAGCAGAACTGACTTCACGTTGGAGTTGAAGATGCGAAGTTTGCTGACAACTTTGGATGCCCAGACGTTCTTCAGCATGACCATTGCTGCTCTTGCCTTGCCGATTCTGGCTGCCTCGGTCTGTGCCTCCCTGTCCATCAACCACACTCCCCAGGTAGACAAAGGACTCTACCTCCCTGATGGGCTCTCCACCGACTGTGACTGGTGTGTTGGCAGTGGTGTTGATCTTCATCAGCTCGGTTTTCTTCCTGTTGATCTTGAGCCCTGTTCCGGCTGATGTCAGTGGCTTCCAGGCAAGTAGTCTTGTCCTGCATCTAGCTGTGGCTGTGAGACAGGAGCGCCAGGTCGTCCGCAAAGTCGAGGTCATCCAGCTGCGTCCAGAGTGTCCACTGTATCCCGTTTTTCCTGCCTGTTGTGGTGGTCCTCATGATCCAGTCGATGACCAGGAGGAAGAGGAACGGGAACAACAGGCATCCTTGGCGGACTCCGGTCTTCACCTCGAAGCTTTCTGACAGCTCATGTCTTGGTAGGTGCACCGGATCAGGGAGATGATCTTCCCGGGAACTCCATAGTGCCTTAGCAGCTTCCACAGCGCCTCTCTGTCTACACTGTCGAAAGCCTTCTCATAGTCTATGAAGTTGATGTAGAGGGGGGAGTTCCACTCCAGTGACTGCTCAACAATGATGCGCTGGCGATCTGGTCAACGCAGGAATTGTTCCTGCGAAAGCCCGCCTGCTGGTCTCGGAGCTTGGGGTCGACTGCCTCCCTCATCCTCTCCAGTACAATTCTGTTGAGAACCTTGCTTGGCACTGACAGGAGCATGATCCCTCGGTAGTTGCTGCAGTCCCTGAGGTCCCCTTTCTTTGGCTGCTTGATGACGATCCCTTCTTTCCACTGGGCTGGTACCTCTTCCTTCTCCCAGATCTTGCTGAATAGGCTGTGTAGCATGTTGACGGCTGTCTCTGTGTCTGCTTTGATGGCTTCTGCTGGTATCTCATCCGGCCCTGCAGCTTTCCCATTTTTCAGTGTCATGATGGCTTTCCTGATCTCCGCCTTAGAGGGCTTGTCGCAGTTGATGGGTAGTTCTGTCTCTGCTGCTGGGATGTCTGGTGGTGTTTCAGGGATGGGGCGATTTAACAGCTCCCTGAAGTGTTCTACGGCAAGTCAATGCTTTAGTGTAATGATTTTCAACTGAGTGGAACAGCAAATTGTATGGTAGCTGAGTGGAAGAAACCCTGCCAAAAGCAGAATACTTGGCAGGTCTGCGAAAGACTGACATCTGAGCATGTTTACTGTGTACATTTCCTTCCTACCTGGTGACTCTATTCTCATACAAGTCAGATGCTGTTTGTTCATTGAAATGTGTTTGAAAACAGGCGAACAACTGCTTGCGCTGGAAATTACCTTAATTACAATAAAACTATATCAGGAGAGCATGTGTTCCTTGCGTTGAGGAAGGTTGTGTCTCGTCAATGAGACAATGTTGGTAAAAGAGGATACATGAAAGAGCTCATCATACAAGACTGTCCACAGTGCCCAAAATGACAATACGTCAACATAGAAAACAATTTATTACTACTCCATCATTGTAAATGAAGCACACACAATATACATGTATTGGTACAGATCCATTGTCAGGAGTCCAGCTAAATAGATCTCAGGAACCAAAAGCATGCACATACTTTTCATTTAGGGGTATTGTCCATGGAGATGGGGCAGGCCTGTGGTAGTCATGTGCAAGCACATGTCAAACCAAACCTCAGAAATGAGAATGGACTGTGCTGTTGGCCCCGCACAGCTAAAGCCATATGCCATACTATTTACATTGTCAAGCCCATCTTCTACACTGCAAATGACTAGTTGCCAGAAGGTGCACATGAAAAGTGGACAGTGTGATGCAAAAACAAAGTACATGCCAGAAACAATTTATGTGCACTTTTAGGGAGGTGTTGTGAGTGTTGATGATATCCTGCAAGCATAACATGAAAATAATTCTGTGAAAATGTACTTTGAATATAGAAGGAGGCTGTATGTTGTACATCAAACATTACATCAAAACATTATTTTGTAAACTTAATAGGAACAAAGTGCTCCAGAAACATAACTAGTATGCTAGAACAGGTGTTCTCATATCATATATGTGGATTCTTAGGTTTGTTACCTAATTTTAAGATGGCTGCCTTGGTGTGTCATGTTGTAATGCTTAACATGCGACATATTCCTCATTTTTTCAGTGCTTTCGTGTCAGATAGCATGTGTCAAACAAAGACCACTGTCTGAGATCACATTTCCAAGTACTCACATTTCGTCATACATAAAAATTTAAAAAAACAGTAATTTGCAGACCTTAAATTTGATATAAAACCATCTTATACAGCAAAAATACCATGTCAGAAATCACTTTTGTGTTGAACATCGTCCAGCCAAAACTATTACAGTGTACAACATACCTGCACGAGCTGCTCCCTCTCTCTCCTGTAGACTGCCATTCAAATCAACCAGACGTAGCACATGGCAGCCCGAGACATATTGAAAAGTGGGATCCTTTTCACAGTTGATGTTTTCAGATTTTTGAAATTTGATGAAATGTTGCGCATCATTTATTACAACAAAACCTGAGTGGCTCAAATATCTATCACCATAAATTACGGGGAGCCGGGATGGCCAAATGGTAGAGCGTTGGACTCTCAATGCTCGGGTCGTGAGTTTGTATTGCAGCTGGGGCCAAATATTTGTGCTGGCTTTTTCATTGTTGCCCCGTCTTTGATATCACCCATATGTGGTGGAAAAGGACGTTAAACACCCAAAGCCATAAATGACTATGGCTTTTTATGAGCAAATTCATCATTTTTCTGACATTTCACATTTTTACAGCGCCTCTGGGGGTCATTTTTGGTTTGTTTTAATTGAGAACATGCTTTTGAAACGTTAGGTTTCAACACAGTTGATGTTCAACATGCCAACCTTTCAGGCGCATTTTGATTTTTTCTAAATAAACCAAGGATGTGGTGTTGACTTTGTGTACTAGCCTGTAAATGAATCCTTGCAGATGAATCAATAAATTGTTTCTTTCAATCCCAAGCTGCTTTTGAACAGCAGGGCCTTGTAAGGTCACATGCAACAGCTGTCCGTTTTCACCAGTCTATTTTTGGCTCTCTTTTGCACAATGCAAGCAGATTTTTCTCCAACAGCAGCATTCTGGCCAGTGAAATTATTTCCACTATATCTCTATGCACTTTTCTACACAATACACTGAAATTTAAAGAAGACAAATTATATATATGTGTTTTAACATTTTTTTCTTTTGTCCAAACCAACATAACCCACACTGTGTGCACCTTTGGGCAACCAGTCAAATACCTTGGCACGAAAACTGGAGTGCAGTGAATGGCAAAAGTCATTAAAAAAATCAAAATCGCCCTCTGATGAGCAACTGTTGCAAGGTAAGGGCACTGTGCCCACATTTCTCAGACCCAGAAAAAGTTGGTGTGCACATGAACTTTTTATTTGTTGTTGAACTTTTTATCAGGTGCAAGGAGCTGCACCTGCATTTGGATGGTCACATGCTGTGGTCTTTTCTACAGAAGTCAGAAAAAGGTGAACTTTAATGAAATTTTGGCCTTGAATGTGCAAAAGCCCACTCACCATTGCCAATACAATTGTGTCATTCAGAAACAAAATCAAAAACACCAAAACTCATACTAGGTCTTTCAAAGTAGGGTTGCATTAAAGAATAAAAGGGATAGTTTTCTAAAATCCTAACCACACTTTAGTCACCAATACTGTCAATCTGCCGGTTTTCCTTGGAAATGGCCAGCTTTCTTCAGAGCTTCGTCAAAGTGACACAGCTGCTGCAGGAATCCTGGATTAGGACAGATCTCTCTACCTTTCCTCACAAGTCTTGTTGCAGTCTGTACACGCATGTAGTGTTTCAACATAAAGTAGGCTATGACAAGTGTTGCAGAACGACTCACACCCTGTACACAATGAACCATCACCTTTCCTGCACACACACAGAAAAAAATGGAGGTTTTCAGAAATATTGTGTTTGCAAACAAAACTTTCATAAAGTCATTCTACTTGGCTTAAAGTAAAACAAAAGCATAAGCTAAATTACTGAGAGAATGGCATCCAAATTAAGTGATCTGGTGTTTTGAGGGAAGCTGAGTTATACAAATATATATATATATATATATATATATATATCCAAAGTCGCATTTTCTTTTACGACAAAATACAATGCACATTTAAGTTACATCACAAAGGCTGAAAGATGATTACACAAGATTTAAACATTTCAGTAAAAACAACCACATGGTCTGTACCGTGTCCCTGTACTATACCATAATACAGTACACTGTAGCTGATGCCACTATCCAAGACCGACAGTTTCAAACCTTTCTCAAGTCCCTCTTCGATAAAATCTGCAGCAGGTCTGAAGAAAGGTGTAAGATCAAAGTTCATGAAGTCGGTAGCTTCAATCCCCATAAAGGCAATGTTGTGTCTTCTATACATCACATGATTCGTGTTGACATGGTAGGGTGACTTGCCCAATGCTGCATTCACTATATGGGTCACACCAAGATCACGCATGCTGATAACCTGCCGTGCTGCATCGCTGAAGACATATACACATACTACAAAAATAATATCAACATGTAAAAGTCACACAGACACACTTACCAAGTGCATTTGTGACAAACAATGTCCAGCAATGAACCAAAGCACCAAACCTCAGTTTAGTCAAGTCAAGTCAAAATACTTTATTTATCCCTGTAGGGCAATTCATGCGGGCGAGCATAAGACACATAAAGAAGTTAAGATCACGTACTAAATTCATATAATTGTACTCTCTCTGTACAACAGGACAGAAATTAGAAAACTGTAGGACTATTGATATGTTGGACCATCAAACATTGAAAACCTGAGGACTATTGATGGCCATGTCCATGTGAAATATTGTGTAACTTTTGCTACTGGTTAAAACTTGTCTCAAGAATTGACCACTAAAATGAGCACAATAGGTCTCGAACATACACATTTAGTCAAGACATCCGTAGGCCTCATATTCTAGACACTTCTTGCAAAATTTGTCAATGCCTCATTTGTGTGTATGCTGATAAATAGAGGTGTCCCGTAAATGCTTGGTTATAGCAAGTGTTTATCCAACCACGAGAAATGGCGATGGTCCATGTTAGACACTGTCGTTCATGAGAAGTTTTGCAGTTGAGATAGGCCTGATTACAGGTCAGTTGAACCAGGGACTTACATAGAATGTAAGTCCCTGGTTGAACTTATGAACTGAAATAAACAAGGCACGTTTCAAGTCTGACTTGAAAACTCATCTTATTCTGTTCCTGCTGGCTTTCGACCAGGACCACTTACCTCCTCCTGATTCACTGGCAGCTGCTCTGTGTGTGTGTGTGTGTGTGTGTGTGTGTGTGTGTGTGTGCATATTTGTTGGTATGAGTGCGGGAGTAGGCGCATTGAGTCACTTTGTGAGAATTTTGCGCTACATATGCACAATTCATTATTATTATTACGTGCTATTTTCCCGGCCTTTTCTTGGGCAATTTTCAACCATTAGCCGGCTAACAATGCACTGTTTACCCTTCGCCGATGAAGAGCCCTGGAATAATTTCGTCATATGGCGTGTTTGGCAAGACTGTTAATCCTCCTGTAGAAGCAGTGATGATGTTGTCCAGTTCCTCAATGGTACATGGGGTCTCTGCGTCAGCGGCCATCAGGGTACACTGAAACCAAGCCGGAATATATGAACGGCAAATAATAATGATAAGAAACTGGTATACTGTGTCTCGTCTCTGGTAATCTTGAAGAATAGTATACGAAATTCTGGGAGCTATTTGCACGCACGTTAGATGTGTGTCTCTGCTGTGTGTCACTGTACACGATGAATCAACGGAGAAGCACATTCATTCATTCACAAACCGTTTCCTATTCGCTTGTCGCCTGCTTTACCGGATAAACGACACTCGGAAATCAAAATGGTAGGGAGATGACTGCTCGGCTGCGGTCGGCAGTCCGGCATTTCAGGATATTTTCAAGTGTGCATGTTTGTGGGGAAGCGTGAGGAGAGGTCAAAGCCGGTGAGCGGTCAGAGTGTCTAACGTCTCTTTGCATCGAGCAGAACCGAAAGCACCCGAAAAAGTGCGTGCAAATAGCTCCCAGAATTTCGTATACTATTCTTCAAGATTACCCTCGTCTCTCATATAAACAAGCTTGAGATGATTACGTTTTGTCCGTGTAGTGTCTCGTAGGCTTGGGCTTTATCGTGTTACTTGTTTATGCTTCCGCGTTTCGGTCCTACTAAAACCTGCCCGAGGCTACCGGCACCGGCCGGTGCTACCGGAACCTGCCCGGAGCCCTGTCCGGGGCCCTGCCCGAGGGTTACGAGACTGGCGTAATGAAAGGAAGTGGATGTGTTCTTAATTGATGACTTTATTTCTTTATTTAGCTTTTGTTTCACGCACTTTCCATCTCACGTGTCAAGATTTTTGCTGCCCCAACTCTTTGTCAGCTCCAGTGGTGTTCCTCCCAGGTCATGGGTGGAATCCACGGAGGACTCGGAACTTGGCTGGGACAATTTTTATTATGCAAGATGATGCATATCAGGATGATACAGCCGCACTCGCCTAAACGAAACACGCTTAAGCAAAAAACTCGGATAACAGAAACCAAAACCAATTCCCCGCCAGAACCCCCAAACTATTGTAAGACTATTTCTAATTCGGATAAGCCAAACTCTGTCAAAAAATAGCTACTCAAACACGGATATCTCCGTCAAACGTGATTTTGACAGATAAGCCAAACTCTAAACACTGTCGGAGAGACTTTTTATTTTAATTTTTGCTTGAAAAACACGTCGGGAAGATAACTTATGAACATAATTTCGTCACAGCTATAATTATCCTACGTCACCTGTTTTTCAGTATGCGGCGGGAAACTGATGACGCGTGCCACATGTTTTGCGCCATTGTTTGGACAGAACGAGTGGTAGATCTAAGTCTACGTGCGTGAATTAGGTGGTGGGTTCAGGGTTAGAGATGGGATGACCGAGGGAGGAGCACAGGGGAGGGGCAGGTCGAAAGGTAACCTTGGGAGATTTGCAATGGGCGTGGTTTATGGGCTAGTCGGAAGGATGTGAGCTCGGGCTTAGATTTGTGCGTGCACGATTCGGTTTCTTTTGGCGTGTGTAGGGGAGGGAGTGTGTAACATGCAGTCTCCCAGTGTGTGTGTGTGCGTGTGTGTGTGTGTGTGGGGGGGGGGGGGATGGAGCGTGCATTGGCTTGTGCGTATAGAAGCGCGCACATCTGTGCGTGTGTGTGGGGGGGGGGGGGGAGGGGTGGAAGTGAGGGTGGGGGGGGGGGTGGAGTGGAGGAACGGAGTGGAGCGTACATTAATTGATCTGTGCGTACAGTAATGCGACCGCATGTGTGTGTGTGTGTGTGTGTGTGTGTGTGTGTTTTCACCATTTCAGTAGTTTTATAGTTTGGTTGTTGTTTTTAATAAAGCCCCACTGAAGAAAGCACTTATAACTTGTCACTGTTTTAAACACACACACACATACACACACACACATGCGCGCGCGCGCACGCACAGAGAGAGAGAGAGAGAGAGAGAGAGAGTTTTGTCTGTGTTACTAGTCTCAGGAATCAATAAGCTCGACCCGTGTCTCTCTCAGACCGTTGCCATTATACACATTTGCATATACATATAGTATACATTTGCCCATAGAAAAGCAGCATACACGTCTACAAACTTTCACAAAATTATCAATTCGATGTTTCAGTTGCAAAGGTAAACAAAGATATTCTCTTTCAAAAAAAAATTACAAACATTCCAAGTGATTTTACAACTTATCCTAAAAAAAACTCGGTTAAGCCGAACTGCAGGGTGATTTCTCGGAAAAGGTTTGGCTTATCCGAACTCGGATATGCAGAAACTCGGATAAGCGAAACGATTTTCCATTCCCCGGGCGAGTTTGGCTTAAGCGTGTTTGACTGTAGTAAGATGATGCTATGGAGGTCCATGTGGTTTGGGACTGCGGGACAGGGCCGCATTCCACGCTTCCTGTCATAAATATCCCGGCATTAACCAGGCCCGGGAACTGCGGCACCTGCGGTGCCGGCCGTGTAATCATCCTCACTTCAGTGTCTATTCAGTTCATGAATCAGGCAACCGATTTCAAACTAGAGGCAACACATTTACATTTTTACGAATAACACACACAAACACACACACTGACAACACACACCATCAGTCTCATACACACACACACACACACACACACTGTGACAGACAGACAGACAGACAAACACACACACACCATCAGTCTCACACACACACACACACACCTGAAGTCTAGGCATAGTGAGATGGAAAATACAGCCATAAATTATGTAACCAAGGCCACATCCATTTTTTACAGTTGTTTCTCTATAGAGAAACAAGTTTATAGGATGGGGCAAATTTTGCTAGGCGCAGCAGCAAGTTTCAGAAGTACAAAACAAGGCTGTGACGTTTCTCCCGACGATATATATACTTTTGCGCACACTGTGACGTAACGAAATCTGCGTCATAGACACTTGACGTGCACACTATGCTGCTGCATTCTGTTTGGCGGGAGTTGTGAGATGTGTGTGTGTGTGTGAGTGTGTGTATGTGTGGACGGATGTAATGATGGCTATCTCCTAAACCACCTCATTGGAGGCCTTTTTACTTTGAGATAAAATGGGAATTCACCTACCTTTCACGATTTTTATCCTGCCGCATTTTTAGAAGAGTTATCGCCGATTTTAAAAAATTGGTCATGTTATGAATTTTTTTGAAAAAGTTGTTTAAATTCCTTCATTTTCTAGCCTTTGGAAGTTCACTCAATTACACTGACTGTATTCGTGCTATAGCTCTGTAGCTCTGACTGGTTTTGTGCAAAAAAAAATTTCCGAGGTAGGGGTGGTTTCAGTGCACATAAGATCAAATATCTATGAAAAGACTATGGCAAATTACTTATCATCCTGGCGTTTTGGTCTAGTGTGACAACTGCACATATGACAGGAACTACTGCACTATTATAGCTTTAGCATTAAGAATAACTGAACTTTTAGATAAACATAGCTTTTTCAAGTTTCTGCGAGAAGCACCGGTCAAAACTGAGAGTTCCAAATTTGCGATTTCACAAGTACAATCCAAGGTATTCTAGTCCACGTTTCACCAGCCCTCTAGATCTTCCAGATTTTATGTAAAAATTAATTCAGCCAGGGAGTCACAAAAGCAACAATCACAAGACATGCACAAGTATCAATCTGTCATACCACCAGTGTGAAGCTGACGTCAAAAGCTTAGTTCACAGACAAAATCAGCAAGTATCGTCACTGCCTCCGACATTTCACCAGCCCTCGAGATGATCTTCCAGATTTCATGTGAAAAATAATTCAATCGGGGAAGCCACAACGCCAACAAGGAAATCACAAGACATAAACAAGCATCCTCAGACGATCTCAGTGCTAGAGGCTGACATCTCTCTCTCTCTCTCTCTGTATGACGACCTGCCCGAGGCCGACGTCAAATGTTTAGTTCACGGAACTGACGTTTCTCTCTCTCTCTCTCTCTGGGGAGCCAGGCTGGCCGAATGGTAGTGCATTGGACTTTCAATGCTCGGGTCGAGACTTCGAATCCTGGCTGGGGCCAAATATTTGTGTTGGCCTTTATCTCGTTGCCCCGTCTTTGATATCACCCTTACGTGGTGGAAAAGGGCGTTAAACTCCTAAACATCCACCCACCTACCCTCTCTCTCTCCCCCCCTCTCTCTCCCCCCCACCCGGCCCCACCCCCAGTCACGTGGCTAATCGGTCGAGGTCGTAGAGGATCTAGTGTCATTGGTAGAACTTGGAGAGGGGAGAACGGGCACCAATAACAACAAAACAGACAAAATAAAATGAAATTTGGAGAAACAACTTTGTAGGACGGGGCCGTTCCTCCTTGTTTTAAAAATTACCCCAGCCCCAAAAGCCCCGGGCAGTACCTCCCGAGCAGGGGTACCGGGCAGGAACCCTGGGCAGGGCCCCGGGCGGGGTCCTGGGCAGGGTTCCGGACAGGGTCCTGAGCAGGGACCCGGGCAAAGTCCCGGGCTGGTTTTAGTAGGACCTCCGCCAAAGACATTACACAATGTCTTTGCCTCCGCGTTTCTGTCTTCTGGAAGGTCGCTACTTTCGAAGTCTTTCCCAATGCCCCGGAAGCACATAAATAATGACGTTTGCGCATGTGTACAAGGCCAACTAAAAACTAACATTTTTGGTGAGGTTGACAAAAATCAGTCTTTTTCGTCAGTACAGTCAGCATACCCCAAAAGAAATCAATTCACACTAAAGACAGCATCTGTAACCAGGGCAGAGTAGATCTGACATAACCTTCCTTTGTACGAAACTAATTTTGTTGACTCCTCACTGCATTTACCATGCAGGGTAATGGACGATCAGATGGCAAGATGTGAAGAGGAATACCATGTTTAAAAACGCTCTGTTCATGCTGGACTGTGGCACGGTGAGGGTGTGGACGTGTATTAGCTTGTGAATTTGTTAACGAGTCTTACAGCATCAAGACCTCGGTCCGATTTCTGTGATCAGGACAAACGAGGCATCAAAAAATTGAGTGGCCAAATTTGTACATCTTCTAGAGCCATGAAAACGCTAGTTATGTGTGAAAACTATACATAAATAAATACTAAAGAAGCTTTAAGATTTTGTGGAGCTTAAAGTTTTGTATCACAACTTGTTCGGCTCAAGTATGACTGAGTCTAATCGCTGAAGGCATTTTTTTTTTTTTTTTTTAAAGACAAGAAGTAAAGGTAATGCAGTAGAACCCAGAAACTGAGAAAGTCTTCACAGATGGATCACTTGAGGGGAGTTGAGCCTGAGGCACACCCAGCACAATTTTGATTCCACTCCCAATTGACTACGCTGGAACTTGACAAATGTATCGACCATCATTTTTATATAATACAGTCAGTGGATTCCAAGATATCATACTCATAGGTGTCTGGGATGTTGAGGAATTGTGTTAGCATGCCATTCGGAATGGACTGAGAGTACCAAGAATGTTCAGTTTGTATGCATGTGTTTCAGTGTCACAGTTTGTGAACTCACACTTGAGATTGTTGAGAAGTACACTTATAGTTGAGAAGTAGTAGAAAAGCGAGCAAGTCAGTTTTACTTTCCTTCATATGATTTCAGGGAACTGCAGAGTGAATCGCCGCCTTTTCTGCATTAGTGGATCTTTCTTGGATTAATCAGTAGCCCAGGCCCATGCTTAATATCTTATACAGACTGTGAGGAGTATCCACATTTGACAAATGAGTCACACTGTTGAAACACAAGACCAGATTCTGAGACCAGGGAAACATGGCCAAAAAGGCTGATGCTCGAACATTTAATGTTGGTGTGATAGGGCTTTCTGGCACAGAACGTGAGAAGGGCCAGTATGGAGTAGGGAAGTCTTGCCTCTGCAATCGCTTCATCCACCAGGTAACGTAAAAACTATAATTATGTGGTTGAGTGTGTTCCAGTTTAGCATGAATAAATTATGCTGTCCACAGCATGGATGCGTTGACTCCATAATCAGAACAAGGGCTGTGGATTCCACCAATGACTTGGGAGGAATACCACCTGAAGCTGGTAAAGAGTTGGGGTGGCCCAAAAAAAAAAAAAAAAATCAGAACAAGGGTTGCATGGTCCCAAAGCAGTTTCTTGCTAAATCTAGAACATTGACCAAGCCAGTCAGGACAGATACATGCTAACGACTTGAAAGGGACAGTTGCAGGTAAACTGCTAAATGATGAGATCAAAATTCAAATCCTAGAACATTAGACAGTACAACTGTAGAACAATTTTAGGTAATCTGTTTCAAGGACTTTGATTCTTTGAACAGATTATTTATGCATATTAATTATTATACAAAATTTACAAAGCAAACCAGTAGTCGGATTTCATCTTTAATACAAATTTATGCACATTGTCCCCTGTCATGTGAAGTAGATTGTACACACAGCTAAGTACTTCCCAGTCCCACAATCTCCAATTACAAGTAGAAATTCTTACAAAAATATGAATATATCAGTTAGCCCCCCCCCCCCCCCCCCAAATTTGTTTTGTCTGGTAACCCGACCGACCTTATTTCTCCCCCCCCTCCCCCCCCCCCGACCCGAAAAAATGTTTTTGGCTGCTGGAAAAAAAAAGAAAAAATACAAGCTTGACCAGTTTCGGTTTTCATGCGCCTGTCGTCAGGGAAGTCGTGCGCCATCGCGGACCCAAGATTAGAATGAAATAATCAAATATGGTAAGATAGTGTGTTATGATATTAAATACAGTTTCACAGAGCATCATTTCTTATTAATACCCTGTTTCTTCTTGGATATGTGTGTGTGTGTGTGTGTGTGTGGGGGGGGGTGGGTTAAAAAAAAAACAAAAAAACAACAAACCCTACCTACCTACCCCATTTTTTTTTTGCCATGTTATCAGAAACAACTATTTTTTTTGGGCCTTATCCAGCTCTTGTAGTACAGTGAGCAAACTAAGTTCCACAACAACGCAGTATGTCTTTCTCGTACAGACTCCTAACTGTCCACAGCCCTACCCCCCTACCCACACTATTATGACAAGACTTACCAAAACTCACAGGACCACTAAACAGCACTATTACGCAAGGCGTGGGCACTCCCAGGGAGGCCCGTTCCCTCCCCTGATGACACACAGCCCGCAGTAGATTGCATGATCTCTCATAATCCCTTCGCCTGCTCAGAGCAGTCTTGTGTATGGCTCATACAGCTGTGAGTACGTCACATGTGGTTTCATGCTCGTGGTAACGGGACTTGTCTCTTGTTGTCTACCGCCCTCACGCCAGTGTGCTTGGGGCAAGTTGTAAGGGGGCCCCCGACTGAGTGTGCCCTTAGCTATAACATGGCCAATACCCCAACTAGGAGTGACCGCTGGTATTCACACGAGGGTGCGAAATCGCTGAGCTGTCTGGAAATCGCTGAGCTGCTAGCCAGACAGCTCAGCGAAATCGCTGAGCTGTCTGGAAATCGCTGAGCTGTCTGGCTAGCGTGGACCGCTTGCCAGAGTGTGATGCAACATGACGGCACGTTACGCTGTCTCTCGGGCAGACTGCTGGCCTCGAGGTTGCATAATTAATAGTGCTGTCTTGTGTTGTGATGATTTTGATTCGGATGTGATTCGTGTGTGGACAGTTAGGAGTTAAAGTCCAAAATTCATGGACCACAGTTTGACAGTCATTTGAATAGTGCCCTGAGTGCGTGTTTATCAATTTTTGTAATGTATACTAAGTAATTTACAGTTCATGATGCTGACCAATAAAAAATCTGACGTAAGCTCAGGCTTGCTTCACACGCATGGGCCTTTAGAATTAGACATCTTTTGTGTAAAATGGCAGGCAACTAGTTGACCCACTACTTGCAAAACTTGTTCCATCATGAACACCGATAATGTTATTCATACATTCAATTTTTCAGGTCCAGGACAAGTACCACACTGAGCATATTTCAGTTCTTAGCCAGTGTGACTTCGCTGGACGTGTCATCAACAATGACCACTTCCTGTACTGGGGGGAGGCAATCAAGACTGATGATGGCAACAACTACACATTTCATGTTGTGGAGCAGACAGAATTTATTGATGATGTTTCTTTCCAGCCCTTCAAAACAGGTCGCACAGATCCATACATAAAGCGCTGTGTCGCTGTGAAGGTTCAATCAGCAGAAAAGCTCATGTACATCTGCAAAGACCAGCTAGGTAATTTCTGGGGTGGGGGTGGGTGGGGGGGGGGGTGGTTGTGTATCAGAATTGTATGTGCTATACCAATTACCATATCCTCGGCATACATAATGTATACATGTACATTTAAAGAGGAACAAATTCAAGTTTATCCAGGGTTGGCACCCCAAGCAGGGTACCCCCCAGCCCCTGACTCTTTTTTATTATGTGTGTGTGTGTGTGTGTGCGCAGTGTTCCTGAATACCGCGGTTGCCGGTTACGCAGAGTCGGGTGCTCTCCATCGCCGGAGACGCAAACCCATGATGTGGGCTATGCATGCGATGGCGAGCAACGTGAGCGTTTCGACCGGCAAAGAAACGATAAAATTAAATCAATGAAAGTTCCTGAACTGAAAAAAAATATCTGAAAGACAGGGGCGTGCGTTTTAGTGGCTACACAAAAGCGCAGCTTATCACTTTAGCCCTTGAAGCAGATCGGCAGTCGCTTCAACCGAGAGACTCAGTCTTGCCACGCGGAGAAGTTCTGCCTTCGAATCGCTTTTATCCACAAATTTCTGAGTCTCGGCTCTGAAACTTTTGAAGGAAAGGGCTCAAACTGAACGATCTCACCATAAGTTAAGACCATCTCTGGGAATTTCTCCAGCTTATCTGATTTTCTCGAGCCATTTTGGCAGCCGATCGCAATGCAGTGGTAGTGCAGCATCGTGTGTGACTCGAGCAGCCCACATGCCGAGTCTATCAAGCCCAGTCTTGGTCCAAAACCGCGCACGTTCACGCATGTTCACGCGCTATAACGAGAATCGGCAACGGCAGTATTATGAGCACAGGCAGGTCATTGATCAGGTGGAATAGTTTCAGACCCTGTGATATAAATTATAAAACTTCTTGTTTGGGGATTTTTGTGATTTGTTACATGCCAGATCATTTCCCCTTTTTTCCAGGCATGGAAACAGACAGTTCCTATGAGCAGAAGCTGATGCCAGAGGGTCGCCTCAATATAGACGGCTTTCTTTGTTGCTTTGATGTCAGCCAGGTATCTCTTCTGCTTAACCTTTTGTGAACTCTTCATAAAGCAAACTATGCTGCACGGTACAGGTTTTCAACAAGATGAAGGCACTGATACTAATTTATAATTTTGTACCACTTGTCAGTGCAAAGTGTAAGTGGGTTAGCTTAGATGTAAGAGGTGTACACCCACAAACTGTGGGACAACAGAGAACAGCCACAGTGGTTTACACAGAGCTTACATGATTAGTTTGAGTAGTTGTGCAAAAATATTGAACTATCTTGAGATGTCTCTTTTGCCATAAATCACTTGAACTAATCATGTAAGCTGATTGTACCATGGGCATTTTTTTTTTCTCTTGGAAAAGTAAATTCAAGAATGAATAATTTCAAAGTTTACAAGAAGTGTTCTCGTGGCCAGATTTCAATACATTCGGCTTGTGTTGCAGTGATGTATTGGTCATGAAAGCATTAGATTTGCTGAGCACACATTGTGAAGGCCATTTCTAGGAATTTTCTTCATGGTAGGCAGAAAAAAGTAGTTCATCTCCTCATGCATTGCCTTGTTTTATGCCATACATCCGCTAGCTTCCCTCTCAAGTGTTGTGTCCGACTCGTCTTTTTGGTGACGTTTTATGGTGATGTTGGCGTCTGTCTGTCTTGTTTATATTTATCATTTTGCTGTTCTTTGTCTTCCCAAATCCAGTCACCATCACCCCATTTTTCATCCATCTTTAGTGTATTTTAGCAGAAGGCGAAAAATCTTCATTCAACATCTTTGACCGATGATGTAGCCGGAGTGTGTTTTTGTTTACTCATAGGCCGCAGAGTGGGTTATGAAAGTCATGACCCACACTTTTACGCTTTGTTTCTTTAATATTTTCGGACGAAAAAGCACTCAGAGTTAACTGATAACTCACTGAAAATTTGCTCTGGCGAGGGATGTAAATTATGTATTTCATGTACATGGCTCATATTATCTCACGTGATGAGTGTTTGTTTCAGTATAGCTTTTACATACTCTGTGTAGGTTTCACAACGCTCAAGTGAGAAACAGTGTGAGTTTGTTGCATCACTGCTTCTGGCAGCTCTGAAGACAAAGAAGCCTGTGGTTCTTGTAGCCACCAAACAAGATGAAGCAGATGACCAGCTTGTGCGAGACTTGGAACGCCTTCTGACGAGGCGTGAGTTTAAAGGGACTGTTCCTCTGGTGGAAACGTCAGCTCATGAGAACGTCAATGTGGAGGCTGCCTTCATGTTACTTGCATATCTCATAGATCGTAGCAAGCCACGCTTCAAAATCCTTCCATATGTTGACGCTGCCAGGCAACGGCGTGAAATCTGTCAGGTGGGCTTTATTGAATACTCAGACAGCTTGTGTCAGATGTATTGGTGATTTTTGAATGACCTTGACTCAAGGTCAAGGTCATTAAAGCTGTCTGTTGTGAATTTCAACATACCCTTTTCGGAGAAACTACACTACAATTAGTACAAATAATAGAGGCGTCAAACTTGGCATCATGATAGACATTGATGAGGTGTCTTTTGAATGACCTTGACCCAAGGTCAAGGCCTTACAAACAGTTTTGGGGAAAACTGTAATATTGCCAGGAACTAAAAAACACCAGACACCTTTCTTGGCTTGATGATAGATATTGATAAGATGTTTTACAAACATACTCTTGAATGAGCTTGACCCATGTCACAATGGAGCCATGGAGGCTTCTGCCTCTCTAGTTATCTTAGTTTCTGAAAAATTTCCAGGGGAGCATGTCCAGGCAGGGCCTAACATTATACGCTGTTCAGTGTATTTACACTGACTCGGGTTCCGCCAGTACGCCGATCACAATGTGGCGTACGCCGAAACGCCAAATCAGCAATGGTTTGATCGCTCGGCATTCCGTACTCTTCTCAAACGGCTACGCGGGTTAGCTTTAGGCAAGGATCGCGCCATTTCTGTCGGCCACTAACGTGCGAACTAGAGCAGAAAACCAAGGAAGCAGAAAATGACCCATGGAACTGACATCGTTGATCGCAGTCAACCATCCTGTGATAAAAGTTCATGCTATTCCTGGGAGTGGGTGGACTGGGATTTTGTTATTTTGAACAAGCCGGTGGAGGAAGAGTTCAAGGGCCGGTACAGTAAATAGCAGTTCAGTTCGGAAACTGACTGCCATCGCGGCAAGGAATACTGCAACATGCGCCGGAAAGAAATTGTATACAGCAACAGGTAGAGTCTGTGACAACCGCTCCTTCTCCAGTACCCAAACCTGACGCAAAACAATCCAAAGTTCACTGTTCTTTTCAAATAATAAGCGGCCACCCAATCCAAAATACTGTAGTCCAGAATGGATTTTTTTTTGTCTTTTTCAAAAAGCAACTCAAAGTATGATTTAATGTCTGGTAATGGAGCAGCATGGCTTATAGTGAAACAGTCTTTTCTTTCGCCTGCAGTGCATGATGAAAACAATGAGCTTGAGCTACACTTAGCAAGCACTATTCAATCACTATTCATACATTTAACTGGAAAATGCACACATGTAATGATGTATGTAATCTTTTGACAGTTTGTCACAAAGGTTCATTAAAAGTTAAAACTGTGTAAAGATAAGCAGTAAAATGTTTTATCAGTGTGTTGAATAAATGGTGACGGAGAAAGGTGTTTTTATTTTCATAATTTTGAAAATGTTCATAAATTGTTCTGTTTTCCCCATAAATGGCCACAGTACAAGTTATTAGTTGACAGAATAAAGTTTGTCATGATACCAGCTGTCAGGAGAGGCCTCCAAAACCTCCCCAAAATCATGAAAATTCGTCAGCGGCTCGGGGGCTTCGCCCCCCTGGACCCCCTAGCGGGGCGTTGCCCCTGCACCCTGCCAGGGACCTAGGGGGCCCCTGGATCCCGGCCTACTAAGCCGAAATCACTTTTTCCAATGTTAGGCCCTGCCCAGGATTCCCCTAGCATGAGCGCCGTTGGCACTGTGTGGTCATGGCTTCGCCACTCTATTGTCAGAAATGTTCCTTCATCATCGATCATTTCTTCCCCTGATGATTGTGTTTTCTAGGTTGCAACAGAAGCCTACAGACATTTGCTGCGCAGTCAGATCTCTGACCCTCGGACTGTGTGGACTGCAGCTCGTCGCCGCCTTCAGTCAGAACAAGACTTTGGCCACTACATTGATCTGTTTGGAACTGAACAAGCACGCAATGAATTTCGCAGACATACGAAACTGTTGCGAGATGAACAAGTGCGTCTGCGTGAACATCATTATCTTCAACAACTCCCGCGGCTGCTGAGACATTACTTGCCCAGCCTTGATGTAGTTGGCGAAAGGTACATTTTTGTGTCACCTGTAAAAAACAAATTGCAGTATGAAGCAGTAGAATGTGTTTAAAAAAAAAATGCTGCTTAGATCTGTGTTTGCAGCAGCAACAGTTATTGTTTGCTTAAACTCGTAGACCGCATGATGAGTTCTTGGTGTGATTTTAAATTAAAAGGACATATATTCATGAATATGTTTTTGAAAACTGAGAATGTATCGAGAGGAATGGTTTACACATGTATGTATGTATGTTACAGTGAATTTGTGTAATTACATGTAGTGATTTCCTGAAATTTTCAGTAAGTTCGTGTAATCACTGTTTCACTCAGGAATTTTAGGAAATCCCTAAAATTCAAAGGATTTCCAGAAATCCCTGATCAAAAGAGCTAGTGATTTCAGTTAATCACTAACCTGTAATTTTCACAAGATTACATCTCTTTCAATTCATCTTTCTTCTTTCAGGACAGGAGATAATAGTGATTTCTGCTCGTTTTCTGATTACCGGCATTAGCAGACTTTACACTGTCCACAATGTTTTAGTAGTCTGCTTCTGCTGTGAGTGAAACATGAGCATGTGGGCAGATCTGCCCTTGTTATCTGATCATACATAAATTCACTAAAATAACCAGTAAGACAGTGTAAAAACGATCACAAAAATGTAGGGATTTCCTGAAATCTCTTGGAATTTTAGTGCAGACTGCAACTGGGTGACAGACTTGACCGTAGTAGTTATCTCAGTAAATCAGGCAACTGCTGTTTTGCAGGAGTTGGGTGACGGTGCAGCGCAGCATGCAGACTCACCCAGACTTCTCCAGTCATTTTGTGGAGGTGTGTCAGCCAGGAGAGAGCTGGAAAACCACAGAGGAATTTTTGGACAATAACGAAGAAAAGAGAATTCCTTTTGATTTGCTCAACTCACAAGAAGCAGAAAACTGTTTTCGAAATCATTTGAGTGAACTTCAGGCTCGTCGTAGGAAAAAAGAGTCAGTACTTTTAAATTTTAGTCTAGTACATAAAACTTTTTCTTTTGGTGTTTTTTTTTTTTTTTTTTGTAATTTATAAGTTTAATAAAATGTATTGTGAGAAATTGTAAAATTATTTATGAATTAGGCTTTTTCTGTTCTTTTAGCGCATACTGTTGAGTAATTTACTTTCGCAAATTACTTTAAATTACTGCATTCCTGATTAGTGATCACATAGTGAGAAAATGGTCTTTTATGTTACCACAATAATCTGTATACTTAGAAAATAAATGAGGTGAAAGTAAGTGTGTTCATACGATTTTCCCCGTTTGCAGACTCCAGCAACAGTTCAAGCAGTTGCTGGAAGAAAACCCTCAGGTTACTGTGGGCAGACCCCTGAGTGAGACCTACGTTTTTCTGGTGGGCAAGGAGTGCTACACAGGTCTGGATGAGAGCGAACGAGCTGCTGTGTATGAGGACCATCAGCAGGAGCTGCGCATTCGAGCTCGGCATGCTTTCCATGAAATGTTGTGGGAGCATTCAGAGCTCTTCTGGAGTTTAAGTGCAACCCAGAGACTGACAAGGGAAGATCTGAATGCTATCAATCAAGCGCTCCAGAATGACAATCGGTCAGTGGTTACAGTGCTGCTAATAGGAGGGAGGATTGGTAAATCATTTGGTGGATGGTGAGATACAGTGGTAGTACAGAGGTAACATTGTTTACTAACAGTGAGTAAAGCATAACAACAAAAATAGTAAGGCAAGGCATCTAATTAAGATATATAGAAAGAAATAGGATGAGTCTGGGCATTCATCAACCAGTTTGACATGAGACACACTGGAAGAGCCTAGTAGCAATTCTTTTGAAAACATGAGTGGATTAATAAGGGACATGACATGCAGTCTTCAGGATTTTATCTTCATGCTTTTGTGGTCTGCACATGTGTAGGTACAGAATACTGGCACGCATGGAAGAGGAGCGCAAAGTCATGATCCTAAACCATCTTGGATTTCTTCAGTGTCCATCTCGCGACAGATGTTATTACCGTGACAGCTGTGTTGATAATCAGCTGGTGCAGCTTCTCGCAGACCACTCTGCCAGGTAACTACCTCAATAGGAAAATGGGGTATATTGTATAGTCCGCTTTTCATTTTTAGGAAGCTACCTTCTTCAGGCACATATTCTAACAATGAAGCGTTATCTCAATGCAGGAAAAAATTCCTTTAAAAGGGCCCTTAGGATTTTTTAATAATTACAGTCAATATACCCGATTAAAATTTGGATTAATATATCACCAGTGGTATGAATATACCTTTAGTGCCTTTGTCAAACTTCATAAGTGCTAACCATACGGCACATGCCTGTATGCTGGGTTTTGTAAGGACACTGATGATCTTACAACTTGATGTGCACATTGTGTTTTCCAGATGTGCCAGTCAGGACTCAAGCCCTGTGCGAGAGAGTTCTGTGGGAGAAAGTGCTCTTAACCTTGTGCTCCTGGGCAAGGATGGACTGGCCATAACGCTGAACCATGAGATACGAGTATGTGTACTGTAACTAGTGTGACTTCGTTGGTGAAAACTGGAAGCAGCCCATAGAACCACCATGCAGAAGTAGAAACAGTGCCCTTATATTCACATAGCTTCCAACCATCAGCATTTTTCCAGATTTTGTATGATTGCTGGAATCTGGAATACTTCCAGAATTTCGGAGGGGTGGGGGTGGGGGACCAAACAACTGAAATTCCTTACCCTCTGAGTTACGGGCCTGATCCAAGTTTGATCCAGGTTTACCAGTTTTGGATGTATTTTTTATGCATGCGCACAGCAAAACTTTTGCAGTTGGCAAACCGGTGTTCCCTACGACTTTCAGAACTGAGGGTCACTTTGATCCTCCCTGTCAAATTCATCGGGTCATATTCAGACCCAGGTCTGAAAATCTCTGCAGTGGTCACTGCTGTGCTGTCCGCTGCAGCACTTGTTGAGCATGAAGGTTCATTGTCCAAATGTTCAGTAGACTGAGTCGTTTTTGGCTCACTTGTGTAACAAAGGGAGTCTGTGTTATAACCAGACCTGCCTACCCTACGCATTGACCATAGAAAACTAAGTAATTTTGAGCTTACTACGCAACTACGCATTTAATTGCCCCACTACACAATTTTGTTTTCTAAATCTATGTAATTTAGCGGTTTGTGTTTCGTCAAATCCGATCTGAACTTTTGCTTGCGCCGATGCAGCTTTTTGAACAAGCCTCATTCAAAGTTTAACAATGTATAAATACCCGGTAGAAAGAAATTTGGCTAAAAAACAACAAGAACAACAGAAAACATACTGAGATACTATGGTAGTACATGTACACTTTAACCAGTCGAATCAAACAAGCCAAAGAATAGAATAGTTGATATGTAGCTTAAGCAACAAGCTGGCACATTTCAGTTGGGATACGTTAGGACTACTCATTTGGCCAGGAAACTACTCGTTTGGTTTTTGGCACTACTTATGTCATGTTTGGTGGGTAGGCAGGTCTGTATAACCCTCCGTCGTGTGTGTGTGTGTCTGTCTGTAGTAAACCTTAACATTGGCATTTTCTCAGAATCTACAAAAAGCGGAGGCACCAAACTTGGCATGCTGATTGACAGCCATAAGACCTTTCAAAGCATATCATTTTGAAAGACCTTGACTCAAGGTCAACTCAAGGTCAAGGTCACTAAAGCTGTCTGGAAATTTTACATTGGCATTTTCTTGGAATCTACAAACATCAGAGGTTTAAACTTTGCATGGTGATTTTCTTGGAATCTACAAACACCAGAAGTTTAAACTTTGCATAGTAATAGACATTGATAAGAACTTATCAGACATACCTGTATTCAGTGACCTTGAGTGAAGGTCAAGGCCATACAAGCTATTTCAGCTGTAAATAGTGAAGTGGAGAAAAAGTGAAACTGCATCTTTATTGTTGCAGGAAAGAGCAAACAAATACAGACAGGCTGTGTGTGTGTGTGTGTGTGTGTGTGTGTGTGTGTGTGTGTGTGTGTGTGTGTGTTAGGATGTGTTTTGGACCAGCAGTTATGTCTGTTTCATGCTTTTTTTTCTTTTTTTTTCTTTTGGTAACAGAGATTGTGTGTAGATGATGAGTACACTTGGGGAGGTGTTGTGTACAGCCTGGATTATCGACCCATTGATGGTGATGTAACTCGGGAACAGAATGCTTTGGCCACTGCTAACTTCAAGCCACATGGTAACAATGATGTGCAAACTTACTTTTTCCTTGTTTTTTTTTTTCATTGGCTGTTTTCTCCTTTTGGCCTTGCACAGATAATCTTGTATGTTCAAAACCTTGTAAAATTCCCTGGAAGGATGGATAATTATCCGAAAGATTTTTATTCAGTTGTATGCGTTTCGTTGACAGAAGAATCTCAACATTTTTGCAGTTCAGAAAGATATGTAGAGTTTCACAGTTGGGGTGTGCCCAAATAATTGATTTGTGCTGAGTTCAACAAAAATGCAAAACAAAAGAGGAAAATCTTGTTAAGACTTTCAGGCTCATTCCTTGTGATTATGAGTACGCTGACATATGATAATGTTTCTTCAGGATGTATATGTGTATACAATTCTGAGGAAACGCTGGAATACCTGCACACAAGTTTGGAACAGTGGCTTTCTTCACCAGCGGAGAGAGAAGAGTGGCTGATACAGGGCTTTCCTATCATATTTCTCCATGCCCACCACCCAAACCTGTCTCATAAACAGCAAGAAATCCTGCATGAACAGGGACAGCAGCTGGCTCACAGGTCAGAAAATAGTTTCACTTCCATACACCATGTACTTGTTGGCAATGTATCAGACCTGTTTAGATTGCTTGCTTTTAACAAAATGGGTCTGTTTCTGTCAATCTTAAAAATCCTCAAAAATTAACGTTAGCGTGTATCAGAAAAGAAAAAAACCAAAAAAACCCCCATGGCGTTGGACTAATATTTCCACTGTGCCTAAAGTCAGAGTCATGAAAATCCAACCAAAGTATCAGCAAGGGGATGTTTTTGTCAGTAAAGTACATAACCAGATTCGTTGATTAGGCCAGCTGTTACAACTGAAAGATACAGATCACAGTAATTACATTATGCGATTTTTGTTGAATATAAAGGGAACTATGAAACTAAGCTTTTTAAAATCCATTTATTTGTTTGATGCCAATTTGTTCCCAGAATGCATGCTGAATTCATCGATGCAGCAGGAGAAGACTGGGAGGCTGAGAGGGTGGTGGGCTATGAGGACGCCAGTGGTGAGGAAGATACAGAGCAGCTGCCGTTCCACGAGAACCAGATCCAAGAGGCGTTACAAACAATAATCTGCCGAGCCAGCAACACCTCTCAAGGATGGTCATTGGATGCCTTACACCCACCCATCCGGTGAGCTAATGCCCTGTTTTAAACTGTATTCAGGTTGTGAAGGTTTCTTTTCATCTGATTAGCCTTTAGGGGGCGGTCGGTGGTCTAGTGGTTAAGAGACCTGTCACCAATGTGAGAGGTCAGGGGTTCGAGTCCCACTCGGGGCAAAGAATTTTTCCTTCTCGTATATGGCACCGTTCATTTGGGCCGATCGTTGGGGGTTCTCTCCGGGTACTCCGGCTTCCTCCCCCTCTGCTTTGGAAATGTTCAGCCCACCAAATTTGAAAAATAAATGCAATTCTAAATCCGGAAATTTAAATAGCTGAGCTGACCCTTCGCACCACGTGATTGTAATGTGTTTATGTCAAGTGTGTGAGAGAATGCGTGTGATTCACATGAGCGTGCGTGTTGGGTTCAGTTCGCGGCGCTTTGAGCCGATTCATGAAATTGGGTAAAGCGCCTATACAATACTCATTATTATTATTATTATTAGTGTCAGCTGTTGCTGCTTCTGAAACACACTTCATCTTTTATACAATCGTAATCTTTCAGCTCTTACAGTTTTCACTTTCAGCTCATGTGGAGATTGACATTAGCTATGACTTGTACTCATGAAAATAGAAAATCCTGCTACTAGTTATAGTATTTGTTCAAAATGAGGCAGCCAACAAAATAGGTGTGCAAGAATTGACAATAAATATCATCCTTTACTGTGACTCTGAAGAAAATGATGCGCAAAGTAGGTATTGACTTTATACAGCCTCACATCAGTAGCAGTGTATTGTTATGTTTTCCCCTCCCCAGAATATGCATGTGTGTGATGTGTGGAGACCCTTTCCCTCTGGAGGTGCCTCTTGGACCCTTGCTGAATTCAGAAGGACTGAGGGTGGGACCGGAAAACCCATATGCTGTAACGCTTCAGGTGAGGATTGAAAATCTTACTCAATCACTGCATACATTGCGTACATACATTGCGTACATGACATTTGATCAGCGTGAAATGTTTTGATGAGTTTCTCTCAGATCTCATCTTGGATTAATATTCAGATTAAGGAAGTTCCATATCTACAAAAGCAAATTACAAAACACTGTTCCAAATGCCACAATTGTCAAAAAAATATTTAAAGGCAGGTACATAGTGGAAAAATACAGTAATGCCATTGGGTGCACTTTGTCAAGATTTACAACAGATTGGTTTCCCTATATGTCATTAGTTGGATAACTGATGTTCATGGCATGGTAACCCAGTGTGTGTGTGTGTGTGTGTGTGTGTGTGTCTGTGTGTGTGTAGAGGGGCAATTGTGTGTGTGGAGGTGGTTGAGAGAGAGAGAGAGAGAAAACCTTCTACTAGGACTAGGAGTAGTCACAAGTACATATATACATGTATATATATACACATACATGTATGAATACCTACGTGTATGTACCCACTACTGATGATGATGATGATGATGATGATGATGATGATGTCTATGCTTGCATGGTGCTTTGCTTTGTTTGTTTGTTTTTGCTGGCTTTTGTGTGTGTGTGTGTTTCGCTTCTGGCTGTTTGGGTTTTTTTTTTTTTGGGGGGGGGGGGGAGGAGGTTTTTGGGTTTTTTTTTTTCTTTTCTTTTCTTATAATTGTAATATTATTATTATTTTTTTATTTTCCAGTGTTTTTCGATGTTAGTTATGATACATCCACGTATCCAGAGATGGTTGCATGTAATGATATAACTGTGTATGTTTGTAAGCCCCAAAGTATGAATGTTTGTTCTATACATGTATGTCAGAAAAACCAAAAAAAAACGAATTTAAAAAAAAAAATTCAGATTAAGGCTTTTTCATTTCTGTTACTGTGAACTATATAAGCCCAGTTCTGCTAGCATAGTGAAAAAAAGAAAAAAGATAGTGGTTTAAGCTCACCACTTTTAAATTCTTTCACACAAAATTCCAGTAAGTTGAATTTGAATGGTACGTTCATTTTATGAGTAGTTTGTGGATAGGCAGGTTTTCGTTTTTTAATCAGCTAAATTTTGTGCTGCAGGCATACCTAGAGAGTCACCGACAGCAAGTTGAGGTTGAAGTAACATCGTACCATGGACGACCACCTGTTCCGGAACGGACCATTTTGCATGGCTACATCCTAGTCTATTCTGCCCAGCGCCGTGCTTCACTAGCAACTCTCAGGTACAAGCATGCGTGGTGTAACAATTTAAGATCTTGCCAGCACAGCGGGGACTGTGTGCGGGCAGGACAGCATCAAGAGCTCATTTACGTTTGGGGGGAGAAAGTGCATATTCTGACATGTTGTAAACGTTTTTGCTGAATATACTGGTGACCTAAGCATTGGTGAAACTTTTCCCTGTTGAGTTGGAAGTCCACCTTTTCAACAGTGTTGAATAAGGGACAACACAATCCCCCATCGACCAGATGCCACAGCTCCAGCGTTATGAACAGACCACCATCTTCAGACTACGAACTGGACACTGCAGACTGCGTGCCCACCTGTGCCGCCTTGGGCTGTCACACTCACCAGACTGTCCGTGCGGAACAGCCCCTCAAACCCCGGAACACATTCTGCAGTCTTGCCCCCTCTTCAAAGAAGCAAGGACACAACACTGGCCGAACGGAGCCACACTGGCAGAGAAACTCTGGGGCAGCAAAACAGACCTCTTGAAGACCACTGCTTATATAAAGACCACAAACCTAATCATCTGAGGCGGAGTCCAGAACAGGGAACGCAGGAGAAGAAGAAGAAGAATAAGGGATTCTAAAACAACAGCAATAACAAAACTGAGGTTCATGTCATACTGAGTACCTACATAAATGAATATACTGTATGACTCACTGGAAGCTGCACCATCCTGCCCTTGTTTCATATAGTGGTTTATAGTGTTTAGTTGGCGCTGTGATAGAGAGCTTTGACTACATCTTCATACGGGAGCAGACAAAGGTGACATTGCAGCAACATTTCTTGACGGTGGCTCACTTAAAGAATACTGTTAACAGGGGTGGGTGGCATCGGGTGAGAAAAAATACAACAGGCAATATATTCCACACTCTGCATGATTCCAAAAACTTGATGAAGCTTTTATTAGTGTTGTTATTGCTATGCAGAAGTATACTTCTTGTCTTCTGCCAGTGTTAGAAAGCACAGGCTGCCAGATCCTGAGGTGATACTATAGTGGTGTGACGGACAACTTCCACATATGTAAGGTATTATAGTTGTGGGTATGTACTGGGTGGCAACACTGTGGTGCACTGAACCTTCCCCTTTGTTGTTTGCAGGGCATTTGCAGCTCACTTGCCAGCAGTGCCCAGGCTGATAGTCGCGGTTGCTGACAGTGGAGGAGCCGCTCAACTGTTCTTTAACAATGAGGTCAGCCAGGCACTCATACGTGAAGGGAACCAGCTAGCTGATGAGCTGGGAGCTGTCTTCATGACCACAACAGCCAA
Organism: Batillaria attramentaria; assembly: GCA_018292915.2. Taxonomy (NCBI): domain Eukaryota; kingdom Metazoa; phylum Mollusca; class Gastropoda; family Batillariidae; genus Batillaria; species Batillaria attramentaria. Next base: position 869,418 of record JACVVK020000114.1, on the reverse strand, counting down.
CTTCAGGCTGCAGAGTGAGTTGTGTTTCACACTGTTTATGTTAGCATGTTTTATCAGGCTTGAACTAGGCAAATTCGGAGGCAGCTAGTTCATAAACTGTGTTCATCTTTCTTCACATCTTGCACCTCAGTCACGCTGAATTACATTTGGTTTCACAGCCCTGAAAGTCTGATTTTTCTCCACACTAGCCCTTGGCTAGTGACTCAAATATTGTACTAGCCAAACAAGAAACCTTACTAGCCAAACTTCAAAGTTTAAAAAGTTACAAGTTTATAAAAAGATTTGGACCAGGAGGTGTCTTGGCCTCATGCATCTGATGTTGACGGCTATTTTGTGCGCTTCATAAATAGGCGACAGCTTTGAACAATGATCCACCAGAAGTAGCCAAGGGAATTCATTCATTCTTCGAGTGATGATTTTGAAAGGGTACATTGGAAAACTCACAAAATGTCTTCTTGCTGCTCTCACACTGAAAAACCTACTTCATGTTGCTGCACTCACATCTGGCAAGTATGTTTTTAATTTTACTCACTAGCATATTTTCCACCTGCCAGGGCAAGTAAAATACTCAGTGCTGTTGCGGTCATTGTGTAAGATTTACAATTTTACATGTGACTGTTTTTTTTACTTGTGCAGCTGCTGCCTACTTGCCTTTCTTCCTTGATGTACTGGAGCTTCGAGAACAGTCAGAAGCAGCATGCATGGCACCACTTGAAGAGCCTTGCCCCCCAGCGTACGAAGACGATCGTCTGCAATACATGGACCGCCGCCCACCAGCACCACTGCCCAAGTATTATGACATGTATCAGACTGCCAAGAGCAGCACAAGCAATAGGTAGGTTTTGCAAAACTGTACATGGTTTTGTGAAATATAGCATGTTCAACACAAGCAGTGGGTAGGCTTTTGTCAAGTGATTTTCTTGTTATCCACACGTGTGTGTGTGTGTGTGTGTGTGTGTGGTGGGGGGGGGGGGTGTAACAGGCCAAGCACTCACACATTGCAAAACACTTTTGATAGAACTCCACCTAAACACATCTGACATGTACATGTACTAAGTAGCTGGATGAACCTCCTTGCTCGCATAACCAATTGTTTGCATACAGTACTGTTGCTGTTGGCGTAAGTCCTCAGTTGGGTAGCTATTTGTAGTACACTCTGTACGCCAGTATCTCATGTTTTCAGTATTTTTATAAGAGTTTGATTTATGTGTCCCTACATGGTCCAACCCTTGTCGTGGGGTAGTGGCTTGTGTACCTCAATGACCCAGAGAGCTACGCCAGCGGGAGCACGTGCTCCTGGCAGGGTCACCCAAGCTGGACAGGTCGAAGGGTAGAGGTCAGACGAATGTGGACCACCTCTCCAAGAGGCTAAACGGGTTTGCGTAGGGTTAACAGCCCTACCTGTAAAAAAACATAACGTTACAGAAGCATCGACAGCAACAAACCAAAACATTCACCTGGGCAAGGAAGGGTCTCCATCCCGGAGACCTATGACGCATTGCAGTGAAAGCCGAAAGGAAGCTGCAAGGCCGACCCCCCTTCTAACACCCAGGACAATGACGAGAGTAGCCACATGGAACATCAGGACAATGTATGAAGTAGGAAGGACCATACAAGTAGCAAGAGAGATGAAGAACTACAAGATAGGAGTACTGGGACTGAGTGAGACAAGGTGGCTACAGACAGGACAGCTGAGATTTTCATCGGGAGAGCAATTGCTGTACTCGGGACACACAGAGGATGGAGCCCCCCACACTGAGGGCGTGGCCCTGATGCTGGCACCGGAGGCACAGCGGGCACTCATCGGCTGGGAACCTGTCAACTCCCGCATCATCACAGCCAAATTCATCACCAAGAAGAAAGACATCAAGCTAAACATCATCCAGTGCTACGCTCCCACCAATGATGCGGAAGAGGAGAAAAAAGACGACTTCTACCAACAACTACAGACAGTGATAGATAGAGGAGGAGCCAAGGACATGACCATACTGATGGGAGACTTCAACGCCAAGATTGGATCAGACAACACAGGCTATGAGAACACCATGGGAACACACGGACTGGGACAGATGAACGAAAATGGCGAGCGCTTTGCAGACTTCTGTGTCCTGAACCAGCTAGTGATAGGAGGCAGCATCTTCCCACACAAGCGCATCCACAAGGCCACATGGAGATCGCCGGACCATGTCACGGAGAACCAGATTGATCACATCTGCATCAGCCGGAAGTTCAGGAGATCGTGGCGAGATGTGCGCGTGATGAGGGGTGCCGATGTATCATCAGACCACCACCTTCTTGCTACAACACTGAGACTTCGGCTTAAGAGACACACCAACGCCAACAACACACGGACCAGGTACAACGTTGGCCTACTCAGGAACACAGAGACACAAGCAGCATTCCGGATCAGCCTTTCCAACAGGTTCCAGCCACTGCAAGACCTGATAGAAGACAGTGGAATGGATATCGAGACACAGTGGGAACACAGCAAGAAACTCTGGCACGACACATGCGAAGAGGTCCTTGGCAAGAGAAAGACCCAACACAAGGAATGGATCTCTGCTGATACCATCCAGAAGCTGGAAGTTAGGAAAAAGAAGAAAACTGCACTGAACACGAGCCGAACAAGAAGAGCTAAGGCAAAGGCACAGGAAGAATACACAGCAGCTGACAGAGAAGTGAAGAGGAGCACCAGAAAGGACAAGAGGGACTACATCGACAACCTGGCCAATCAAGCAGAGGAAGCAGCCGGACAAGGGAACCTAAAAGACCTGTACCAGGTGACCAAAAAGCTCGCGGGCAAGTTTCAGCAGACAGACAAACCAGTGAAGGACAAGAACGGGCACCCACTGACAACAACTGAGGAACAGCTGAAGCGATGGGCAGAACACTTCAGGGAGCTGTTAAATCGCCCCATCCCTGAAACACCACCAGACATCCCGCCAGCTGAGACAGAACTACCCATCAACTGCGACAAGCCCTCTAAGGCGGAGATCAGGAAAGCCATCATGACACTGAGAAATGGGAAAGCTGCAGGGCCAGACGAGATACCAGCAGAAGCCATCAAAGCAGACACAGAGACAGCCGTCAACATGCTGCACAGCCTATTCAGCAAGATCTGGGAGAAGGAAGAGGTGCCAGCCCAGTGGAAAGAAGGGATCGTCATCAAGCTGCCAAAGAAAGGGGATCTCAGGGACTGCAGCAACTACCGAGGGATCATGCTCCTGTCAGTGCCAGGCAAGGTTCTCAACAGAATTCTACTGGAGAGGATGAGGGAGGCAGTCGACCCTATGCTCCGAGACCAGCAGGCGGGCTTTCGCAGGAACAGGTCCTGCGCTGACCAGATCGCCAGCCTACGCATCATTGTTGAGCAGTCACTGGAGTGGAACTCCCCCCTCTACATCAACTTCATAGACTATGAGAAGGCCTTCGACAGTGTAGACAGAGAGGCGCTGTGGAAGCTGCTAAGGCACTATGGAGTTCCCGGGAAGATCATCTCCCTGATCCAGTGCACCTACAAAGACATGAGCTGCAGGATTGCCCATGCCGGCCAGTTGTCAGAAAGCTTCGAGGTGAAGACCGGAGTCCGCCAGGGATGCCTGTTGTCCCCGTTCCTCTTCCTCCTGGTCATCGACTGGATCATGAAGACCACCACAACAGGCAGGAAAAACGGGATACAGTGGACACTCTGGGCGCAGCTGGATGACCTCGACTTTGCGGACGACCTGGCGCTCCTGTCTCACAGCCACAGCCAGATGCAGGACAAGACTACATGCCTGGAAGCCACATCAGCCGGAACAGGGCTCAAGATCACCAGGAGGAAAACCGAGCTGATGAAGATCAACACCACTGCCAACACACCAGTCACAGTCGGTGGAGAGCCCATCAGGGAGGTAGAGTCCTTTGTCTACCTGGGGAGTGTGGTTGATGGACAGGGAGGCACAGACCGAGACGTCACAGCCAGAATCGGCAAGGCAAGAGCAGCAATGGTCATGCTGAAGAATATCTGGGCATCCAAAGTTGTCAGCATAAGAACCAAACTTCGCATCTTCAACTCCAACGTGAAGTCAGTTCTGCTTTACGGATGCGAAACATGGAGGACAACGAAGACGATGCAGCAGAAGATCCAGACATTTCTCAACACCTGTCTGAGGCGCATCTTCAACATCCGATGGCCAGAGAAGATCCGGAACGAAGAGCTGTGGGAGCGAGCAGGGCAGGAACCAGCGGCCAAGCAGATCCTGCGGAGGAAGTGGGGCTGGATTGGACACACCCTCAGGAAGCCAGCATCCAGCACCACACGCCAAGCCCTGACATGGAACCCACAGGGGAAAAGGAAGAGAGGCCGGCCTCGCAACAGCTGGAGGCGGGACACTGAGGCAGAGTTATATAAGCAGGGGACCAACTGGACTGGAGTGGCAAGAATAGCCCAGAACAGAGTGCGATGGCGAAGGGTTGTCGATGGCCTATGCTCCACGTGGAGCCAGGGGCCTAAGTAAGTAAGTAAGTTGATTTATGTGTAATTGATGCACTTCTAGGTAGTACATGTACTGTTAAAATCAATTATCCTTTTGGAGGTTTCCTTTAGCATGAGGGATAACAGAACAGGATTTTGGTGGGAGGTGTCTTTGAGTTGAGTATGTTTTGATTTTTCAGTTATTCTGATCTTCCTCTTGCTGTTATTACATGTATTGTTTTTACTTGCAACTTGTATTCTGTGCAATCCTCAGCCAAAGCACAGACTCGGAGCCCGTGTATGACCAGCCCAACCTGTATCAAAGCCACTACTCTGACAGTGAACATGAGCGTGCCTCCTCAGCCTCTCCTCCAGCCTCAGATGAGATCTACAGTGAAGTTCAGCTTCAGGATGAAGCTGGGAGTGAATATCTAGTCAGGCCAAGCTTCGTGCGCACCCAGCGCAACGTTTATAAAGGTGAGACATGCTGTTGTGTCATACCACCTGTCGTGATGGAAGAGTACAGCTCTTGATTCTGGTGACTGTTGACAAACAAAAATAGGTGTTGATGACATAGTTTTGGCATTTTTCTTGACATATCACTGATCTGTACCATTCTGCCATGTAATGACAAAATGCAGTACGTCCATTGACATCATTTGAGGAAAATGACCATTACATCAGTGTCTTTCTCCTTGAAATCACCTCTTTTTCCCTAAAATGATGCCGTGGATTTACTATGTTTTGCCACTACACAGCAGCATACAATGTACTTACTGGTGTTAAACCTTAAAAAATGATGGAAAGGGCATGGACATACCCCAGCAAATGTGTGTTGTGTAGCTGGAATGGTGCGGGGTGGGTGGGTGGGGTGGGTGGGTGTTTGGGGGTTTAACGTCCTTTTCCACCACATAAGGGTGATATCAAAGACGGGGCAACGAGAAAAAAAGGCCAGCACAAATATTTGGCCCCAGCCGACGGGATTCGAACTCACGACCCGAGCATTGAGAGTCCAACGCTCTACCATTCGGCCACCCCGGCTCCCCCTGGAATGGTGCAGTAGTTAGACCAAAACAGATCTTGTGATCAGTCAGAAACCCAAGTGATGAGATTCTTCTTTAATTTTATTTTTATTTTTATTTGACACTGCTGGGAAAGTAAATGTATTTGTGTACAGCCTTCAGGTGATCCATTTATGACTCTCCTAGTCCTAAACCCTTTTTTGTTTTAATTTGCTTTTGCATAATTGCATTTGTACTTGAAATTGACAGGAGGCCGATAGTCTGAGTTTGTAAGCTTGTTTGTTTTAAAGATATGGGTAGTGCTTACCTTTGTTAGTTGTCGTATTGAAACTCTGCACTATTTCTTTTTCCCGTTGTTTTCATTCATCAGTGCAGGGATGGATCCTGGTGATAGATGCCTTTGAGAAAATACACATTTATCAGAATCTTGATGGCTAGTTTGGTGTGCATATGTTGAAAGCACTATGATGTGGACCTCTGCACACAAGATAATTTGTACCTGCAAGAGTCACTTAAAGGAAGGGTAACCCATGAGCTGCATTAGGTTGGTGTCTGTGACCATGGTGAGATTTCCCATTTTTAACAAGTATCGCTGCAGTTATTGCGGCTGTGGGAACAACCAGGAGGTGGTACTCAAACAATCAGTTACCTTGTGCTTTCATGTTCTGTGAAGAAATCCCGTCAGGACTGCTTAAAAAGTGTGTGCCACCTTTCAGCAGGTGGGTTACTCTTGTTGCCATCCTTTTCTCACTTTCATGCTCCACCGATCATGGGGTCCTGCATCTACTGCTGTATTATAATGGGGGCCCGTATCAACTACTCAGCCTACTCACACAAGGTTATTAGGATCCTGCATCTACCCTCCATACAAAATCATAGGAACTTGCAATAGTTGCATCCCTTCTCCACACAGAATCGTCCAGTGCGTCTACTATCCACAGAAAATCAACCAGACTATGCATCGACTCTCCACACAAAATCAATGGGACCCAGCATCCACTTCCTTCAGTCAAGAAATGTTGAGTTCACGATTCCGTGACTGGAATAGATACCTAGAATACTACCAGTTGCTTAAACATGCCATTTTCATGTTTATTACGCCAGCTCGTGTTTTGGAACAGTTTGCTTCTTAAAGTGCACCTGTACGCTCAAAATACTCTTGTCTTGATGATTTGTACAACTCTAAACATGATACAATTTTGTTTACACTTTGCGCGAGCGGTCAAACATTCAAATTCTGCGACTGTTGTTTGTGACATCTCCCGCAGTGTATTAGCTGTGTCAGTGAGTATACTTCTTTTGGCTTGGTGCCAGTATTAGAGGCGTTGTCACTGTGCAGTTGTGAAAGTGGTGTGATGATAGATGTGAAAACGGCTCAGAACGATCTGTGAGTGTAATAATGATAAATATTTCCCCTTTGACCTGATCGTTCATCATTTGCCTCAAAATGTTGCTGATTTAACTTGGATTAGCTTCAACGGCACAAACTTTGTGTTTGCATTAGTTGAGAGCTGTTCAGATTGGGTCATGGTTGTTTTTATGGTCAGTGCCTTTCCTATTTCACGTTGTTCTCTGTGGGAGTGAGTATGTGGTACCCACACAGAAGGAGTGTTTTGAAGTTAGATATACTTGCTCACCAGTGAGTGAGTGGAAGTTTTTTTATCATCTTCTGCCTACTAATACTCAGTAATAGGGTGATTCCACACACAGAACTAGGACAAGGAACGTCTTAAGTACATGTATCTGAAGGCACTGTCCTGTCTTGCACGTTCTGTCCTTGTGGGGGAGTCAAATCAACCTGTCATTCAGTCCAGTGAGAACCCATAAGATATTTGTTTTGTCTTTAGTGTATATTGGTGCACTAACAGCATTCTTCCTCCAGCTACAGCACCAGCATTTTTAAATTGGTTCAAATGTTCAGATTCAGTTTAAATTCTTGTCACTCACTGCTTAATGTATCAGAACCTTGAAGTGAGTATGAACAGTTATACAGTGGTTTTTATGTTGCTGCGGTGTAATCCAGTAAATTCATCGCAACTTAAAATCTTCCTGCTGTGATTGAAACTTCTTTGTTTGTGTTGCCTGAATGAAACCTTCACACTATTATTATTATTTAGATATTTATGGTCAATGTGCAGAGTTCTGCAAGTACTGTATCAAGGACAGAGATAGAAATCAGAGTTATAATGATCATCTCAGATGAGAGCCTGTGACTTTTCATCCAGCTGTTGAATTCACAAAATCGACACTTTTAATCGTGTTAGCAGGTATCCATTGTTTTTGCATCTGTTAAGTGCATTTCTCTTCTCTTCCATACTTTTTAAATTCCTTTTTTTACAAATTTTCTTTTTTTACATTGACCACCTTTTTACTCTCAGCCTGGGCCTTGAATGATCGGCAACGGAGAAAAATCAAAACGCTGCCTGCGGTCTTCAAGCACAGCTCAAGTGGGGATGATGGTGATACAAAGATTTCTATACTGTAGTCTTTATGTACACACACAGCAGTCCTGCATGGGGTGAATAATCAGTGATTTCATCCAGAACATTCTTATTGGTGCAGTTTATCAGTTCAGTTTTGTCTGCATGCAATACAACTAATGGCACACCCTATTCTTGCATCTAGTACTATGGTCTAGTGATGTGTTTGTAAAGAAACATGCTTTGGACACAGACACCCATATTCCAAGAATTTAGGTTCATATTCACATTTTCCTACTCGGTCATCACAGCTTTTCTGCTGCATTGTGGTGTCAAGTAAGGAGGAGCGAAAGATCCCATCTGCTTCAACTTGTTCTTTGGTTGGGATACATACTCATGAAGCTGTTCAGTCTCCTACTGGTATCTCGAGTACATGTATCTTCACTGTTTAAACACACAGTTATTGTGTTTGATGATATTTAAGTGTTAATCCTGCAGAACTGTAAATACGTGTCATAAGATTCACACAGTTGTGGGTGCCAAATAATCCTGTCTGTTGAAGCTGCCTTTTTTTGTAATGGTTCTTAATGTTTTCAGGTGTTTCCATCTTTCAACACTTAGTAGCTCACAGACTTCATCCTGCAGTGTCCTGTTGTCACTGTCAGCATGTCTTCATACTAAAAACTGTTAAGTGTTGTGTTTATCTGAAAGCAGATATCTTGAAGATGTTTGTTTTATTTTGAAAGCTACATTGTTTCCATTTGACAGGAGTGTGCTTTATAAAACTGAACACCCCTTTTAGCAGAGAAGACAGTTTGTATGATTTTTATCAGAAAGTACCTGCAACTGTCCAGGGTGCCTAAGCTCAGATTAGCCTGCCAGACTTGCATGAACTCACTTGGTGCACACTGTGCATATGCTGATTTCTAAAGTCTGAAGATATTACATGTCAGGGAACAGAAAACAATTACTGTTGTGCATACAGGGGATTTGAAGTATTTGGACTTGTGAGTGACAACTGTTTTTCTCTCCTGGAAGCCTTTGAGGCCACAGCACTTGATTTAGTCAAGGGAAATGGATACTCTTTCGCCCATGCTTTGTTTGATGGCTATTTTTGTCAGCAAGCTGTTTAAAGGAGTAGGTATGACCATCATATGACTAAGAGAACCAGGTACCAGACATGCTATAGTCATTTCAGCAATCAAAGAGTGTTGCCAGTTTTCAAGCATGCTGTTAATTAACATAACATACCATGTGCATCTGTTTCCAGGAAAAAGCATGTGGTTAGTTACGGGTTACTTTTCACCAGCATGATGCACTTTACTGTGTCTGCCACAGCTAAACTTGTACTTGATGTGAAGTATGTAGAGGTTTAAGATGCTCTAGATACCATCTGGTGAGCAGTTTCATCCGTAACATGCTAATGTAGATGTAAGTGCACTAGATGTGCACTTGATGGTCAAGAGGAAATTTAGTCACATATTTGTGCAGACCTGCACTACCTCTTGGGTGGTGTTCAGGGTATAGTCAGGTCATGTAGCATTGCTTTGTTTTTGTTTTTTATTTATGTGGGGGTGGAGGGGTGAGGGGGGGGGTAACTGATTTGATTTAAAGAGGACACTCTCTTTGATTACAGACTGGGCCTGGTTGTGTCAACAGATGACACCATCCCAAGGTTTGGGAAAAGACCGTAGATTGCACAGTTGTGTGTATGTGTAGGTGTGTGTGCATGCATGTCAGTAGCACTGGGGTGTTGGTGAGAGGTAAAATGTCTGTTGACTCCCATAGAATCACTAAAAGTTATCTTGTGGTGAAAATTTGGAAACCTTACACTGAACAGCAAGGTCATTGCTCATCCACCAGTGAGCTGGTACTGCGACCACTGCTAGTAATTGAGCCACTTTTTGGTCAGGCACAGTACGTCTACCAATACAGGTGTTAGTTATTAGGAAGTGTTAGTAGGTTAAAAACTGCACTTCGTCGTCGCAGTTAATCAGCATTGGAAACTCACAGAACTTACTGTAAACTGAGTTTCACCATGCAGAGGCGTGTCTTTCTTTCATTTTTGTTCCTGTCAAGTTTGTACATTTAGTTGTGATGTTTGTTTGATTGAGTGATATCCGATAGGTGATACCTGATAGGAGCATGTATTTGATAAATTGCTTCATTGGTGGTCAGCCCTCTTTTCTCAGCATAGTCATCTGCAGAAGGTAACTCCTTCCCAGTCCCTAGGTTGGTAGGTGTGGCGGACCTGTCTGTTTTGTTACACAAACTTTTCACAAGGATCTCCCCACTTATGCAGTCAAGTCTGGGGAAAATGGTGTGGATCTATTGAACAGTAGTTGTTTTTTGTTGTTGTTTTTTGTAGGTGAGTGAAGAAAGATAGAAATTGAAATAAATGGGAATCACAAAATGAACCAGATGAAAACATGCCTTGTTCATTGCCATGGCGAACTACCTTACCATCCAAAGGGAACGAATACTTTACCAGCCTTCAGAGGTTCGCTCTGTCATTTTATCAACCTTTTGGAAAATGTTTGCTCTGCCCAGTCATATTCTATACATCGTGAGGATAAGAGGTGTGTTAAGAAGTCAGGTACTTGCCCAAGGGTAACTTACTTCAGTCATGATTTCTGCCAGCAATCCAGTGTAATTTGTGAGTTTTCCGGTGTAAAGACAAAACTGCAGATGCTGCATAGTCAGCACAGGCTTGACTGATCACTGAACACGCGCTGATTAAAGCAGTGGTTCCTGTCTCCTAGTTCTTGTATGATCGTTGTTGAGGTCGCTGTCAAAACATACAGGACTAGTCAATCATCAGCACACTTGGAATAGAATTTCTGCTTTGAACTGTGTGTGTTATTTTTGTTATATTGATTTTTTTCATAGTGTAAATTTGTTTCCTCATGAAAAGAATAGTTGTCTTGTAAACTTTGTAAGGCAAAAAAAAAAACATTATTCAGGGTCCATTTTCACCAAAGATTTGATAAGCTGGTTGGCATTGAAAGTGTTTCTTCCCAGTTGTCATCCCCCATATCCCCCCACCCCCTCCCAAATGCCCTTTCCTTCCAGTCAAATTTATTTATTCATGTTCTGTTCAGTTTGTTGTCTGTATTTTTTCCTCCATGTCAAAACGTGATAAAAAGTTTACAGTTTGCACTATAAGTTAGGGTTAGCAGGAAAAGAGGAAACAGACTTTGTGCTTTCTTTTTTCTTGCCAAATACAGTGCACATGAATAGTGCGTACATGGTTTGCAAGGATTCATTTGACTTCAGACCACAAATAATAGTCTCCAATTCCTGTTGGTAAATGTTTTCAGATTTCACTCTGTCTGCACTTCACATGTACTCACAGAACTACATGTACTACATACAGTGTACCAGTTGTACTAGGTCTCAGTGACTAACGATGCATGCTTTCCCTAAAGATGACTGGCAGTGATGTTAGGAATAGTCTATCCCTGCTTTCGTCTCTTCAAGAAAGTGAATTGTTATATTACTGGTACTTTCAGAATCATAAGAAGGACAAACGCTTCTCAGTTCCACAGTTTGTAGTCGTGGTTTGGGGCATGGTGTGGTTTATAGTCATTTGATGCCAGCATGCTGCAGACCATTTGACCATTTCAGACTGCATTACGTGTTTGTCTTCTGTGGTCCACTTGTTTTACATAAGTCACAGAAGAAAATATTGACATCCAGCAGTTTAAATCGAATATTTGACATTTTCTCTCCTCTTGTAGTTGACCATTTCCTAAAACAAACTTTAATCATACATAGTCTGTGAGCTGTGCTTCTGACTTAAAAACAAAACAAAATGAAACTCGTCAAACTCCTATTTTAACTTGAAAGCTGTAAATTAATTTAATGCATGAATTCTCTTAGCTTTATTGGCTTCTTGTAGCATTCTTTGTTTGATTTCAAAATCAGTAATAGTCACACAATTTTTTCACGTTCACAGGATCCCTTCAGTCCAGCACAGTTTTGCACAATCAAAATCGCACCTAAGCTTCAAATGCCAGTTTGTCAACTGCTCTCTGAATCCTTCACATCAGTGCAAAAGCAGCCTTTGATCTCTCTGATAATCCTGTTTAATGCTATTTAAATCCCAAGGTTTGCAATGCTCTTTCTCTCTCTCTGCTCTTGAAACTGGCCCAAACCTGACAGAATGGAATTACATGTAACAGTATGTTGTCAGTCTCAGTCAGCTGTTTTATTTGCGTTAGCAACAAAGTAGGGAACTAGCGGTGTGTGTGTGTGTGTGTGTGTGTGTGTGTGTGTGTGTGTGTGTGTGTGTGTGTGTGTTTTGGAGAGCGGCATTTGGGAGCTGGATAGCGGTGGTGTTTGAAAAACATAACTTTTGTTCTTGTCCATTAGTTGCTTCTGCATGTATGTCTAAGTACTTTGCTCTCATTTAGATGGCAGAGTGGCTGAACCTGTGAACTCCCAAGGAGGAGACGGCACATGGACAAGGAATCAGGCTTATGGTGGTGCACAGAACAAGACCAGCAGCTCATCTCTTAGTCCACACAGCAACTTGTACCATGTGCACCATCCTTATCCTGCTCGTCACTCTCAGGTCAGTTGGGAAGCTTATGAGGGCTGGGTTTTTTTTGTTTTTTTTTTAGCAGGCTGGGGAATTGTCGGTCAGTTGGCACTTTGTTGCCATATTCCCTATCTTTGCCATCGGAAAATCCCCCCAAAATGTTCTCATCAATTCCCCAGCCTGTTTTTGTTTTTTTGTTTTACTGTTTCAAAATTCTCATTCTCTCTCTCTTTCTGTTTCCTGTTCTTTTGGTTTTTTTTTGTTTTTGTTTTTGTTTGGTTGTGTGTTTTTTTGTTTGTTTGTTTGGTTGGTTTTTTGCTGGCTCCCTTGTGTAACAATGGGAGTCTGTATTAACCCTCCGTCGTCTGTGTGTGTGTGTGTGTGTGTGTGTGTGTGTGTGCAGAAAACTTTAACATTGTCATTTTCTCAGAATCTACAAACAGCAGAGGCACCAAACTTGGCATGCTGATAGACATCCACAAGACCTTTCAAAACATACCATTTTGAATGACCTTGACTCAAGGTCACGGTCACTGAAGCTTTCCGTTTTAAAATTTTACATTGGCATTTTCTCGTAATCTACAAACACCAGAGGTTTAAACTTTGCATGATCATAGATGTTGATAAGAACTTTACAGATATACATGTAGTCAGTGGCCTTGTGTCAAGGTCAAGGCCGTACAAGCTATTTTTGTGAAACCTTAACATTGGCATTTTCTCAGAAACAACGAACAGCAGAGGCGCCAAACCTGGTGTGCTGATAGACAGTGATAAGACCTATGCACACATACCACCTTAAATGACCTTGACTCAAGGTCAAGGTCATTAAAACAATCTGTTGGGAAAATGTACATTTGCATTTTCTCAGAATCCAGAAGAATCAGAAGCATCAAACTATATGTGCGATGATTGACATTGGCAGCACCTTTACAGACATAACTGTGTTCAGTGACTTTTAGTCAAGGTCAAGGTCATGCAAGTGTTTTTGGGGAAACTTTAACCTTGGCATTTTCTCCACAGCGACAAACAGTAGAGGCACCAAACGAGGCATGATGATAGACAGCAATGAGACCTACCTTTCTGAATGACCTGGACTGAAGGTCAAGGTCATTAAAGCTGTCTGTTGTGAATTTTAACATTACTGTTTTCGGAGGAACTACCAATACTAGAGGCATCAAACTTGGCATAATGATAGACATTGATGACATCTCATTTGAATGACCTTGACTAAAGGTCAAGGCCATACAAACTGTTTTGGGGAAAATTGTAATATTGCCATGAACTAAGAGCGCCAGAGACACTTTACTTGGCATGATAATGGATAGTGATAAGAGCGTTACAAACATACTCTTGTGAATGGCCTTGACCTGTGTCAGTACTGTCACAAGGGAGCCATGGAGGCTTTTGCCTGTCTAGTTTGTTTTTGTTGTTTTGGGGTTTTTGGGTTTTGTGTGTGTGTGTTTTTTGTTTGTTTGTTTGTTTGTTTGTTGTTGTTTTTTTTTTTGGGGGGGGGGCATATTTCCTGGAGATTTTACATTCATTTTATTTAATTACTTTTTAAGTGTAACCGTAGAGCCCAGGACAACCCAGATATAAATTTAGGTAGACCGTCGTACATATACATGTACACAACTTCTCTACCACACAGAACCCACAGAAAAGTTCTGACAGGACTGGAGGATTTCACCAGAGAATTAATGGCATCTGTTTTTTTGCTCACTTACATGAGGAAGGGAGTCTACGTAATAACCCTCCATCATTGTGTGTGTGTGTGTGTGCACAGTAAACCTTAAAGATCTAAGCTCCCAACAAAAAGCTTTCCCAAGTGCGAAAAAATTTTACAAAGTCGACCGTGCAAGCACAGTCAACTCTGTCACAGTTGCAGAGTTCACAGTGTCCAGAAACCGCGACAAAACCGTGCCGAAAAACTGCCCCCACTTCCTGTCAGGCTCCGTCCACGCTGCTGTGCACATTCCGGTGCAACCCGGCTCATTATGTGACCACGCCGTGGATACGTCAGTTTAGACGACTGAGCAATGTTGGACTGATATGGTGCAAGGTATGCTACTACCGGTAAGTACATGTATTGGAAAGCAATTTTGTTTCTTGCGTAAACATTTCAGCTTCAGCTTGCGGAACAAAAAGTAAAATCGCAATATGGAGATGTTGTGGCTGGAAAAAGGCAGTGTTCATCCGTCCATGCAGTGGTCATGGCAGCAGCCGTGACCGAGTCAGTACTGTCTGCTGTGACCCCCATACAAGTCGTGTCACTTTTGAAGTTGGTCAGTGTCGCTCGTATTCCGTGCTGTCGCCATCAGCATGGCGCAACAAATGTTGACGGTAAGTTTGGGGGGGAAATTTGACAAGATGTGTGAGAAACGAAGAGCACGCAGGCACTCGGATTTGCCAAGTGCGTTTTATCGGCAACATCTCCAACTTGCGGTTTTACTTTTGTTCTGCAACCTCAAGCTAAAATGTTTACTCAAGAACCAAAATTTGCTTTCAAATACGTGTACTTACCGGTAGTAGCATAGATTGCGCCATGTCCGACACCCTAACCCTGCGTGGTCATATAATGAGCCGGGTTGCATGGGGATGTGCAACAGTAGCGTGGATGGAGCCCGACAGGACGTGGGGGCAGTTTTTCGGCACGGTTTTGTCGCTGTTTGGACACTGTGTGAACTCTGCAACTGTGACAGAGTTGACTATGCTTGCACGGTCGACTCTGTAAAATTCTTTCGCACTTGGGAAAGCTTTTTGTTGGGAGCTTAGATCTTTAACACTGGCATTTTCTCAGAATCTACAAACAGCAGAGGCACCAAACTTGGTACGCTGGCAGCCATACGACCTTTCAAAACATATAATTTTGAATGACAAGGTCAAGGTCACCAAAGCTGTCTGGCAATTTTACATCAGCATTTTCTCGGATTCTACAAACACCCGAGTTATTAAACTCTGCATGATGATAGACATTGATAAGAACTTTACAAACATACCTGTATTCAATGACCTCGTGTAAAGGTCAAGGCAATACAAGCTATATTTGGGAAACCTTTACATTGGCATTTTTTCAGACACAATGAACAGCTGAGACGCCAAACTTGGCGTGCTGATAGACGGTGATAAGACCTATGCACAGATACATGTACCATGTTTTTTAAAAAAAACTTTAACATTGGCATTTTCTCCAAAAGAAATAGCAGATGCACCAAACGAGGCATGATGAGGGACAGCAATGCATTGATGAGACCTATGCAGGCATACACTTTTGAATGACCTTGACTCAAGGTCAAGGTCATTAAAGCTGTCATGAATTTTAACATTACCGTTTTCAAAGGAACTAAGGCGTGAAACTTGGCATAATGATAGACATTGATGCGATCTTTACTAACAGATCTCATTTGAATGACCTTGACCAAAGGTCAAGGCCATACACACTTTTGGGGAAAATTGTAATATTGCCAGGAACTAAGAACACCAGAGACACCTTACTTGGCATGATGACAGATAGTGATAAGAGCTTTACAAACATACTCGTTTGAATGACCTTGACTCATGTCACAAGTGAGCCATGGAGGCTTCTGCCTCTTCTGCAAGGACACAGTCTGTTGTAATGCTGAAAAATTGTAAAACCCCACACAGTGGTGAAACAGCCCATAAGAACATACACAATTCATTGAATATGACTGACATCAGGCAAATTATTACTTGTCCTGTTCATCAGTTTGCCTGCTTTCACCCATGCTGTTAATGAGGCATGGCTACTGGATGAAATCTGCCTAGAAAGCAAATTTCAACTGACAGTGACGGCTTCACAGATTGTTTGAGGGTATCTTTTTGGTATAGTTTTGTATAGACATTATCTAACCACCATACCTGTATTAGCCATTCTGCTAATTGGGTAACTTACCACCAGACCTTTAGGGTAAAACAGATAGCTTCACCTTTTTTTTCCGTTGCAGGCAGGGATGCTAAGCCATTATGGTCCAGCAGCAAGCAATAGTCAAGTGACAGCTCCACTGGCCATCCCAGAGCCAATAGAAATCGCAGACTATTCCCTTGTCAAGGTATGTCAGTTGCTGCTCATGGGTCTGTTGTCAATTAGCATAGTGCAGTAACAGCATGTGGAGGAAGACGTCTGTAGAGCCAGTAACACCAGTAAAGGGATAGCTGAATGATGGCTTGAAGAGCATAGTCTGTGTGTTTTTGTTGGACATCACTTGAGCATTGTACTTTTCCGAGTCATGTGCAATGTGGTTTTTGATGTCTTGATATCTGAAATTTCTCATGTGGCCATTTCTTAGTACAAAATCATGAAGACAGCTGTCAGTATTCTAATCACTATTTATAGTACAGACTTGGCTGCATATTTGATGCTTGTGGTGCATGAGCATAAACAGAAGTACACTGTGGTTGTGATCATGCTTATAGAGATGTTCAGACTCTGTCGAACTTTCAGGTGTTATCATTTCATTGGGAAATAAGTACAGCAAGCGCATGACTATTTATAGTTTGGTGGAGGGTTTGTTTTTTTCAAGGAACGATTATCTTAATTCCCATAACTGGTCTCATAAAAAATTTGGAGGTCTTTCTTAAAGAGTGTGACTACATAGATCTATGATTGAAAAAAAAAAGTTGCCTATTCCAATCGCAGAGTCTTGGTGGCCATTGCTAGTTGTTTTTTCTTTTCTTCTCTATACGGTGTTTCTATATTTCTGAAAGCTATTGGTTGATTTGAATTGTATTCCTGGTTAAGGCAGACCTTGATGAGAAGGAGTATGGTCTGCAAACTTCAGATGGTATGCTAAATAGCTTTGCCATGCCAAAGGGATGGGGAAAAGCAGACAGCACATCAATGGACCCATGAATATCCCCAAATATTGCAATTACAACTTTGATTACTGTGGTATGAAAAACCTACTCCACTTTACTGTCATCCTGTAGTTGGATCTGTAGATCTATGATCTTGTTTGCTGAGTAGCACAGTTCTTTCCCCTGTAATGTCCAAAGTCTCTCTATTTTTTAAGTTGTTTCTCTATAGAGAAACAACTTTATGAGACGGGGCAGATTTTGCTACGCGCAGCAGCAAGTTTCAGTGATACAAAACAAGACTGTGACGTTTCTCCACACAATACTTACTTTCACGCACACAGTGACGTAACGAAATCTGCGTCGTAGACACCTTACGTGCACACTTTGCTGCTGCGTTCTTTTTGGCGGGAATGACGTGTGTGTGTGTGGACGGATGTAATGATGGCTATCTGCTAAACCACCTCGCCGGATGGCTTTTTACTTTGAGATAAAATGGGCAGTCATATTCTCCAGAGCTATTTTTCACGATTTTTATCCTGCCGCATTTTGAGAACCGTTATCGCCGATTTGAAAAAATCGGTCATGTTACGAATTTTTTTTGAAAAAAATGTTCAAATGGCTTTATTTTCTGAAATTGGGAAGATCATCCAATTATACTGCCTGTTTTCGTAGCACAGCTCTGTAGCTCTGACAGGTTTTGTGTAAGAAAAATATTTCCGAGGTAGGGGTGGTTTGCATATAAGGCCAAATATCTATGAAAAGACTCCTTCAAATTACTCATCATTCCGGTATTTTTGTCATTTGTGACAACTGCACATATGACATGAACTATTGCACTATTATAGCTTTAGTATTAAGAATAACAGAGCTTTTAGATAAACACATTTTTTCACGTTTCTGCGAGAAGCGCCGGTCAAAAAAGTTCAAATTTTGCAATTTCGTAAGTACAATCCAAGGCACTTTAAGTCCACGTTTCATCAGCTCTCTAGATCTTCCAGATTTTATGTCAAAATTAATTCAGTCACGGAAGTCACAAAAGCAACAAGGAAATCACAAGATATGTAGAAGTATCATCTGTCAGACGAGCAGCGTGAGGCTGACGGCAAATGTTTGGTTCACAGACAAAATCTGCAAGTATCGTCACTGCTTCCGACATTTCATCAGCCCTCTAGATCTTCCAGATTTCATGTGAAAAATAATTCAGTCGGAGAAGTCACAAAGCCAATAGGGAAATCACAGGACATAAACAAGCATCCTCAGACGATCTCAGTGCTAGAGGCAGACGCCAAAAGTTTATTTCATGGAATTGACGTCATCTCTCTCTCTCCGTATGACGACCTGCTTGAGGCTGACGTCAAATGTTTAGTTCACGGAACTGACGTCTCTCTCTCTCTCTCTCTCTCTGGGGAGCCAGGGTGGCCGAATGGTAGAGCGTTGGACTTTCAATGCTTGGGCCGAGAGTTCGAATCCCGGCCGCTGGGGCCAAATATTTGTGCTGGCCTTTTTCTCGTTGCCCCGTCTTTGATATCACCCTTATGTGGTGGAAAAGAGCGTTAAACTCCTAAACACCCACCTACCCACCCTCTCCCTCTGCCTCTCTCTCTCCCTTCTTCCCACACCCGGCCCCACCCCCAGTCACGTGGCTAATCGGTCGAGGTCGTAGAGGATCTAGTGTCATCGGTAGAACTTGGAGAGGGGAGAACCGGCAACAATAACAACAAAACAGACAAAATAAAATGAAGTTTGGAGAAACAACTTTGTAGGACGGGGCCGTTCCTCCTTGTTTGTCTTTCTTTTTGTTATACTGCAAAATGACAGTAGCCTGTTATATTTCTAAAGATGACATTTGGCGTGATCTCATTCCTGATGGTAAACAGATGTTTCAGATTGAAGGAAGAAGGATGTGCTTTGCACTTTTGCCTCCAATCAAACACTAGGAGTGAAAGAAGCTGTCAGAATTTTAAATAAGGAAAAAACTTCCTGTATATATTTTTAATATTTTAAAAATGTGTGAGCCCAGTTTAAAACAAAATTGATTACAAACATTTTCAGTATGCAGACATGGTGAGTAAAAATTAGAAACTCCAGGATTTTTGTTGTTTTTTGTTGTTGGTTTTGTTTAATTTCTATTTTTAGGTACGATGTTCAGATAGTGTTTAGTGTCAGTCAGCATGTAAAGCTGTCTGTGGTTTCATTGCATGTATATGGCTGAAAAACATGTCTTTCCCAGATTATCTGCATTGTATACAAATATATGTGTGTGAGAGAGAGGTCAAGTATACTGAACTCCAAAAGAAATGCAAAAATTATTTTCAGTTTTCTGTAATCCAAAATGCCATTAGTCGCAAAAGTGGATTCTTTTGCACACTGTAATTTTAATTAGCCACGTTTGTACGCCAACTCTCGTGATTATTACGATACTGGTGCTCTCCCTTTGCATGGTGCACATGAATTTCTAAGAGCGCATATTATGGTCGCTGGTTTCATGTGCACGTACTGCAGGAGAAATCTGATAGGTGAAATGTGTTTACTGATGCAACATCAATAAAATGCGACAACGACACAGTTGCTGACGGTTCAAGTTTGGACACACCGGCCTTTTGAAGACGAACTCCTGACCAACCAGACAGATCTTTAGCCCCACTGAGACCACGTGACAACCTAGAAACTGTTGCTACTGCCGTTAACGTGTATCCGCTAACCTTCCTCAGCCTTCAGCAAAGTTTAGCGATCACCAGAAGCACTGCCAATGAGCAGATCTTGGGTGACAAAACAGAGGCTAGACCGCCAGATCTTCCACCTCAGCTGAGAGATCAGCTACAGACTGCCAACAAGACTGCTAGAAACACCATCAGAAACCCACATACGGTCAGAATGTGTGATATCGACTCATGGTGCAAAACCTGCAAAGCCGGTGTCCAGCTAGAAGACCAGTCCAGACTCGAAGACACCTCGTAGCATGCCTGCAGGAGGCGTGACGTACACTCAGCCAGGGTGACCCAGGACTTCCACCAGCACAACATCCAGACCCGCCCACAGTTAAGATTTAAATTGCCCTTAGTGTAGATTTAAACTCAGTCAAGCATATGGGATCATTTCTTATGAGCTCAACCAGACCAGCCATGGACCAATGAAAGCTGCCACAACAGCATCAGGCCATCCTGCAGACCTGGTGCAACCTCCCCAGAGTGGAAGTGACCCATTAGGTCATTTCTTGTACAACTCAGGAAGCAGACCATTTTTTGTGTGATACGCCATATTGATCTTGTAAAAAATTTGCTTTCTTCATTCGAAGGAAAAAGTATGCCAAACTGAAGAGTGGTATTTGGAGCAAGCATTCCGAAATTTTTGGTCTGGTTTGTCGGTAAGTTTGCCAACAATCAGTTTTTCTGTTATTTGATCAAACTTCAACACAAAGGAAATTCACGTTTCTTTTGGAGTTCAGTATATCTGTGAAACTTTCTTTGACAACACTAGGGTGCATGAGTGGTTGGTTATCTATCATACATCATTATATGTTCCAAATGCTGATCACCTCTAACAACAAATTTACATCAGATAGATCTAAGCAAAGGAAGTATGAACTGTTTTCTTGGGGCATCTTCCAGGATCCACTAAAGCTGATGCACAGCCTGTTCTCTAGAGATCACAGAAACGAAACTGTTGATTCACATTGGTGGAAGGAGTCCTGTGAAATCGGATACAGGAGACTAGTTCAAGACATGTCTGTAATTGCTATTCTTGAAATGAATGGGCGTCTGATTACTTCTACTTCTGAGTGACTTTCTTATATTTTGCTTTTTTTTTTTCTCACACCAAAGACAAAGTTCACTAGCTGTTTTGCATGCCCACAGCACAGAAACCAGTAATGGCAGAGCTAATGCTGATGCAGAATTCTCACAGATAAATGTAATGTAATGGATTTTTTTGTTGTTGTTGATGTTTTGCTTTTTCTTTTCTTCATGTAGAGGTTGTTTGTGGATAATAAATTTTAGTACAGTGTACATGTATTTACTTTGCTGAATAGGAGTCATCTTTGTTAATCTGTTTATTTTTTATGTTGTTTCCATAGTAATGGAAACAACATCATAGGACGGGCTAAAATTTCCATGTTCAGAGCAAGCATCTGATTCTGTACAGGCTGACTAGTAGGAAATAGTCACTGTTATAGTTTTCATGTAAACCGTACCTCAGTTGACATTGCATGTGAACCCAGTTCAGATGCCTGTATCTTCGAAAATACTGAACCGATCGATTTCAAATTTTGGGTTTCTTAATAAATCAAGATTTTTGAATCCAGGTAGGATTGCACACATGATTTGTGAGTTATCCCCTTTTTTTATAGAAAAGTTGGCTTTCTGGCGTTTAAAGGCGTAATATTTATCTAAATCACTCCGTTTTTTGGAAATGGATAGCATGAATACGGACTCTAAAGAGAGTGAATTTTGAAGGTAGTCACTCTGATACTTTTGACGTAAACCGTACCTCATGAAAGTGCTGGAGAACCCATTCAGATGCCTATATCTCCGAAAATACTCAACCAATCAATTTCAAATTTGGGGTTTCTTAATGAATCAAGATCTTTGAATAGATGGCCCGATCCAGGTACGATTGTACACATGATTTGCGAGTTATTGCCCTTTTCAGAAAAGTTGGCTTTCTGGCGTTAAAAGGCGTAATATTTATCTAAATCACTCCATTTTTTGGAAATAGATAGCATAAATACGGACTCTAAACAGGGTGAATTTTGGAGGTAGTGCTGGAGAACCCATTTTAGATCTCAAAATCGCTCCTACTATATATAGATAATGTGTCTGGGGTGCCATAAAAAAATATAAAAAATTTGAAAAATTCCCTGCAGCCGTTATCGTCAGTTGACTCGAAACTTTGTACTCAAAGCACATTTCCTCCACAAGCCATACGCCTGACAAACATCGAAGAAGAGACGTACGCGCACTGATGTAATGTAAGAGCGTCATGTTTGATTGACATGATGCTGGTTTACTTGGGGATATCTCGCCACTTTCTTTCCGAATTCCTCTGTTTGGAGACATGGTGTATTTTACTTCTGCTATGTCGCCCTCTTGGTGCAGAGAAGATACGGGATACAACAGAATACAACTCCAATACTTTATGAACAGAATAATTATGCACGGAGAACAAATTCATGAAAGAAGAAGAACTCAGAACGCTGTGGAGGGCTGCTTACATACTGAACAGGTCAGATCTAGAACATTCCTCAACTTACTGGAAGGTTCGAAATCTTTCCAAGGTGACGTAATCTACTGACGTTACTGCACCAGCATGTTCTGGGATGGCCTAGAAATTATTTTGCATCGAAATGCAGTATCTTTTCGCGACCTCTACAACATGTGGAAAGCGGGAATTTCTGTAGTGGGTTTCATTTTTGCCACTGACTCACACTCAGAAGCATAATGTGTGTGTGTGTGTGTGCGCGCGCATCTAAGGTGAGAGAAGCGAGAGAGAGAGAGAGAGGGTCTCTTCTCCGATATCAGTAAGCAATCGTCTGTCAGTCAGGTCTGCAGGAAGTAACTCTGTCAAAGGGGAATGACTTTATTACAAGAAATCATTCAACTATGTAGAACCTCGCATACGCCAAAAAGTTAGTGACGTCAACCAGCTAGGCGAGCTCTCACGACCTCATGTGTTTGGGGTTTTGTGAGCGCATAGAGGCACGGAAAGGGTTTCCAGTACTTTCTTTATGTCAGCATGCTTGATGTCAGAGAGCTTGCGTTCGTGTGCGCGCGGGCTACATACATGACACAACGACTACGACTGTGACTACAGCAGGTCATTGAATGGAAACAACATATTTGGCTGGTGGCCATCTTGTCTTTCGTTTTCTTTTTTTTGCTCACATGTAAACAGTGTGAGTTGTCTATCATCTGTCTGTGTGTCTGTCTGTGTGCTGTTATGTGTTTGTGACAAACTTTAACACTGACATTTTTATCAGGTATTACAAACACCAGAGGCACCAAATTTTGCATGAGGATAGATAATGATAAGACCTTTTTCAGATGGATACTAACTGAATAAGATTCAAGAAACTTATGTTGAAAATGCACATCTGCATTTCTTGAGAAATGGTAAAAGCACAAACAAAACGTTTGGGGATGCACAATTTCTATCCGCATATTGTCGTATCATCCAGTGTTCTGTGCAGTGGTCTGGGGAGCCGGGTTGGTCGAATGGTAGAGCGTTGGACTTCTAATGCTCGAGTCATGAGTTCGTATCCCGGCTGGGGCCAAATATTTGTGCTGGCTTTTTTCTCGTTGCCCTGTCTTTGATACATGTATCACCCTATGTGGTGGAAAAGGACGTTAAAGCCCCAAACACCCACCCATCCTGTGCAGTGGTCTATGGTTAATGTTTATATGAGAGGTGGAAAAATAGTTTGTAGCCTCCACATGTAGATGATGCTACAGGAAATTTTCTAACATTTGTTTTTCAACAAAGTCGCCCCTCAACTACACACATTTCTTCCAGCACTTCTACAGTGCTTCAATCCTTGTACAGAAGAAGGCTTTTTCTAGTGAGGTTAAATAGGCCATTGTGGTATCCATACCGGCTTCATTCATTTCAAAAATGTCTTCCGGCAAGGCGTTTCTTCAGCTTTTGCAACATGTGGAATTCAGGCAGTGCCAAATCTGGTGAATAAGGTGGGTGGTTAACAAGTTCGAAGTCAAGGTTTGTATTGTTTCCATGGCAACAGCTGACCCATGGACAGGTGCGTTGTCCTGGTGGAACAGAGTACCTTTGGTTCACTTTAAAGGGGGCTTGTTGATGATTTCGTTTCTCAGCTGCTGCAGCAAGGTGGAATAGTATGCCCTGACTGTTGCGCAACCCTTTTCAAGGAAATCACCAGCAAAATTCCATCTGCATCCCAGAGAACTGACATTATCACTTTCTAAGCAGACTTGATGACCGTGGCTGCCTTTGAGGAATATAACCAAGGTGCTTCCATCACAACAACTGTTGTTTTGTCTCAGGCATAAAGTGGTGAACCAAGGTTTCTTCCATGGTTACAAATCTCTTCACAAAGTCATCAGTATCTGTTTCGAATCTGCGCAGAGTTTCAAGAGACATGTTGAACCTGGTGTGTTCTCAGCATTTGGCAAAGGTTTTGGCACCCATCTCGCTGATACCGTCCTGACCGCCAGCTGATTTATAAGAATGTAGTGAACGCTTTTGTGTGAAATGCCAATTGTACTGGCTATATATCTGATCAACAGTAGAGGATCAGCCATCACAAGGTCAGGGACACTTGCAGCTGTTTCATCATTGGTGGCCGTTGCAGGTTTTCCAGCACAAGGGTTATCATATGAGCTGTCTCCCTCTCCTAAATACTGCAGACCACTTTTCACAAGGGGATAGGAAGGGGCATCCTTTCTGTAGGTTTTTGGTCATATCATCATAAATGTGTTTGGGGTGTAAGCCTTTGTCAGGCATCAAATTGCCACATGGGACTGGTTGGTGTCCATTTTGTGGAGCGCTGTGGGGTTTCTCACTTCTTTTACCACTGATGTTCAATAGAACAATTGACTGGAAATTTTGTGTGACAAAAAAGCACATGCATCTGTTGTATTTTTCTCCTGCTATGTCGCTCTCTCGGTGCACTCGCAGAGAAGACACGGGATACAACAGGATAGAACTCCAATACTTTATTAAGAGAAGATGCGTGGAGAACAAAGTCATGAAAGAAGAAGAACCCAGAACGCTGTGCAGGGCTGCTTATATACTAAACAGGTCAGATCTAGAACATTCCTCAACTTACTGGCAAGTACGGAATCTTTCCAAGGTTACGTAGTCTAGTGACGTTACTGCACTCGTATGTTCTGGGATGGTCTAGAAATTTCAATCGAAATGCAGTGGCTTTTCGCGATCTCTACAACAGCATCAGCGCCATGTTTGTTGTGTAAAGCTAAACAACTTCATGTTGAGGCTGCAAACTTTTCCACCCCTTGTAGTTGAAGGGAAACAAGTTGTCTGGAACTGGAAACAAGTTGTCTGGAACTGGAAGAGATTGAAAGTTACCACCCTCATTACCCCGCCCCTGCAAAGATGTGATGAAATGTTCCTTTCTTTTGCGATTTGCTTGGTGATGTACTTTAATTGTCCATGGAAACAGAAAGAGAATTAGCATTCTATGTTGTGCAGTTTTTGTACTGTGAGCATTCGAATCATGCAGCTGTTTTTTATGTCGATTATAGAGTATAGTGATTGTTCAGATTTTCCTATTTTAGTTTTGTAGCTGTTCAGTATGTACATAACGCTACAACAGTTTTGTTGGGTATCTTTCTTTTTTAATAATTTTCAGTTTCTTGTGGTTAGTTTGAACCTGTTTTTAGCAGTAGAGTGCTGGTAGATCTGCAGTACCACAAAGCTTCAGCACTGTCTGTACTAAAGTAATAAATTTAGTGCTTAAACTAAATGTAGTTGAAGCTTTTTCAGTGGAAGCATTTTCATGCATTTATGAAAACACTTCCTTTTTTCCTCCCAACAGGAGGAGAAATGATGACAAGAATTTTCATGTGTAAATGAGGGAATCTGTATGACATGTCAAATATTTTGTCCGTACCTTTGCATCAAATGTGCCTCTTCTAAGTGACCACTCACCTCCTAGCGACCAACATTTACACCCAGTACCCCACCCGCCCCACCCCACTCCACCCCCTCATTTTTTTCCTTTGTCGGGTACATTGCTGTGTTGCAGTGAACACCTTTGAGCAGCGGTTTGTTTCTTTCTGCCCCTGGAGAATGGTTACGGTGAAATCTTGCTGGAGAACCGTTTTGGCATTTGTCTTTTGTAGGATGCTGTGGCATGTGAAGAGCCAGATAATGACTATGCTTTGGTTGATGATGCATTACCACCTGGTCAGCTGCACCGTATCCGCTCCACCAAGTCACCATTGCGATATGCCACAAAAGGTCAGAAGCATAATGGTTAGAAAAATCTTGCAACCTTTCATTGTATTTGTGTACTTGGCCCAGCTGTGTGCAAGAAATATATATGCCAGTTTAGTGGCATATCTACACACTTTCATTGAGACTCTGCTGCAGGGATTGTCTGCTTTACTTAAAATCTTCTTAGTACATGTACATGTAGTAGACAGTAGTCACAGCATGTTTTCGCTGAAAAATAAATATGAAAATATAAAATAAATAACACTCAGGGCTCAGAGATGGTTTTGGACTGCATTTTTGCCATGATTTATCATTTTTTTATAGTTCTAAATGAAAATGAGTCTTAAATTCCAAACAATAAACCATTAGTAAAGAAGTTATTGACAGATGGTTAAGCCAGTCCCAATCACGTCATATTCTCATCGTTGCCTGCCAGTGTAGCATGAATCAGAGTCTACTCTCCTCTGACGCAGCTAGCAAGCCATGCTTTATTATATGTTGCGGAAAGTCTTGTAACAGTTTGCCACTCCCCAAGCTATGTTTGTCTTTCACAGCTCACACAGATTCAGAGGACTCTGAGTTCAGTTCCTTAGAACGGAATCATAATACTCCATCAACAAAGACCAAGAAAGGACAGCGCCAAATTCCTCACAGGAAGAAGAGTAAACATCGTGTCCAGTATGTTCCAGATTCTCACAGTGCATCGTCTTTCCAGCCACGTGGTAATTCTGCCCACAAACACAAAGATGCAGGTCAGTGATGGTAGTGTGATCTGTAATGCTAGAGGAGAGATGGAATGAAAGAGGGCATCAAAAGATTGTTTTTGTATTTTTTTTCTTCTTTCTGTTTTCATTAATTGATTTTGCTGTCTGGGGGTATCTGATGGCTAACTTATCAGAAGCTCTCCTGAAGTTAAGTAACCTTTACATTCATGCTTATCATCTTCAGTAAGTTAAAGGTATGAGTAGTATGTTGAGTTCCCCCATCAGTATCTCTGTTTTTGGCTCCCTTGTGTACCAAAGGGTGTAATAACCCTCCGTTTGTGTGTGTGTGTGTGTGTGTGTGTGTGTGTGTGTGTGTGTGTGTGTGTGTGTGACACCTTAACATCGGCATTTTCTCAGAATCTACAAAGAGCAGAGACACCAAACTTAGCATGCTGATAGACAGCTGTAAGACCTTTCAAAATACATGTATATCATTTGGAAAGCTGTTTGTTTGAAAATTTTACATTGGCATTTTCTTGGAGTCTACAAACACCAGAGGTTTTCAACTGTGCATGATGATAGACATTGATAAGAACTTTATCGATATACGTGTATTCATTGGCCGTGTTTCAAGGTCAAGGCCATACAAGCTATTTTCCGCATTTCCGCAGTAAGCCTTAACATTGGCATTTTCTAAGAATCTACAAACAGCAGAGGCACCAAACTTGGAATGCTGATAGACAGCTGTAAGACCTTTCAAAATATATCATTTTGAATGACCTTGACTCAAGGTCTAAAGCTGTCTGTCTGAAAATTTTACATTGGCATTTTCTTGGAATCTACGAGCACCAGAGGTTTTAAATGACCTTGACTCAAGGCCAAGGCCATTAAAGCAGTCTGTTTGGAAATTTTACATTTGCATTTTCTCAGAATCTAGAAAAACCAGAAGCATCAAACTTCGCAATGACGAGAAACATTGGCAACACCTTTACTGAGAATACCTGTATTCAATAACTTTTACTCAAGGTCAAGGCCATGCAAGCTGTTGTGAGGAAACTTTAATGTTGGCATTTTCTCCGAAACAACAAACAGCAGAGGCACCAAACTAGGCACGATCATAAACAACAATGAGACCTATGCAGACATATTTTTGGAATGACCTTGACTCAAGGTCAAGGTCATTAAAGATGTCTGTTATGAATTTCAACATACCATTTTTGGAGAAACTACAAATCCTAGAGGCATCAAACTTGGCATAATGATAGACATTGATGAGATCTCATTTGAATGATCTTGACCCAAGGTCAAGGCCATACAAACAGTTTGGGGGAATATTGCCAGGAACTAAGAACACCAGAGACACCTTCCTTGGCTTGATGGTAGATAGTGATAAGATTTTTACATACTCTTTTGAATGACCTTGACCCATTTCACAAGGGAGCCATGAGGCTTCTGCCTCTCTAGTTCTCTGGAGAAATAAGAATGTTGCTGGCACTCTAAAGGTTTGATAACAACAACAACAACAACATTAGTATGGACTGCAGTGAGTTCTTTTTTAAATGTTTGTATATTACTGTCAGCAGTCTGGTCTGTTCTGTTCTGCTCTGTATAACTCCTTTCACAGTTTACATCACTGTGTACTACACTGTAGGTGGGGGAAGGTGTGGTTACTTGCATCCAAAACCTGAGTAAACATAAGTAATTTTGAGAGTGTAGAGTACACAGTATTGTCCCCACACAACATGGCATCATCTCCCTGTAATGAGTATCACTGCCTATGGCTGGTTTATCTATCAATAACTATCATCTCATTCTCCTCAGAGCCAGTTTTGTGAATTGAACACATCAGTTGTTGGTAACATGATATTTAGAATCTCTTACAGTTATTGCTGCTACAGTTAGAAAATATACTACATTTGTACATCTGAATTAACTTTGGGTTTTAACTCTTTGTATACATGTGTCTGTATGTCTGCATGTAGTGTGCAGTAACTCACCTTCTGAAGGAAGTGATGGAACAGGAGATGAGCAGCCATTTCCACAGAAGGAAGTGCAACGCCATACTTTGCGGTATGAATATCTTACGTGTTGATAGATTCTTATAATAAATTGTCATTTTTGTGAGCAGTGTTCATTTACCCCAAAACATAATTGTCAATACTTTCATTCATTGTGTCTGTGATCACTGTAAAGCTAAATTGTCAGAGTTGGTGTTACTCGTATCTGCATTTACAATGAAAGAGGTGAAATAAAGCTGTGAAGATCCAAACTTCATGACTGATTATGTATGACAAAGTTTTCATCTGAGCTTGTAGTTGGCGTAAGCACCACTCACAGAAGTTTAGATAACCCCTAGCCTAAACACTAGCCCTTGCACTACTGCTTATGCTTCCAGCACCAAGTAGAAAAATGCTAAATAGGTTTCCCTCATGTCATAGTGGTATTTTCCAACCTTCAAAGCCCCCAGTCAGAAGATATCTCAATTTCAGTAACTCCATTGCCTCATGTCGCTGATCAGCACCTTCGGCTGTCTGCTGTGGGGTGCCAACCAGCAGCAGCAGTTGTCTGCTGGCATGTGCTGGCCAGTGACAAAAGTCGTGAAAGGGTTAAAATGTTTGGCTTTCCTTGGCATTGTCATTTCCATGCCACTTTCCTGCTTCATTAGTTATCAGTCATAGTGCTTGGTGTGCAATGCTTATAATAGAAACCCGATATTACTGGTGATCCAAATGATTGAGAGAACATTTTGAGGTAGCCTGCCAGACTGCAAGTAAAACCAGTGACTAAACAGTGGGCCATTTTCAGATATGATGTATGCATTGTCATACATGTAGATGCATATGAAAAGTGAAGCCTTGATAAATCATTTGGCCACATGATTTCATCTGTTTTCATGATGAAAAGTGCACTCCAGTCACATGCCAATAAAACTAATGCCATATTCAGACGACGGTCACATTTGCTTCCAAAACCTGTCCATCTGTGTAAATGTTAAAATCTGTATTTGAATTGAATTGATGCACAGTGCAACCCTTTCTCTGTGAACCTTTCCTTCTGAATGTTGTTGATAAATCATCAGTCTTTCACTGTTTATTGAATTGGGGTCACATTCTTCACACATTAGACATTGTGATTTTAAACATTCCTTTTTCAGGGATATATATTTTACACTGCAAATGCAGTTGTAGCATTTGTGTGCTGCACAGCAAATCTTGCTTTTGAGTCTTGACATTCATTGTTGTTACAACAGACCACATGAAGTCAACACAAGCCTTGCCAGCCCACACGGCCCAGTGAGCCATCACCCAGCCAGCCTGCCACCCATCTCTGGAGGGTGCTTTGGCACACCCACTGGTAATGACACCATTCTACATTGCCTGCACAGTCTAGTTTTTCTGTTGTCAGCTGTTTTTATCAGATATATGTGTGTGTTGATCTGTGCTTTGTGATCCTTGCTTTTCAGGGACTTGTGTTGGATGTACAGTTCTTTATATATGTCATGACAACAACAACACAAGGAGGAATGGCCCCATCCCATAAAGTTGTTTCTCCCAATTTCATGCTATTTTGTTGTTATTGTTGCTGGTGGGTTTTGGGTCTTCCACCCCCCTACCCCACCCCTGTTTCAAATTAGATCCACTACATCATAGGGGATCCAGAATCTTAGGCGAGAGAGAGCAGAACGTCAATTCCATGAACTAAACATTTGACGTCAGCCTCAGGCAGGTCGTCATACAGAAAGAGAGGGAGAGAGAGATGACGTCAATTCCGCGAAGTAAACATTTGACGTCAGCTTCATGCAAGTCGTCTGACAGAAGATGTTTGTTCATGTCTTGTGATTTCTTTGTTGGTGTTGTGACTCCCCCGACTGAATTAATTTTTACAAGAAATCTGGAAGATGCAGAGGCCTGGTGAAATGTCAGAGGCAATGATATTTGCCGATTTTGTCTGTGAACTAAATATTTGACATCAGCCTCACGCTGCTCGTCTGATCGAGGATGCTTGTTCATTGTTCATCGTTGTGATTGCCTCAGTAACTTTTGTGACTTCCCTGACCGAATTAATTTTTACGTGAAATCTGGAAGATCTACAGGGCTGGTGAAATGTGGACTTGAATATCTTGAATTGTGCTTACCTAATCGCAAAATTGGAAATCTTTTGACCGGTGCTTCTCGCAGAAACTTGAAAAAAATATGTTTATCTAAAAGCTGTGCTGTTCTTAATTCTAAAGCTATAATAGTGCAGTTGTCACACGACAAAATTGCCGGGATGATGAGTAATTTGAAAGTCTTTTCACAGATTTTTTGCCTTATATGCAAACCGCCCATATCTCAGAAATTTTATTTTTTTTACACGAAACTGTCAGAGCTATAGAGCTGTGCTACGAATACAGTCACTATAATTGGATGAACTTCCCAAGTCCAGAAAATGAAGGCATTTGAACATCTTTTTCGTAAAAACACGTAACATGACCGATTTCTTGAAATGGGCAATAACTCTTCTAAAAATGCGGCAGGATAAAAATCGTGAAAAATGTAGGCCTGGAGACTATGACTGCCCAGTTTGTAGCAAAGTAAAAAGCCCTCCGAGGTGGTTTAGCCATCACTACATCCATCCACACATACACACACACGTCTCACAACTCCCGCCAAAAAGAAAGCAGCAGCATAGTGTGCACGTAACGTGTCTATGACAGATTTTGTTATGTCACTGTGTGCGCGAAAGTATGTATTGTCTTGAGAAACGTCACAGTCTTGCTTTTTATCACTGAAACTTGCTCCTGTGCGCAACAAAATCTGCCCCATCCCATAAAGTTACTTCTCTATAGAGAAACAACTTAAAAAAAACAGTTACGTTAAGAACAAACTTGTGTAGCGTAAGTGTTCTTTTATAAAGTATATGAAATCAAAATAAAAGCTTCAGCATGATATATGGTTTACCCAAAGATGAATATCTTCCAATGGTAACCCTTTCAGACTCTTAACAACCACTGTGTCCTTCGTGCTCCACCTCTAACCCCCCCCCCCCCCCCCCCCTCTTGAAATCTGTCTTGACACACTCGTCACATTTGAAAGTTTATGTTTATTTGCTGTAAGGCCTTTGCTTGACTTGACTCCTCACAACTATGCTATGAACGATTTGCTGATTCTCTGGGGCTTGTGTATGTTTCTAGCACCTGAAGGGGGGGATGGACTGTACGAATCTGTGATGCACTTCCAGACCCTTCCAAGGGTAAGTACAGACCCCTCCCGTGTTAAAGCTGCTGTTTTGTCATATATGAGGTGTGGAGGCAATAAAGATAACTGATTTTGGAAGTCACTATCACTGTGCAAATGCATGCTGCAGAGTAAAATCAACCTGGGGCCGTGGTCACGACGCGTTCGTAACTTTTCCGCCACCGATTTACGCACGCGAGGGTCCGTAACTTGCGATTTGTGATTAAATTGGGTGGTCATGACGTTTGCGCAGAGTTACGGCCGCTCGGAAACCCTTGCGTATTGTACACCACCTAGGAGGGTGTCGGAAAGGTGCCGTAGCCTTTGCGTAAATCTGAAAAATGGCGGCCCGCTTGATTTACCAACTGCAAATGAGAAGAGCATTGCGACGGGAAAGGGTGTTCCGCGATTGTACTAACCCTTTTGACTTGTACGACGATGTGGACATGCTTCAAAGGTTTAGATTTAGGAGGAGAGACCTGCAGGAATTGTGCTATCTGCTGTAGGACGACTTGAGGTACCCGTGTAGAGGGGGCGCGTTCAGTTCACTACGCACCCTGCAATGCAAAGGCCTGTATGGCCGGCCGTACACACATCGTGGGTTGATTTGTTTCCATTTTGTGGGTTAACATTTGTTGTGTGTGTTTCGGACTAGTTCAGTGCTGAACGCACTCGGTCAGTCCTCACTGATCAGCCACCACCGTTTTGATCGTATGCCTGTCAATGCAGGTCTCATTCATTGTGTTGTGGACCCGAAATGTGCGGGTTCCGAATTCAGAGTTTTGGTCGAGTCATGTTTCTCTGCCGTAGCAAGTCAGGTTAAATGCGTGGCATGTATGTGGAGAGTTTTGTTGATGTTGTTGTTATCCTCTCCTCTTTCGTTTTTCGTTGTTCTTTGATTGAGGTTCATTCCGTTGGTTTTCTTGCCAGTGAGCCTGCTACATACGGTTTGTACGTGCAGTAAATGCTTCTAATAATAATAATAATAATACATGGCTTTTATAAAGCGCTGTTCTCCCGCTTCAAGGACTCGCTGCGCTTAAAGCACACACACACACACACACACACACACACACACACACACACACACACACACACTATTTACATCCCCTCCGCTTACATACAATTTGGCAGTGCAACGAACTCATGATGCACACAGACACTGAGGCTTAACAGAGGTTTAGCTGTCAAAACCTTGGCGGAAGAGATAGGTCTTCAGATGCGATTTAAACAGAGGCAGTGAGGTCTGAAGGCGGAGTTCAATTGGCAAGGAGTTCCAGACAGTCGGGGCTAAAAAGCTGAAAGAGCGCTCTCCGGCAGTTTTCATGTTACGCTTCGGAATTGTGAGGAGTTTTTCGCTAGCGGAACGCAGGGTGCGCGACGGTTGATACTTACAGAGTAAGGCCGATAGGTAGGGAGGAAGAGAACCCTCGAAGAAACGGAATGCGAAAGTGGCGATTTTGTACTGGAAACGGAATTTAACAGGGAGCCAATGCAGATGTTTCAGCAGAGGCGTAACGTGATCCCTCTTTCGTTTTCTCAAGATGAGACGCGCCGCGTTGTTTTGGATCATCTGCAAACGAGAGATCTGGTCTGCCGGTAAACCTGCAAAGACGGAGTTGCAGTAATCCAACCGCGACGTTACGAACGCATTGACAAGCCTTGATGCTGCACTTTCAGAGAGGAACGGCCTAAGTGAGGAGATCCTGCGGAGCTCAAGAAAAGCCGCACGGCAGACGCTGCTGATCTGATCATGCATGGAAAGCGTCTGGTCGATCTTCACACCTAGATATTTCACACACTTTTGGAAAGAGATCTGAGACCCACCGATGTTTGCGACCTCGCTGCCAATCAAACTGAGACGCGACTGAGAACCTACAGGCATGACCTCGGTTTTGTCAGTGTTGAGTTTAAGCTTGTTGCTAGTCATCCAGGACAAAACATCTTCAATACAGGACTGAATGCTCAGCTGAGCAGAGCTGAAATGGTCGGGAGTACTGCTTTTTGACAGTTCAGTGTCGTCCGCATACTTGTGAAAATCACACTCATGAGCGGAGATCACATCAGACAGAGGCTGGGAATACAGCGTAAACAAAACAGGCCCTAAAACGGAGCCCTGAGGGACCCCAAACACCAACAGACTAGGAGCAGACAACCGGCCATCAACGGTTACACATTGGAAGCGATCTGTGACATAGGACGTGAACCACGCCAGCGCGGTGCCGTGAATACCAAAAGTCAACTCCAACCTCTTCAGCATCACAGAGTGATCAAGCGTGTCGAATGCTGCGCTGAGATCCAGGAGAGCAACAAGGGAGACTAGTCTCTCGTCTGAGTTCACAAGCAGACCATCCAGGACACTCAGCACAGCAGTCTCCGTGCTATGATCCTTCCGGTATGCCGACTGGTGGACTTCAAGTAGATCATTTTCAGACAGATGGCGCTGCAGCTGTTTTAAGACAACCTTCTCTAGGATCTTTGAAATGAACGGGAGATTAGAAACAGGTCTAAAGTGTTTCAGGTTATTCACATCAAGTCCTGGCTTCTTCAGAAGCGGCGTAACAACTGCGTGTTTAAACTGACTGGGCACTGTACCGGTAGTGAGAGAAGTGTTCACAATAGCAGTAATTAGTGGAATGAGATCGTCAATACACTGTTTTACGAGGGATGTAGGAATGGGATCAAGCACACAGCTCTTTGTCGGAGACATCATAATAAGTTCACGGATCTCCTGCTCAGTCACTGGCTCGAAACATGACAGTGAAGGGCCGTCATACACACTAAAAGTAGGGGGATCGCATGAGCACGAGTCTAGTTCAGAGCGGATACGCTTGATCTTGTCTGAGAAAAAGTCACAGAACCGCTGAGGCAGATCACGGCGAGGTACGTCAGTCGGAAGAGGAGTGGTGCGGGACTTACCCTGCAGCTCGCTAACCACTGAGAACAGCTGTTTGGACGATGAACTACAGTCAATCTTGTCCGTATAGAACTGTCTCCTGGCAGAGTGAATGGCTGACTTAACCGCGTCCCTCTCTTTGACATACATCTGTCTATGAACAGTCAGGCCTGTTTTCCTCCAGCGTCGTTCGGCGCGTCTCCGTCCACGGCGGGCCTCCCTGACGTCATCGGACAGCCACGGGGCAGATGGTCGGTCTCTCACCAGCCTGGTGACAGAAGGGGCGTGTCGGTCGAGAACCTGTCGAAGCCCGTCATTGTAGGCATCCACGAGATGCGCAAGATCCAGGGTGGGGGGCTGACTCACATCTACAGCTGCCACTGTCGCCTTCACGTCAAACTGGAACTCGGAGGACGAGATGGCGCGGATATTCCGTGACGTCACCAGCCGCTTATGTATTCGAGGTCTGACGACTGCGATGGAGCAAGCAACGACGCTGTGATCAGAGAGATCAGGACAGTCCTGCACTGCTTCTAGAGACAGCCTGCTACCCTC
This sequence comes from Batillaria attramentaria, assembly GCA_018292915.2. Taxonomy (NCBI): domain Eukaryota; kingdom Metazoa; phylum Mollusca; class Gastropoda; family Batillariidae; genus Batillaria; species Batillaria attramentaria. The sequence continues at coordinate 833,869 of JACVVK020000114.1, read as the reverse complement.
GCTGCGCACAACGACCCAGTCAAGAGTATGGCCGCGTCTGTGTGTTGGGACGTCTACAAGCTGTGACAAGTTATGGTCAGTCAACACCGTCTTCAAATGGCTCACTTGGCGATCAGCACTGTCATCGTAGTGGAAGTTGAAATCGCCGAGGATAGAGAAGTCATGACTGGAATTCACATAACGGGACAACAGCTCTGGGAATTCCTGAACGAATGCAGAATTGGTCAGTTTGTTACGTTTGCTGGGTGGCGGTCGATACATGCACACCAGTGAGATCGACGTCTGACTCATAGAGAGCTTAAGTTCTACAGCTTCGAATGATGTAAAATCTAGCGGTGTGAAAGACAAGCAACGGGACAGAGATGATCTGACGATAAACCCGATGCCACCGCCTCTCGATCCAGTGCGAGGAAATGACCGGAAGTCGTATCCCGCAGGGGTCAAAGCAGCAATGTAGGCCTCGTCCCCTTGGGCGTAGAGCCACGTCTCAGTCAACATGACAATATCAGCATCACGGTCAAGGGTCAAATCATGAATATCAATGGCTTTCTGGCGAACAGACTGAACATTAAAAGACAGTACCTTTATTTTGTTGTGTCTGTGTGTACCTTTGCGAATGCCACCCCGTCGTGTCCGTCTTCTCGGTAGGCCTGCACCGATCTGTAGTGAGCGGAGGTGAGAGGTCAGCTCGACAGTCAAACGTGCAGGTGTCACAGCCAGAAGTTCAGCGCGACTGTACTGTATAGATACATGTCCACGGCGCTCACCTGTGGCCGGCGGCAAGTTCACCTCCGGCACGTGCGACACTGGTATGTCGAATGGCGGACACCGAACACACAAACCGGCAAGCCTTGACGAAAAGAGTGTCCATAACACAAGGAACCTGAAGACCGGGGAGGCACAAAAAGTCCACAGAATGAAAGCCTGGCACATCATGAGAGAGTCTGCCAAAATTCACGGTCCAACATTCACTCCATCCACGCAGAAACAGACAAACTGTCGGAGCTCAGGTACACTCAAGCCTGGCAGCGCGAATGACCCTAGACCCTCTACTGGTTGTAGTCCGTCCAATGTTGAGATTGAGACTGCTAGGGAGCGGCCTATATGCGACCTGCATGCACTCCTGATCACACTCTCCACATACATGCCACGCATTTAACCTGACGCTACGGCAGATAAACATGACTCGATCAAAAACTCTGTAGTGAATGCGTAGTGAACACACCCCCTCTACTCTTTCACTCTTCACGCTGGAAGGAGAATTTGTGCAGGTCACTTGATGGTGTTTTCCGTGGGAATCCCGGGGGTCCCACACCTATCTAAAAATAACCTGTACGTGACACCGTTTCCAGTAAGTGCGCGTCGTGACCGACCAACTAGCGGAAGAGATAGTTTTCACGTAGCCACGTACGAACTTACGATCCGCAACCTATTTGCGCAAAGAAATTTGCGTTCGCGTCGTGACCACGGCCCCAGGTGATCTGATAGCGACTAGCACTGTGTGGTGCATATTGCTGATCACTCATCTCCACCTGATTTGAGTGGTGGTGTTTCTCTGTGTGAATCAGTGTGTATGTGTGTGGGTTTGTGGTATTGTTCACAGTTTTTAGCAGAGTAAGTCACAATAGGCTAAAGAAAGGAACGGCATATGAAACTTTCCTTTTTTACCCAGTTCCATGACGCAGTAGCTGACAGTTTAATTTTACAACATTCACAGTTTGAATCTAAAGAGATTAGAAATGAAGTTTTGTAAGGCAATTTATTGGAAGGCAAATCACAATATACTCAGAAAGTGCATGGTTTGTGAAGGATTCCTAATTTTTCAAGGTACAAGGTACCCGACTCCTACACAGTTGCTTTACAACATTCACAATTTCCAGTTGAATTTAAAGTGATTGGTGATTACTCTTGATATGGCCATCAAGGTAATTGAATTGTCAGTCTAAAAGTAAAAGAACTTAAGTTTAGAATTGTTTCCATTTCTAGCAGTGACAGTCTTTGTCGCATCCATCTGGAATCTGGCATTTCTATGTCCTTGCGTGCCCTTTGTGCAGAATATTGACTGCTCATCTGAGCAAGCCACCCTGCTAGAAAAAAAAGGAAATGGAAGCTTTTTCATTAATCACTATTTGCTGTAAATTCAGTTGGAAATTAGGCAAGGCGTAAAACAACTGTAAGGGAGTCGTGCATCACATAACTTGTGAAATTAGAAGCGTTTCACATGCGCTTGCAGAGTATCTGGTGACTTAATCTGCGAACAGTTTTGCTTTGGGGCTATTTTCTCATGTACATTGCCAAAAACAAAATACCTACTGAAAATTTCATGTTGCTGCTCAGATTTAACCAAGCATGGTATTGCCACAAATAAAAGCAATCCAAACTTTTTTCCTGTTTTTGAGAGGCAGTTTTATTGCCTTTGCAATAAATACAGAACATCCAAAAATTATTTCTAATTCCTTTGGATTCAGCTGCAAACTGTGAATGTTGCAAAAATGAAGTTTTGGGCCATACATCACTTCACTGGGTAGAATGGAGAAGTTTCACTTGCCGTTCCCTTCTTTAGCCGGTTGTGACTTACTCTACAAAAGAAATTGTGAACTTGTGCCTAGTTTCTTGCATGCAGTGCCACAAACAAATTTGTCCCATTCATGTTGTGTGAGACTGCTTTATGTCACTTTTTTAATAAGATTTAGTGCAGTGGTATTCTTTTAAGGATACTGATACATGTAATGAAAAGAGGTTTGTCAAACAGGCACTTGGTTTTGGTCAAACTTGGCCTCTTCATTTAGAAAATGGGATATCATGTGAATGGAGATGGAGTGTTGTGTGTGAATATATATATATATCAAAATTGTTCCTATTTTTCAATTTCTTTCTGATAGAAAATTGAAATTCTGTATTCACTTCTGCAGTATGGACCTGCATCCACAGAAGAAAAAGAATATGACTTGAATGACAGTGACCACTGGAGCAGCAGACTGCTTGGTTTTAAAACACTCCGCGCAGATCCTGAGAAACAACGTAGAAAAGATGAGCGTCGCCGACAGAAAGAAGAGGTAAAATATTGTACACATACTAGAACTTCTAAGTGTATTGTCAGTGCAGGTGCTGTATTCTTCAGCTTAAACTATTTCATTGCCAGAAATCTGGACCCAGTATCTGCAGAATTAGATTGTGAATAGCATAGTATGTCACCAGTGGTGTAAAGTAATCATTTTTCAACTGTTTGGGCTCAAATTTCATACACAGCATGGGTACAGATGCTGTGAAGACATTGTTATTGCCATTATGATTCCATTAACACATGGATATCACTTGAAATGGGTTCATCTACCTCACTAGGAACTTCTGTCCGACCATGATGTTTTTCCATCTGTACTTACTTTTTTCTTTTACAGGACAAAAAGCTGAAGGAGACACAGAAGCGGAAAAACAAAAAGAAGGATTGCAAGGTTTTGGGTCCACAGCAGGGTGGTTGTTGTCTGGAAGACTTTCCCTCATCGGTTGACTACCCTCTTGTGCCTCTTTTTGTGGAGAAGTGTATCACATACATTGAAAATGAAGGTAAATCATACTTTAAGAACATGGCTTTCCTACACAATTTTGCTTTTGCAGGTTGCTTGTCGGTCTATTTGATTTCTAGAGATACAGCCTTCACAAAAAGTTAAGGACCACTTGCAAATATGCACGCACAAAAAAAAAACCCTCGCAAATTAGTCCATGGAACTGCTGCCTCAGCCGTGTGATGATGGAGTGTGATACCTGCAGTCTGCGGGCCACTTCGCGCACGCCAGCTCCATCCTGCAGCCAGGCAATTGCTCGGGTCTGGTCGATATCATTCAACTTTTGTCGTGGTGGCATGCTGGTGTAGTGCTGAACATCGTTGAAACGGCGGCTTTTGTAGGCAAACAAATGAGCACAGTTCATAACCAGGGATGCATTCTTTGACGTGCATCTCATTTTTGCCGTGCAGAAAGCCCCAGGTATCGCTCACTGAACACTGAAACTCGGTCTAGTTTTGCCGAAATTGCAGATTTTCACACGCACCAAGCATGCTGTGTGACGCGCACGTGCTATCCACACAGTGGTCGCCATGTTCAATAAGTACCCCTTAACCTTGTTACCGAATTTTATGGGAAAAATCTTATTCATTTATTTTTTCTGATTTATTGAAACTGTCACCTATTATGTTGACTGGTCCATAACTTCTTGTGAAGACTGTAGTTACATGTACTGCCGGAAAAACAAAAAATATTCAGCGTTTTGTTAGAAGTGATTATGAAGAAGATGCTGATATTAGCAAGCAGCTCAGTTCTCAAAACCTCACAAAAATTGTGCTGCTTTGCATTCTAGGATGTGTGCTCTGCTGTAGTCCAGGTCATCTTGCTTCCTCAGACAACACTGTGCCTGAAAGGCACAGGTGGATTATTGCATATCCACGGGTGGATTATTGCATATCATGGGGAGGGGGAGAATAATTTAAAGGGAGAAAAGGCAACTGCCCCCATTATATTCTTTAAAGCCAGCTCTGAACTGGGCACTTCGGAGCGCCACAGTGTTGTACACGCGTGACACAGTTGTGATTTCGGGGGTTTCCACCGCTGTGGTGTCATCACAGCTGCTGAGATTTCAAATAGCCCCATCTGTGATTGGGTTCCACAACAGATTCTGATTGGCTGTACTACATCACTCGGCGCGCATCCTCACTTGCATTGTCGCCTGAACAGACTTGTGTTTACAGACCTTTTTCGAAGGACACAAATGTCTTTAGCCGGATGGCTTGCTTCCGAGCTCTGCTTGCCATTGCGGATGCTATTGGTATTAGATGGTACATGTATTGTATTGTGATCGTACGCCACCGTGCACAGCTGCCTTTGTTCAGTTTTGTAGTTAGTAGACACGCTGAGCGCAATGACTGTGATATGGCACATGCACATGTGTTTTGTGTGCTGTGCCCAGTTAAGAGCAGAACGTGAGACTGGGTTGTGAGCATCATAGGGGGAAAATCTCTCAAGAAGTGAACTTTTTATCAAGAACTACTTGATAATCATATTTGAATATTTTGTCCTCAGGTATGAATACAGAGGGTATCTATCGTATTCCTGGCAATCGAGCACAAGGAGACTTGTTCGTGGCAAAGTTTAACGAAGGTGAGTTGGATTGACAATTCTGTCAGACTGTGAGGGGACACTTTTTAAACATGCAAAATCTCCAACTTGCAATGCAACAGCCAAAGCATGCTTGCGTTTATGAAACAAAATTTAGTGAGCAAAAGCAGGAATATGACTTATGAGCTTTGATAGGCAAACTCAGTGATGTTGGCACAGGGTGTACCGGTAATCCGGTATCATGCCCAGTTTCTGCTAAAAAGGTGTTCCACGTGAAAAACTAGAGGAGCAAATCCTTCTTGGCTCACTTGTGAGATGGGTCAAGGTCATTCGAAGGAGTATGTAAAGCTTTTATCACTAGCTATCCTGAAGTAAGGTGTCTCTTGTGTTCATAGTTCGTAAGAAAACACAAATGGTAATAGAACAGTTTTCCCAGGATAGCTTCTATGACCTTGACCTTGCGTCAAGGTCATTCAAATGAGATCTGTTAGAGAAGAGTTTATCAGTGTCTATCATTATGCCAAGTTTGATAGCTCTAGTTTTTTCAGTTTCTTTGGTAATGTAGAATTTCACAACAGGCAGCTGTAATGACCTTGAACTTGAGTCAAATGGGTGTCTGCATAGGTCTCTTTGCTGTCTATCACTGTGCCTTGTTTGGTGCCTCTGCTGTTTATTGTTTCCAAGAAAATGCTAACGTTAAAGTCTCCATAAAACATCTTGAATTGCCTTGACCTTGACTCAAGGAAATTGAATATAAGTATGCCAGTACAGGTTCTATCAGTGTCTATCACCATGCAAAGTTTGATGCCTCTGGTACCCCTACATTGTGAGAAAATGGCAATTTTAAATTTCCAGTGAGACAGGTTTCATGACCTTGACCTTCAGTCAAGGTCATTCAAAATGGTATGTCTTGAAAGGTCTTACTGCTGTTTATCAGCAAGCCAGGTTTGGTGCTTCTGCAGTTTATTGTTTCTGAGAGAATGCCAATGTTAAGGTTTTGGAAGGTTTTCCGCAAAACGGCTTGAATACAGGTATGTCAGTAAATGTGTTGTCAATGTCTATCATCATGCAAAGTTTGATGTCTCTGGCTTTTCTAGATTCTGAGAAAATGCCAATGTAAAATTTCCTAACAGACAGCTTTAGTGACCTTGACCTTTGTTTAAGGTCAATCATTATGGTATGTTTTGAAAGGTCTTATGGCTGTCTATCAGCATGCCAAGTTTGGTGCCACTGCTATTTGTAGATTCTAAGAAAAGGCCAATGTTAAGGTTTACTGCGGACACACAGACGGACGAAGGAGGGTTATTACATAGACTCACTTTCTTACACAAGTGAGCCAAAAAAAAGTATTCTGTCATCTCAAAATAGTACTGTATTGCCCGATATCAGCTGCAGAGTTTTGTCTTGCATCATTTGAAAAGAAACATTGGTTTGGTACCCATTTGTAATTGAAAATGTTTTGAAGTGAACAGTTTACATCCTTTCAGATCCACAAGTTGACATTGCCTCTCTGGAGATACCTGTGAATGCAGTTGCGACAGTTTTGAAAAGTTTCTTCAATGAGCTGTCTGAACCTCTTGTGCCACGTTTCCTACACGAAGAACTCATGGAAGCTGCAGGTATGAGACAGTCTCAGGATTGGATGGTAGCTTAGGTGCTATAGTACAACGCCACCCACTTTATCTTCTCTCGCATCCATGGTGTGTGATTGTTATCCATTCCGCGGCCCCTCCCAAATGGAATGGGATCTTTCAATGTATACACGTATTTGTGAGTCTATGGACATGGTGAGACAGGCAACGTAAAATGTCTACACATGAATTTGATTCAGTTGGAAAGTACAAATCTGACCAAATTCCTGCCCACCAAAGACGAGAACCTGCGCCCTAGGATCCGTTGCAGATGCCTTGATCTCTAGGCCAAATCCCCTGCCACAGTTTTAGTGTAAATATAATTTCTCATTCACAGTAACAGACATGTGTCTGCACACAAATAATCCACACACCTCAGAACAGTCCCATTCATGGTAGTACTATCGGTTATGGAGGATAAATGATTGATTAATGTGTGGATTATGTTGGGACTTCCCCAAATGCTTAGCTCAAAGCGCCACGGGCTGAACGCAACACACACATGGACATGGATCACACGCATTCTCTCGCACACCTCATAAACATATTACAATCACATGCAAGTGGTGGGCTCAGCTGTTTAGGTTTTGGTATACATTATTTGTTGGCTGAACATTCAGAGGGGGAGGAAGTCAGAGTACCTGGAAAGAACCTCTGACGTTCAGCCTGAATGAATGATGCCACTAACATACTTAAGCTGAAAAATTTGCCCCAAATGTGGCTCGAACCCTCAACTGGTAGTTTTTGTGGCAAGAGTAGTAAATGAAGTTTACCTGCACACCACTGGCCGCAATACTCTCTTGTGTTTGTTAATAATAGAGTTCTGACTTTTTTTCTGAAGACTTTCATATGGCTCTCTGGGCAGTGTTGCATTTTCAGCTTGAGACTTTTGCTGGCATTTGGCACAGTATATCCACTAATTTTGAACCATGGCAACATTTGCTGTGATTTTGCAACAGATGGGGGTTAGTTTTTTAGGGCAAGCAAAAAAGACTAATTTGCGGCTAAGCAAAAGTTTGCCTCTGCCAGGTCGTTAAAAGGGTAAAAAGCTACTGTAAAACAAGATATAAATATGTATAAAAATCTGTCTGGTCTAAATGAGATAACATGTTCATAAAAAATCATGAAGCTAAGGCATGAGAGACTAGATTTTATACAGTAAAACAAGTTGGACTCCTTCAAGAACCCAAAGATGCCGGGGGGGGGGGGGGGGGGGACATCCCGTGGCAACAGCTGGGGGACCTTAAAATGGTACAGTGCATCGTGAGTGTAGCAAATAGTTACAAACAGAAAAAAAAAAAAGTTTAAAGAGGGGTTTTCTAGTATAAAACTTCTTTCATCACATCACAGGTGTGCCAGATAAAAGCAGTCGGCTCTTGATGCTGCGAGGGGTGGTGAAAAAGCTTCCTGACCAAAACTTTGAAGTGTTGAAGTACCTCATCTGTCATCTCCGCAGGTAGGTCTCGTGTACTACAGTTTATCCTTTATGCAAACAAAAGAGAATGCTGATGCTGTGAAGTCCCTCACCTTTCTTCCAGTGCAGGGTAAATGAAATGGAACAGACCTGGTTTATCACGTTCTAGTTATGAAATTTTCATTTAAGGATGAATGGCGATTTTTTTTTCCCCAAACATATTTATTGTTTGAGGGCTAGATATTTATATTCATCATGTTTTGTGGAAGCCTTTCTGCATCAGGTTATTCCTTCATTTGCGTTAAAACCCATCCACTTTCTTTGTATGACTACACTTGTCCATATGACAACAGAGCTGCTCGTGGAACAACAGCCAAATTACTGGTACCATTAAATTCGATTGATATGAAAAAAGATCAAAACAGTCTCATAAAATGCAGCAGTGCTGTTATAGTGTATCTTTCATCTTGTCAGCGGCCATACTTGTTTTGAACCTGTCCTCCTCCTCACCTGTAAGGTTGTGGAGAAGACAGGGAGACAACATACATGTACTGTTGTGGTCATATGGTGGCCAGTTGTAGTTAAAAATAACAGTTGTGTGCAGCGTTAGTCACAGTGAGTGGCTGCTACCGGTCATACTGCCTCCTGCTACAAACCTATGTGTGATGTTTACAATTTCATTGCAGAAAAGGCGGTATTCTGCTTGTGTAAATGGAAGTTAATAAGAATTATAGTAAGAATGCAATAAGTTCATTTATGAGTTTGCTTTTTAAATGGTGGCTTTATTAAAAATACTTTATTATCCCATTTGGGAAATTATGTTTGCTCCCCCCTAGGGGAAGTCTGTTGTCACAGTGCAACGCCACCTCCCAATCCCCCACTTTCAATATTCTGCTGAGAGAAAAGCCAGAGGACCCAGACAGAAACCCCAACAGGCATTCCAGGAGTCAGAAAAAATCTTTATCACGGGTCACTGCTCAATCTGGCGTCAGATCCACACTTGACAGCGACAGCTGTTCAGTAACACCGGCCAAAATCAGCCACGCTACCTATTGAGCCACTGCTTAGCCTTAGCTGACATGGTTCACACGTATGGTTAGAAAATTGTTACTGCTTAATTAGATTTGTAGATACTTCAGTTTGTAATGAAAAGGTGTTAGTTTTAGTTTTTTTGGAGGGGTGGGGGGGTTGTTTCACTTACTTGTTTTATCTGCGGTATAGAACTCATTTTGTATGTTTTTGTGTAGAGTGGCAGAACATCAAGCAGAAAATAACATGGATCAAAAGAACTTGTCTCGCTGTTGGTGGCCTACCATTATGCGAATGGAATTTGCATCATACGAGGCCATGCTGCAGTTCTCCGCTTATCCAGAGGAAATTGTGCTGACCCTTATCCAGCAGTGTGACTTCTTTTTCTTTGGTGGAAATGAGATTTGACTGTGTTTAGCCTGTGATTACCTGCGGGGAGCCATGTTTGAGACAAGCTTTGGGAGTGTATTTTAACCATGATGATGTCCTCAATGTTTTCCCTGTGTTAGTGGTCAGGAGATGTTCTCTGTTCTGACACAGAACTGGCTACAGTTTGAACAGTGTGCTATAGTCGGATTTGCTTCATTGTCCCGTTCATTTTGTCCCTCTTAGTCATGGTGAATTTTCATCACGCTTAATGGAGGCCCCCTTACAGGAGTGAAAAAGTTGCCATTATTGAAATTTAGTGAAAAGTTTTATACTGTCCATTGTATTTGCATTACTTATTTGAATCCAAATTATCAGATTTCAGGACTCAGATTCCACAGTCATTTTCAAAAGGTGCATAACTGTTGTTTGCTCCCAGTGTCTGTTGGTCAGTTCAATTTGGTTCCCTTCTGGACAGTGTTCAAGCCATATGAATAACCATTGAAGAGGGGTGGTCCAGAAGTTTTGGTACCTGAGCAAATGAAGGACACCACTCACAAATGTCTAACAAACATGTAGAGCTTCTTTGCGAATGCCATAAATTTGATCGACCACCCCTCCTTGTACCGGTATGATCCATTTTGTGTCATGCATATTGTGTTCAGATACACACCACTTTGGTCTGGGAGGAGGGACAAAAACACAATTTAACTGATTTCACATTCAGGTTAGTGCAGAGATAACTTTCTCCACCATTGGTACTATATATATAGGCTATGATGCCAGGCGCTGCTTGGTTCATCCCCTTATAACCATATCAATGAGGGAAGCACAGACCGTTATATAAAGAAATCCATTATCTTGGTAACTAAGAGCATACTCAGTGGAGGAGTGCCAACAAGCTGTATGTATGTGTGTGTGTATATGTGTGTGTGCATGTGTGTGTGTGAAACTGAAAGAAATTTGCATTGCAGTATTACAGTAGGTCCTAAGTGTTCATATGGTTAATTCCTTTTACATGTCGATGCATGTGCCATTTGATGTGATTAATTTGTCTTTGTAAAAATGCACAGTGTCTTCTGCCATTGCGCATTGTCTGCTCATGATTAATTGTATATATACCTTGAACTTGGAATATTTTGTCTTGCTTCGTCTACAATATGCATAAAGGGAGAAAAATTTAAATGGTTTGTTTTTTTCCTAAGGTTCTGTCGTATACTGAGAGGCAAAGTATCCACCATTCACTGAATGACTCAAACATGGTGACAAATATCTTGAAACTTTAATCAGCACCTAATGGAGAAATCAATGGGGAATCTGTATAAGTTCATTGGGTTTAATTGCCCCCCCCCCCCCCCAAAAAAAAAAAAAAAATCAAAGATTTGAACACACTTAGGAAGCAGACCCAATAGTCGCAACTGTCATTTGATGACATCAGTCTGTTGACCTCAGAAACCCTTACAGTGTTAAGAGCCATGAAGTATGTCCAGAACGTCTCCTCATTCTTGTGCACCGGACAAGTTTTTAGAAAAATGCAAGGACAATGTGCTATAGATCAAGAACAGTGTGAATGAGAGATCCTCTGGGGGTTCTGAATTGTGGACAAAAGATCATCTGGCTATTCTGCATGCAAAGTCACCCCAGGCATGCTGATTGGAGCGTTGGTGGAAAATCAACAGAGCCATGGCTAAGCAACACACCGAGACAGCACCATGTACCACAACACACAACCCAATGCTTAAACCTGACATTCATGTGCCCAGTTCATGACAACAGATCATACCAGTACGCGCCACACAGCCGTTATTTATGATGGAAGCATTGTAGTAGAGAAATCAACACAAATCACAGCTGCTTTGCTAAGAGAAACATTGAAACATGACCGCATAACTATGCAGAAATGGCACAGAGGTCAGTCTCATCTGTGCACACAAAACCAACATTTGTCAGATGGACTGAATGGCCAGTTTGTGTGGTTGCGGCCTGGTCAGTCGGAGAGCTGCACACTGACATCATTCCCAGTAACATCACACACTGATGAAGTTAGGAGACTTCGGGACCGTCAACGTACAAGTTTCCCTGTCAAACTGTCCCCTGAACTGGAATTTGTCGTCATTGCCCTGAGGTCGTCTTAAGAGGTGTGACTGCCTGATGGAGTTTGGAAACAACAGACTGCAGTACCTGTTGCAGACTTTCATCCTGACACTGAACCTCCTGCAGACAAATTATGAAGAAAATGTGGAAGACAGGCTTATATCATGGTCAGGTCAAACCATTAAACTGCCCAAATGTGATTAACCTTGATTAAAAACTATGTGTGTTGAATGGAAAGGGAGAAATGCCACTGCTAAGGCTCTTTGCTGAAAAAAGGTGATGCTGTATTTGTGCATGGAGACCATTTTCTTCACCTTACAGCTTCGAGAAATACAGATTTCCTTTACCGTGCAGTGTTTTTCCTGTATGTGTACAGCCATTAGTGTTCCTATAAACAAACCAGTCCAGCCAAGGCCTTCGCTCATAAGTCAGCCTTGGGTGATGAGAGTCTGTTACATTAGTGATTGTCTTTGAAGCAAGGGTTGAGCACAACTGGGACAAAATTTCCCACGTTGTTGTTGCATGCCTGACAAAAGGATTGTTTTTAACAAAATACCATCCCTGGGCATAAACATACTTGGGTATCCAAATTGATAACTGCCTGCTTGTCATCAAGAACAACTGTCAGTCGGTCACGCTGAACCAGCTTGTCTGTGCACTGGGGACCAAACATTTCCACCAAGGTTTCCAAGAGACATTCTTGAAAGTACGCCTTGTCAACTGTTACCACTGCTGGAACATCTGCACATGTGAAAATATTATTTGTGCCACAGCAATTCTTCAATAATGTTGACAAATGTTACAACAAAAAAAACATTGGAAACTATAAACATTCCCAGACATCTTTCATTTCAGTATTTACTTCATGGCTTTAAACAAGAAAGCTCATTTTGAACACACACATATACATGTTCAATTTAACCACACTGTGGCCTTATGTTTGCACCATCTAAACCAGAACAGCCACATTTTGGGTGTGACAATAGCAGTGATAATGGCAAAACTGTGGTGGTAAAAACAAGTCTACAGACACGCTCATAGCTCACTTTTTTGAGGTGTCGGGTCCCGCTCTGCCCGTAAGATGACTGTGACAACAGCGTCAGCATACATATCTGTCACAGGATTTGCCAGCCACTGCAAACAAACTGCATTACTTAAGGTTGTCCATCTTTTTGTTCTAGTCTTTCCGCCTCTGTGCATACCCCAACACAAAGCTGACATAATGCAGCAATCAAAATAAATTACATTTTCTCATTGCAAAACAATCTATTGATAACATAAACTGAAAGGTTGTAGTTGCCTTGCTATCTAAAATAAATTTTCCGACCATGTGTTTACATTTTTTCCACAAGCCATGCAATTGACTGGCATTGAGAGGAATTAAACCCACTGACAGTAGAGAACAGAAGAACAAAACTAATGACTCCATTGACCAAATTACAACAATAAGAAAGGATGACGACATGCCAGATATGTCACTACCTTCCAAAGAAAGTGACATCCATGCACATTGCTGTCTCATATTCTGTATGGCTCAGTTCAAACAAAATCTTTGAGTGTAATTCTTTGAGGTCATGTTAGAAACAGATTTCTTGATTCTCAGCTTTTAGCCAATATTGAGTAAAATCAGATGTATACAGTGTACTTCTCTTTTAAGGTTGCTGTCCCTTTGACAGTCTATGAGTAGATTTTGACAAGAGGAGGTTTGAAAGTAGCATAGGATTCTGGCAACTGTGTACTTTCTCTGGGTAAAAGCTGTGTTCTGATTAAAGAAAAATAGAGAAAAAAAAATTAGAATTTTTGAAAATGTAATTTTTTTATTTTTTTTTAAACAAAATGTTTTAGCTACTCCATGAAGACATGCATTTTTTTTATTTTATTTTTTCTCATAAATAGTGAGGCTGGAGAATTTTTTTTTTCCTTCTAATTTCTGCTGCTGTATTTAGACACTCTAATTGTTAGTAGGCATCCTTTAAGATGTAGGTGTGTCATTTATCTGCATTTTTTTCCCCTCGAGTAGATTTTAAATGAACTTTTTTCAAAGTATGCAGATCAGTTCTACACCACAAATGATTTTACTCAATATTGGCTAAAAGCTGCAGAGTCTGTAATGCAGAAAGTGGAGTGCATGTACATGTACATGTGCTTCTTGTAATCTGTATGCATGTGATATGCCATCCTTCGTGTTGACACATCACTAATAGTTGGAAATTCAGTAAGAGTCTGTCAAGCCATGAATGTGTCCTATAAATGTACTGTATTAATATGTAGTGTATTAGTACTGAAACTACCAGGAATTAAACTCTTGTCTTCGGCATGTTGATTATTAAGTGACATTCCAGATCAGGGGTATGGAAACTCACCTCAACCACTACCATTCTTGACTGCACAGTGATAGTAATGGCATTAAATGCATGAAGGGTCGTGACACCAGCAGCAGTAGTGAGTGTGACATCACCAGCAAGCTGGCTGAGATAGAAATGCAAAAGTTGAACTGTCCCGGTGTAGCCAATACTCAGTCGCTGAGTAACGGTGCTCATTGCCAAGTCGGTGTAGCCTGTAACAAGTTACTCAAAATCAAAACCTTTATGACCCTAACATGGTCCTTGCCCTTACTGGAATACAGCAGTTGCAGCTTAAAGATTTACACAAATTACATCACAGTTTTTAAAAGATGACCCTTCCTCCAGTTCTTCCACTCATTAACATCTACCAACTAGCATCATTTCTCCTGGGTACTTACCAATGACATGATTCTATACAGTTCCCCTAATACCCTCATGAATTCAGTCAGTAGAGCCATCGTGCTACACCCAGCACGGGCTAGAATTTGAGAGAATTCATGTGTAAAACTGTGAGCTAACCTGGTCACATGATCCCTACTCACCCCATACCCCACATGAATCGCTCAGTCTTCCTGCCTATTACAAGCAGGAACTGGGAGGGGAAATATGATATGTCATCTGGTAGGTAGATAGGAGAAAGATATTTTAGTCTGTAAAAATATGCGTCTCCTACGATTATACCAGATGACGTGATACTATAGGAGAATCACAAACAGGGGGAGGGAGTCACTGCTTCCTCTTAGTCATAACTGCCTGTTCATCACCAATCCTTTTATTAAAATTAGAGATGCAGAAGCCTCCATGGCTCACTTGTGACATGGGTCAAGGTCATTCAAAAGAGTGTAAAGCTCTTACCACTAAAAATCATCAAGCCATGTAAGGTGTCTGGTATTCTCAGATCCTGGCAATATTACATTTCCCCCCAAATAGTTTGTACAGTATAGCCTTTCATTGTCATTCAAATGAGACCTCATCAATGTCTTTCATTATGCCAAGTTTAACTCTCAACAGTTCTTGCCTCCCGCACTACTTTTTATTGTTTTACAGATTTGCATTATGCACCTTTATGCATTGTAGTGTTTACCAATCTGGTCGTGTTGCATATCAATCAGCTCAGAACTGATTGCTCTTTCATGATACTTAAGGTTTGGCATACTTATGCTTGAGGTGAGCACGACGACCTTTGACTTTGTTGCTAAAAATAGATTTTTCCAGACAAAACACAAACAATGCAAAAACTCAGAAAACAAAAATTCCACAAGAAGAAGTTGTTCGTGCTAAACTGTACTTTTCCATAAAATACAATCTGTTTTGCAGCACATAAAAAAATTTACGCCCATTAATACAGCATTTATAGGTGTTACAACAGAGTAATGAACACCTGCCATCAATGCCCGAAACAGGATCACTTGAATGAAGTCATACTAAAACCCTCTAAAAAAATTTTCACCATACATATGCATAGGTGCCAGTTAGTATGGATTGGCCGTATTATTTTCAGCATAACTCAATTAAATATGGAAATACGGTTTGGTCGCGAAAAAATACGGAGGAGACATTTGAAATATTTCAAAAGGATCGTTAGAAAATACAGCTGCACTTGAACCGAAAACGACAGAATTAGTGTGAGTGCACCACCTTTTAGTTCTGACTGGGATATCACAAGTCATAGTGTGCCATACAAGTAACAGCAGATATGGTTTAAGACTGCTGTTCATTTACAAATGGGCAATTCTGCCTATAGTCAGCTCTGAAACTTTACAATTTTCTCTAAGCTAGAATTGCTTCGCATTTTTCACTGCAATTTAAATGTGTGTGTGTGTGTGTGTGTGTGCATGCTTTCTGTTCATATTATTTTCTTTGTATGGCAGAATACTGGATGGGGTGGGAGGTGGGTGTTTGGGTGTTTAACATCCTTTTCTACCACATATGGGTGATCTCAAAGACGGGGCAACGATGAAAAAGCCAGCACAATATTTGGTCCCAGCTCGGATTCAAACTCAAGACCCAAGCATTGGAAGTCAAACGCTCTACCATTCGGCCACCCCAACAATACTGGCAAGTGTCGAAAAATACTGACATTTTTGTAAAATAGTACATGTACTGACAGGCACTTTTGGTGGTTGGCACCTCTGCATATATATGTAATGAAATTGTGAGGCAACTGACCTGTGTTTACATCAGGCTCAGCTGTCACTGACAAAACGCACTGTATTTATGAACAGGTGAGAACAGGTGACAGCAGGTGTGTTCACAACAGCCACTAGCATGGAAATCCAGGAGACAGTTCCTTTTTACCTCAAGTATGTGTCACATGTCACTAACTGAGTCACATAGTGGGCACAAAATGGGTGTCGGTGAAGAGTAAACAAACTTGCCAAATTTCCAAGATGATGATCAAAGGGATTGTTGCAGTGTAGCTCTTTGCGGAGCTTCTATTTTTCTACATCACAAACTTGTATTTTTTTCCCCGCATGTACGCCATAAACATCATTATCTTAATGAATTACAGGCAAGAAAACACTTTCACAGAGAATTATTTTATCACAGTCAGCTCTTGTAGGTATCGATCATGGGTGATCGAAATTCAAGGGAAAGAACTGCTGAGAGTTAACACCTCTTGGTGACTCTCCTGTTTGTTGTTTCGGAGAAACTGCCAACATTAAAGTTTCCCCTAAACAGCTTGTATGGCCTTGACCTTGTCTCGAAGTCACTGAATACAGGTATGTCAATAAAGGTGTTTCCAAAGACTATCAACATGCAAAGTATGGTGCCTCTGGTATTACTAGATTCTGAGAAAATGCAAATGTAAAATTTCCAAATAGACTGCTTTAATTACATGTACCTCAGACCTTCCAATGGGGTGAAGCCAATAATACTGAAAAATTTTCTGGAATTATGTGACGAAGTGGCAAAGCCACGAGTGCACGTCTGCGAAGCATTATGGGTCTGAACTGAATGCTGAGAACCAAAGAAACCAAAACCCTTGGTATGGTGGGGGAAAGGGGGGATAAGGCTTCGTGCCCCTTGCTAATCCCCTTCTAGCCTCCGCCGCACTGTTAGCCATATATAATACAAGTACAGAGTGATGTACGCCATGTCCGAATCAGGAGGGATCACAACCCCACCCGCCTGATGTAAGCCCGGGTGGGGAAGGGATTCCCTAGTGTTTGAAGTTGTAGTGGTAGACAACCTACTCCTCCTTGGAGTGACCTGCAATGCTTCACCTCCGCCTGGGGCAGTACGCTTCCCATCAGGGGGTAAAACAGAATCCTCATTTGCGTCTGACTCAACACTCAAAACAGAAACCAAGCCTCTTCTGACCTGGTTCTACACTTTGAACAAGTTGCGCTGCTGTCACAGCCCCTACAGGATACACAGTATTTATGTGTATTGTGGGGTGCTTTAAGTCCACCGCACTTGGAGCAAGACAAACCCCGCCCGCCTGGCATGTTTACTGGTAGCGTGACCAACACTCTACCTTATCTGGGGGCCGTCAACAAACAGAGCAAGGATACAAAAAATGACCGCTGCAAACACCAGGGGTGAGGAGAGCAAAACCAGCGACATCTGCTCAAATGCAGAGGAAACTGGACAAGCCGGTTGAAAAAGCGCCAAAGGAGGGGCTTGACATTACGCTGTAGTGAGCAAAGACCGGAGCTGTGGTGAGGGGCTGCTGCTCACACAAAACAAAGCGGGAAGACTGACGGGTTCATGTGGGGTATGGGGCGAGTAGAGGATCACACATGACCAGGTTAGCTCACAGGGGTACACATGAATTCTCTCAAATTAAAGCCTGTGATGGGTGTAGCTCTACCGACTGAAGTCATGAGGGTATTTGGGGAACTCCTATAGTATCATGTCATCTGGTATACCTATAAGAGAAATGCTACAAAACAGACACCTGTGTAATCCTTTTGAGGAAACATTCATCAGTCAAAACCAAAATGAAGAAAAAATCTAGGTGCCTCATTTACCTCAGACTGACAAGTACAGTGGAGAAACTGGGCTAGTCCAGTGCCTCCCCTCTGGAAAGCTTGTCTTGGCAAAAGCATTAGTGGTAATATTAACTCTTACCAGTTCGCTCCCTTGATCATCGTAAGATATATTACGATGAGCCACCGGGGATTTTCCTAGGGCCGTCACTCACAGAAACCTGATTATTATTTTGTTTGAACACATTGTACGGGCTTCTAACATAATAAGAGAAGTGTTTGTTGTGTTAATTTTGAAAAATAAAGATGTTTCACAGAGCGGTAGTGTTTTCTGAGAAACCCTCGCTGTCGGACGCCATTGTGTGCCCACGTGTGATTTCTGAGCGACTGTCTTTTGCGATTTTTACGTCAACATGAGTTTATCCAAGCCCTCCGATACTGAAAGTGAGGAGTTTTATTCCAAGGATGATGATTCTGAACAGGATCGGGGCTGCGGCAGTTCAGATGAGAACATTCCACCAAATCGTTCGATCTCATGTGGCGTGCCTGATAGGAAAGTGCTAGTTTTATCATTGCTTCGAGTATCCCTTTGTTTTGCCGTATTTACGAGGCTTATATGCTGTATTAGTAATCTTGCTGTATTTAGCATGCATTTTTATTCGCAGCTGACTTTTATTCTGTGTATGCTGCTGCACATAGGTGCATAAAGTGTCATAACTTGTGCCGAAGGAAAATCCGAACCAACAAGGGCAGCATGGACCTTGTGTTTGTCATTCTACATAAATCCAGTAACAGTGGGTGGAACTACACAAACTATGGCTCATATGAAGCAGAATTGAATGTAGTTTCCTCACAGTCTATATACATGAGACTGAAATAAGAAAAAACTTTTGTTCATAAGCAAAACCAAGTATGTGAAATATCGGAGTGTCTGATTACACAAATAAAGAATTATGATTTCAAATAACTATAATATTTGTGAATCAACTGTGTGTTAATGGGCATAATTAGGCAGAGAATTCAATTTCCTTTCATTTGGTGTATAATTATGTGCACATACAATGATTATTGGTGATTTTATGGTGCCCCTTCAGAACCTACCAATTTTGACTCATGCACTCATCAAAAAGCAGCAAACTGGTAAGAGTTAAAGCATTTGTGTCAAACTTACTGTGTAGATCCTTTGGTGCCATTAGATGAAAGTTGAAATTTCGTTTGACAAGAATACCAGACAGCTTGTGGCCCTGAGTTGGCTGCTGCGATGCCAGCTCTCCAACAACCTACACAAATACACACACCTACAAGTATACTGTTGCACTTACATTCTGAAAAACACAAATGATAAAGCCCAGAACTCCTGACAGAGTATTTTGATCAGAATGAACTCAACAACTACTTTCTGCGGACAAGACACTGTTCAATGAAGCCAAATTCTCAGTCGGTGACTGGTAGTGCAACTGGTCAACAGCACTGCAGGTCAGTGGTTAGCCCTGATACTTGGTATCACCACCATCTATGTAAGGACTGTCATCACAACATACCTTTGCCATCTTTTCACCTCTGAAGTGGAGATGAACAGCTGTAGTGTTGCGTGGATTGTGAACTTCCATTTTATACTCCAGGTCATCCTCATACTCCCTAATAAGGGCTGCTTTCAAGCGTGCCATCTCATTTGCTTCACCATGGACAAGCACCTTCAATGCAAAGTTATTATCGATAAGATGGACTCCATAATGCAAGGAGTAAGAATCTGAAAATTCTCTGACTAGTCATAACAGCTTCAGCTCAGACAGTTGAGGTAGCTAAAACTCTTTGTGTTTGTTACAGGTGACAGCAAAAATTCAATTATGAGCCGCCAGACCTCACCTGTTTTTCAATCTTTGTTTTTCATTTGGTACATCAATAATTTTCTTCTCAAACTGATGGACATTTGTAGATGTGACAATCCCAGTAGAGAGAGAGAGCAAGCTTACCACATGTGGTGGCTTGAGTGCACGCAGAAATTCACTGGTCTGTTGGTAATCAGCATGGGCAGAGAAGGAGATGTAGTCAACTGAGCACTTGAGTGGCAGCTTCTGGCCTGTCATTGTCTGGATCTCGCTTGGTTCTGACAGGATGTGCTTAGGGAGGAAAGATATCAACATTTTGTACTGCTTCTCAAAATAAATACTTGCAAGAAAATTGAATGGTAAACAAAGTCGCGATATGCGTCTACCAGTGTAGAAGCACACATTTCTCATGAGGGACAGCAAAGGAACATCCACTTTACCAACTCATTAATAAAGGTACATGCTGGGATAACTGCTTGTATTGTGATAGCAGTGGAACTGCACCCACCTTTGCCAGTGTTCCTTCCACGCAGTATCCAGCAATAATACATCCATTGCGCTTGTCTGTGCACCAAGCCTCAAAGAGTTCCCGGGAAAGACCTGACTGCATCATACCAGGGCTTGCCAATACCACAGATGGCCCTATGTCCTCAAACTGCTCCATATTCTGCAAAAGACATTCTGCATAAACATTCATAAACATGCACAAAGAACTCTGGTTCAAAACAGCAAACAGGTTAACTCTTTGAAGACGTGTCAGCGACATAGTCGCTGACGCCCCAACAACCCCTTGGCGACGTGTCAGCGACATAGTCGCTGACACTTTCTCCTTATTTTCGTAGGGCATCGTTCATTCAGGGGAGGCAACTTGGGTACCTACCTCCCTTGAGGTAGTTTTGTATTAGTTTGGCTCTGCGAAGAGGCTTTGTGTTCGGAATTGGAAGCTAGCTTTTTTTGTGTGCACAAAATGGCTTCCTCCAGCAAGCATGCACACAATGACCGAGGCAATAATCGCCCAGTTAAAAATGTGACATATCAACTCCACAAACATTTCATGAACCCTTTTAGACATTCTACAGTAGTGTGTGTTGTGAAATGACTTGTAAATCTTATGCTTCATATGGACTACTGACCCTCCCCAGCAGTAAAAATATTTTTTCCGAATGCCCGTTTGTCACCATATTTCAAGTCAATTTTGAGGTAAGAAGCATGTTTTTTTTCATATGAATTTTATACCATTGGAAAGAGGAGGAAATGCAGATTTCTGTGATATAAACAGAATTGCTGTAGCACATGTGTTGATTTTTACCATTTTTTTTAAACCCTAACAAAAACGTGCGTCACGGGGGGTCAACACTGGGCTAGTGGGTGCGTCTTCAAAGAGTTAATGAGCTCAGGTTAATTATCACAAACTATCAGGCAAAATAGCAAAGGCATGTTCTTCTGTTGCAGACTATTTTCTAATGTGACCAAACATGATAAAGGCCTGCTTTGAGCAAGGCAAGGAAACAGGTCACTGGGTGCACAGCCTGAGCAATCTCCCTAACAGCTTCAAAGAACTGTATATAAGCAATTACTACAGACTAATGTCAACGGTTAAGGTGTTTTTGAGGTTTTCCTTATCATTATTCATTTTTGGCTCACTTGTGTAACAAAGTGAGTCTATGTAATAACCCTCCGCCGTGTGTGTGTGTGTCTGTGTGTGCGTGTGTGTCTGTGTGTCCGCAGTAAACCTTAACATTGGCCTTTTCTCAGAATCTACAAATAGCAGAGGCACCAAACTTGGCATGCTGAAAGACAGCCACGAGACCTTTCAAAACATACCATACTGAATGACCTTGACCCAAGGTCAAGGTCACTAAAGCTGTCTGTTTGAAAGTTTTCACTGGCATTTTCTCAGAATCTAGAAAAACCAGAGACATCTAACTTTGCACGATGATAGACATTGACAACACCTTTACTGACATACCTGTATTCAGTGACTTTGACTCAAGGTCAAGGCCATAAAAGCTCTTTAGCAGAAACCTTCCAAAACCTTAACATTGGCATTTTCTCAGAAACAATGAACAGCAGAGGCACCAAACTTGGCGTGCTGATAGACAGCCGCAAGACCTTTCAAACCATACCATATTGACTGACCTTGATCCAAGGTCAAGGTCACTAAAGCTGTCTCTTTGGAAATTTTACATAGGCATTTTCTCAGAATCTAGAAAAGCCAGAGACATCAAACTTTGCACGATGATAGACACTGACAACACCTTTACTGACATACCTGTATTCAGTGATTTTGTGTCAAGGTCAAGGCCATACAAGCTGTTTGCGGAAAAGCTTCCAAAACATTAACATTGGCATTTTCTCAGAAACAATATATGGCAGAGTGGGTGGGTGTTTGGGGGTTTAACGTCTGTTTCCACCACATAGATAAATGGCAGAAGCACCAAACCTGGCTTGCTGATAGACAGCAGTAAGACCTTCCAAGACATACCGTTTGAATGACCTTGACTGAAGGTCAAGGTCATTAAAGCTGTCTCATTGGAAATTTACAATTGCCATTTTCTCAGAATCTAGGGGTACCAGAGGCATCAAACTCTGCATGATGATAGACATTGACAAAACCTGTACTGGCATACTTGTATTCAGTTTCCTTGAGTCAAGGTCAAAGCCACTCAAAATGTTCTGCAGAGACCTTAACGTTAGCATTTTCTTGGAAACAACAAACAGCAGAGGCACCAAACAAGGCACAATGATAGGCAGCAATGAGACCTATGCAAACATAGCCTTTTGAATGACCTTGACTCAAGGTCAAGGTCAATACAGCTGTCTGTTGTGAAATTTTACATTACCATTTGTACAGAAGCTGCGAAAACTGGAGCTATCAAACGTGGCATAATGATAGTCATTGATAAGCTCTTCACTTCCAGATCTCATTTGAATGACCTTGACCCAAGGTCAAGGTGATACAAGCTTTCCTTGGAAAACTGTTATATTGCCATTTGCCATTTTCTTAGGAACTATGAACACACGAGACACCTTACTTCAGGATAGACAGTGATAGCTTTACAAACATACTCTTTTGAATGACCTTGACCCATCTCACAAGTGAGCCAAGAAGGCTTTGCTTCTCTAGTTTTTTTTTTTTTTTAACTTTTATTTGCAAGGACAGAGTTTAAATACTGTCACAGGATTAATCACAAATTCAGCATGTATTTAGCTTGGCTTTCCCCTGTGTAGTCACAAAGTGTGGTACCTTAAGGTTGATAATGTGTTTGAAGACGAAAGGGTTACTGATCGAGATCTGGCGTCGGATGCGCTCATTCATTGCATTGATGTAGGTCTGGTAGACAGTCATGCACTTCTTTGCCAGCTGAGACGCATAGTAGATTGGAATGTCGTGAAGCTCAGGGTGCTGGCTCCAGTATTCATCTGAACATATTACACCACAGTATATTACAAAATACAAAATTTACAAAACAAATTGCACATATATAGGCAGTCATAACTTACACTTGACCACAAAAGAAACTGGGCAGTTTTCTTTTTCACTACATGCCTTGATTTCTTTTTGAGTAAAGAAAATGCAAATGTACCCCTGAAAAAGGAAACTGATTTTTCACACACCCACAGAAAAAAAAAGAACAAGAGACTGAAGAACTGTCATCTCCAGTGTACTATAATTTACCAGTCTTACACATTGTATAAGTCTCTGGAGAGATATGGGAGGAATTTCCTACGAACAATCACTGTGTCAGACACTAATTTCATGTCTTCTTAACATTACATACTGTGGCTAAGAAAATATATATATCCTAGGTAAGACTTAAGGTGAATATGTTCACTGCCACTTGTCTTGTAATGCCCTGTTACTTCCTGGGTATGGTATGTGCAAAAGTGAACCAAAGCTGAGAAACAAAAATAAAGTGTAAGACCAACAAGGCAAATATAACAACTTCACACAGTTGGCCATTTCAGCAATACTAAACATCTGCCAAAAAGAAAGGACAGTAGAGGATGTAATTTAAAGCAAAACAAAACCTCTTTTAACATAAAACAATACCAAGTGTCCTATTACTGTACTGATTAACAAGATGGTCACCAGCTTAATATGTTGTTTCCAGTCAATGACCTGCTGTTGTCACCGTTGTTGATTTTTTTTTTTTTTTTTAAATGCCATGTATCGGGGTGGAAGATAAATACATACATGTACACTTTATTCTCTGTGTGTGTGTCTCTCTCCCTGAACAGAAGCAACTGACACCGACTGGGCTAGTCAGACCGATCTTGTTTTCAGAAAAGATATGTGACGTTTCTTTGAAAGCAGTGATGTCTTTCCTTACTGAGGGTGATGTATAATACATTTGACGCAATCACTTCTACACAATTCTTGCCAAAATGCACGCAATCTAATAATTTTCATGTGCACGCACACGCACACACATACACAGGCTCTCTTTTTCAACCTCTTTGTTTTGCTCTGTGTGTGTGTGTGTGTGTGTGTGTGTGAGTGTGCACGCACACACACAGAGGTTTTCTCAGTAAACACGCCACGCCACGCCATACACACACACACTCGATTGTACAGCTGAGTGTCTGTGACAAACAAAAAACCCAGTGTATCAAGGCATGTGGTTTGTGGAAGAAATGTGTGAATGTTTTGTTTTTGTTTTTGTATATTTTTTGTGCCATCAGAGGGACATGATCTACACACAGAAAGAGCTATTTTGATATCTAGAAAAGGTTCATCTTGGCTTTCAAAGGAGGTGCGGTTTACATCAGAAGTATGAGAGCTACCTCTTCCAAAACTTAATCTGCACGGAGTCCATAATCATGATATCAACTGCCCAAATATGGAGTGAATTGAGCAAATTTTATGGCTTAATATGCCAGATGACCAACTTTTCCTGGAAGGGTAATAACACCAAAAGTTTTGTTGCAATTGCAAATCACTTGGAGGCTCTCTTCAAAACTCTTGACATATTGGAACACCCCAATTTCAAGCCAAACGGTTGAGAATTTTTGGAGATACAGGATCGGACGGGCACACACACACACACACACACACACACACAGATGGCACCCAAGTCTGGCTGAGACTGTGTTCTGGTGCAATACGCTTTAGTAATGATGACGTAAGTTTTCCTAAGTCATTGTCAGAGTCAGACTTGCTTCGTCGTCTCGGCAGAGAAAGGCACTGACATGCATTTGTACCACAAAAACTTGCCTTTGAACATGGAAGTCTTAGCCGATCCTATGATAAAAATAAAACAGAAGGTATTTCTCACCAAGAATCAGGAGCAGTTCTTGGGCACGACCAAGGGCAAACACTGGAATCAGACAGCGTCCACCTCGGTTTACAATGTCATGCACTAAGCCAGTAAAGCGATGTTCCCTTTCTTCACGGTTCTCATGGATGTGGGTGCCATATGTAGATTCCTACAAAAGATCACAATGAAACTTTTTGCATTAAGCGTAAGGCCATGTTTTTATCTAGAAATGACAGTGCAATCAACAAACTATAGAAAAGGAAATGGTAATGACTGCGAAGTGGTTACAAGTTAAGCAAATAAAAGCGACATAAAAGGGACAGAAACCACTTAACTTTTACAAAGGACGGCACAGGTCAACATTTCGGCTTTCGACTTCCTCAGGACACAAACAAATTTGCGCCTTCCTCAGGACACAAACAAATTTGATTTGTTTGTGTCCTGAGGAAGGCGAAAGCCAAAACGTTGACCTGTGCCGTCCTTTGTGAAAGTTAAGTGGTTTCTGTCCCTTTTATGTCGCTTTTATTTGCTCAACAAACTATAATAATGACTTTAAATACTGGAAGAACCTTGCCTTTTCATATAATTATGAATTAATTTTTCTTGTGCCTGTTTCTGCCTTCTGTCGGTGGAAACAAAAGGAAAGAAACATGACCTTTCTGTGCTACATTGTTGTCACTTTAAAACCGGGAGAATGCAATGTGTATGCCTGCTGCACCTGGTCAATCGTGTGCACAGTCAGTTTCACTGGCATCCTGTATAGGTCAGCCACCTGTCTAAGGTGGTCACTCAGTGTTCCCGATTACGAACAGGTGTGCGTATTTGTACGCACAAAACTCTTAAACTGACACACAAATTTGAGAACAGCATGTCACAGGGTACACACATTTTTAACCTCACCACGACAAACAGTATTTTTCCAACAGTCTCCCGGAAACTCGAACAAAATGCAATCTGGAACTAGCAGCGGACACTTGCAGCATCGCATTTCTGCGGAGTCATTGAGCATAACAGACAGAAACTGACTATGGGACACTTTTTGTCCAGTCATAATGCTCTATCTGATAAGCGTGCGGGTTCTCGCCTTACCGTTCGCTATGGCTGACACGCTGCAATTCATGCACATCTCTTCTCAGTCCTTGAATACTTTTGTAAACAACAACAAAAAATGGTTTTGACTTTCACATTTTTTTTTATACCAAAAGACCATGGACGCTCAAAATTACAAAAGGACCCTCAGAAATATGGAGAGAGGGCCCCAAGGATCCTTGTATAGTAAAGCCTCACTAAGGCGACCACACATGGGACCGAGCAAAAATGGTTGTCAACGACAGCTGGTTTCACAAGTCACAGACAGTGTTTGGTGTTTCTGTGGAGTCTTTCAGTCAGAAAAATTAGCAGTCATGAAAATCTGCAGCATTAATCAAATTTGAGCGACAGATTATGTGTCCAAACGACGTACACCGACATCCCGGTTGCTAAGTGTCAAATCGCCGAGTTTAGTCCAGTTGAATTCCCAGCGGCATCACAGTCTCTCTCTCACCGTTACGGTGGCAATCACACACACACACGCCCGAACAACGTACACTGACATCTCGGCGTTGCCGATTTGCTGAGTGTCAAAATCACTGAGTTTAGTCTGGCTGATTCCCAGCGGCAGTTTCCGTTTTCTTTACTGTCGAACCCCTACATGGTCCAACCCTTGTCGTGGGGTAGTGGCTTGTGTACCTCAATGACCCAGAGAGCTACGCCAGCGGGAGCACGTGCTCCTGGCAGGGTCACCCAAGCTGGACAGGTCGAAGGGTAGAGGTCAGACGAATGTGGACCACCTCTCCAAGAGGCTAAACGGGTTTGCGTAGGGTTAACAGCCCTACCTGTAAAAAAACATAACGTTACAGAAGCATCGACAGCAACAAACCAAAACATTCACCTGGGCAAGGAAGGGTCTCCATCCCGGAGACCTATGACGCATTGCAGTGAAAGTCGAAAGGAAGCTGCAAGGCCGACCCCCCTTCTAACACCCAGGACAATGACGAGAGTAGCCACATGGAACATCAGGACAATGTATGAAGTAGGAAGGACCATACAAGTAGCAAGAGAGATGAAGAACTACAAGATAGGAGTACTGGGACTGAGTGAGACAAGGTGGCTACAGACAGGACAGCTGAGATTTTCATCGGGAGAGCAATTGCTGTACTCGGGACACACAGAGGATGGAGCCCCCCCACACTGAGGGCGTGGCCCTGATGCTGGCACCGGAGGCACAGCGGGCACTCATCGGCTGGGAACCTGTCAACTCCCGCATCATCACAGCCAAATTCATCACCAAGAAGAAAGACATCAAGCTAAACATCATCCAGTGCTACGCTCCCACCAATGATGCGGAAGAGGAGAAAAAAAGACGACTTCTACCAACAACTACAGACAGTGATAGATAGAGGAGGAGCCAAGGACATGACCATACTGATGGGAGACTTCAACGCCAAGATTGGATCAGACAACACAGGCTATGAGAACACCATGGGAACACACGGACTGGGACAGATGAACGAAAATGGCGAGCGCTTTGCAGACTTCTGTGCCCTGAACCAGCTGTGATAGGAGGCAGCATCTTCCCACACAAGCGCATCCACAAGGCCACATGGAGATCGCCGGACCATGTCATGGAGAACCAGATTGATCACATCTGCATCAGCCGGAAGTTCAGGAGATCGTGGCGAGATGTGCGCGTGATGAGGGGTGCCGATGTATCATCAGACCACCACCTTCTTGCTACAACACTGAGACTTCGGCTTAAGAGACACACCAACGCTAACAACACACGGACCAGGTACAACGTTGGCCTACTCAGGAACTCAGAGACACAAGCAGCATTCCGGATCAGCCTTTCCAACAGGTTCCAGCCACTGCAAGACCTGATAGAAGACAGTGGAATGGATATCGAGACACAGTGGGAACACAGCAAGAAACTCTGGCACGACACATGCGAAGAGGTCCTTGGCAAGAGAAAGACCCAACACAAGGAATGGATCTCTGCTGATACCATCCAGAAGCTGGAAGTTAGGAAAAAGAAGAAAACTGCACAGAACACGAGCCGAACAAGAAGAGCTAAGGCAAAGGCACAGGAAGAATACACAGCAGCTGACAGAGAAGTGAAGAGGAGCACCAGAAAGGACAAGAGGGACTACATCGACAACCTGGCCAATCAAGCAGAGGAAGCAGCCGGACAAGGGAACCTAAAAGACCTGTACCAGGTGACCAAGAAGCTCGCGGGCAAGTTTCAGCAGACAGACAAACCAGTGAAGGACAAGAACGGGCACCCACTGACAACAACTGAGGAACAGCTGAAGCGATGGGCAGAACACTTCAGGGAGCTGTTAAATCGCCCCATCCCTGAAACACCACCAGACATCCCGCCAGCTGAGACAGAACTACCCATCAACTGCGACAAGCCCTCTAAGGCGGAGATCAGGAAAGCCATCATGACACTGAGAAATGGGAAAGCTGCAGGGCCAGACGAGATACCAGCAGAAGCCATCAAAGCAGACACAGAGACAGCCGTCAACATGCTGCACAGCCTATTCAGCAAGATCTGGGAGAAGGAAGAGGTGCCAGCCCAGTGGAAAGAAGGGATCGTCATCAAGCTGCCAAAGAAAGGGGACCTCAGGGACTGCAGCAACTACCGAGGGATCATGCTCCTGTCAGTGCCAGGCAAGGTTCTCAACAGAATTCTACTGGAGAGGATGAGGGAGGCAGTCGACCCTATGCTTCGAGACCAGCAGGCGGGCTTTCGCAGGAACAGGTCCTGCGCTGACCAGATCGCCAGCCTACGCATCATTGTTGAGCAGTCACTGGAGTGGAACTCCCCCTACTACATCAACTTCATAGACTATGAGAAGGCCTTCGACAGTGTAGACAGAGAGGCGCTGTGGAAGCTGCTAAGGCACTATGGAGTTCCCGGGAAGATCATCTCCCTGATCCAGTACACCTACAAAGACATGAGCTGCAGGATTGCCCATGCCGGCCAGTTGTCAGAAAACTTCGAGGTGAAGACCGGAGTCCGCCAGGGATGCCTGTTGTCCCCGTTCCTCTTCCTCCTGGTCATCGACTGGATCATGAAGACCACCACAACAGGCAGGAAAAACGGGATACAGTGGACACTCTGGGCGCAGCTGGATGACCTCGACTTTGCGGACGACCTGGCGCTCCTGTCTCACAGCCACAGCCAGATGCAGGACAAGACTACATGCCTGGAAGCCACATCAGCCGGAACAGGGCTCAAGATCAACAGGAGGAAAACCGAGCTGATGAAGATCAACACCACTGCCAACACACCAGTCACAGTCGGTGGAGAGCCCATCAGGGAGGTAGAGTCCTTTGTCTACCTGGGGAGTGTGGCTGATGGACAGGGAGGCACAGACCGAGACGTCACAGCCGGAATCGGCAAGGCAAGTGCAGCAATGGTCATGCTGAAGAACATCTGGGCATCCAAAGTTGTCAGCATAAGAACCAAACTTCGCATCTTCAACTCCAACGTGAAGTCAGTTCTGCTTTACGGATGCGAAACATGGAGGACAACGAAGACGATGCAGCAGAAGATCCAGACATTTCTCAACACCTGTCTGAGGCGCATCTTCAACATCCGATGGCCAGAGAAGATCCTGAACGAAGAGCTGTGGGAGCGAGCAGGGCAGGAACCAGCGGCCAAGCAGATCCTGCGGAGGAAGTGGGGCTGGATTGGACACACCCTCAGGAAGCCAGCATCCAGCACCACACGCCAAGCCCTGACATGGAACCCACAGGGGAAAAGGAAGAGAGGCCGGCCTCGCAACAGCTGGAGGCGGGACACTGAGGCAGAGTTATATAAGCAGGGGACCAATTGGACTGGAGTGGCAAGAATAGCCCAGAACAGAGTGCGATGGCGAAGGGTTGTCGATGGCCTATGCTCCACGTGGAGCCAGGGGCCTAAGTAAGTCAGTTACTGTCGAACACAAAAACAAGGATTAGTAGCCACACTATACCTATCAAACATCAGGGTGTCAAATTTTGATCAGTCATCGGACATTAACTGATAGTGGAGGCAAAATGCCTGATCGATTTTTTTATGTTGAGGACAAATGTCCGATCGTTTACTGAATGAGGCTGTCATCGTCCCATTGCTTCTTCGTTTCAATCGGACCACGCGTTCGCTTTGTTTGAAAAAGAAGTTATAAAAAGAAAAAGAAAAGACCGAAAAGAAGTTATAAAAAGAAAAGTCCGAAATCGCGATGACTCTTCGGTTCGTCGCTGTTGAATGACAAAGGGACTACGGTGCGAATAGAGTGCTTTCCCTTGCATGACACATATAGCCATGGATACACTTGTGGCTTGTATTGATCAACTCGAGTGTGGTGTACCCAAAGAGACTTGTCTGTAGTGTATTCCTGGAATTTTGACTATGTTGAAATGCCACCTAAAAAGAAACCGAGAGTGGAGTAGGGGCAGAGGTTGCTCTTTCCCCTTTTTGCGGCCAGAGTCGAAGAGCACCGTGAAAACTCCACCGAACAAGCGGAGAATCAGTCGACTCGGATGGAAACATCGCCACGTGGGGAAGACGCTAGTGTTGAAGTAGGCAATGATTCAGTGGATAGGAATACTATGAAAAATTTGGATAATAAGAGTTATTTTGGAAAATAGGAAGTAGGCCTATCGACCATATTGTCATTGATCGTGTCAGTGACACACCTGTCTTGGTGGCAAATAAAGATTGACTAGTGTTCTGTTCTGAATTTGTCCTATAGATTTGTCTGTGGTCCAGACAAATGTCCTATTATTGTTGTGTTGTCCAGGACAATTGTCCTATACAAGGCATTCAAAATGTGAAACCCTGAAACATCTGCCTTAATTTGCTTACAGACATCGGCACACGAAGACACACATTCAACGCACTGACAATCGCGTGATAGGGTGTCTTGTGACAGGTATAAAGGACATCGGAACTGGCAGATGCGGTGATCACCACCCGCATAACTGCAGTTGTGTTTAGGGGGTGATGCGCTAATTGCCCTGTCTTTGTACGCGGTCGCGCGTGCACAGTAGGGGGTGGGCCATCCAGCGGCTCGCAGAGAAGTGTTGGCCCAAGTGCCGTGGGCGGTCAGTGGTAAATTGGCTGCTGGCGAAGTGTACAGCACCAACTAAGCCAGCTGCGGTCGCCCACAACAGAAGTGGGGGGTCGTTTTGCCAGCAGAATAGCGGTCGAAAGTCGCGTACTGCAGGTGGTCGGTCGTTGGAGATGCAATAAAGATGATAAACCCTCCGTGCCGGGCAAAAGCAGCCGTGATCGACAGACAGCCGCTCAATCAAGAGGTTGTCCAAGTGAGGCTCTACTGTATTTTGGAATCAAAGGGAACACCGGTCACTTTCTTCTGGCCCCTTGGATTGCCACTTTATACAGGTCTGACTATAATTATAAATGAAAAGTCAAACATACAATGATGACAATGTCAGGGCGAACATTTGGCATTTCTGCTGCCATAAGATGTCTGTCCTCCTGGCGGGAATAATCCCCAGTGTAGAGAATCTGAAAATATAAGTCAGATGGACTTTAGAAATTTATCAAAGTTTAACAAACAGGAAACTTAACCTCTGGGCTGCTTAACATGAAATTTCAACCTGAAATTCTGAGTAAGCCAGTGTCCCCCCCCCCCACCTCCCCCCCCCCCCTTCCCCCCCCCC
This sequence comes from Batillaria attramentaria, assembly GCA_018292915.2. NCBI lineage: Eukaryota > Metazoa > Mollusca > Gastropoda > Batillariidae > Batillaria > Batillaria attramentaria. Next base: position 802,143 of record JACVVK020000114.1, on the reverse strand, counting down.
CAAAAAGTCTTAAAATGCAGACAAATGTTTCAAATAATAGTTTCAGGGGTTGGTAGTTGTGCTGCTTGGCAGTTGTATTGTGAGCACAAGACAGCTTACTTCCTTGTGTAGATAGAATACATCCTGCTGCTCATGCATCTTGATTCTGTTTGGAATACCGTAACTAGTAGCTACTGAGCAGGATGGGCCCCATTATCAAAGAAAACACACTAGGCACCTGCAGGTCAAGAATCCTGTGGCTGTTCTATCTGATTTCATACCTTCACTCCAGCAATCTCTATCATGAACATGGCCGCACCCAGCACATGGCCAGCTGTATAGCACCAGAACCGGATCCCATTCACCTCCATCTCTTGATGGAAGTTGATGGTCTCGATCTTGCTCATGCTTTTTTCAATATCGCTCTCGGTGTACAGCATGTCATCAGTTGATATATTGCTGCAAACACACACATACATTGCTTGATAGTCTGCTCATACTTCCATCTTCTCATTCTAGTGGCAGCCTTGATCACAGAAAGTCGGCGAAGCTGATTTGTACTGAAGAAAGAGTTAAATAAGCTCTACCTAAAATAATTAGCTCTAGACAGAACAAGTGAGAAAAATGCAATGCTCAAGAATTGCATACAGACTATACTGTAATCTGTATTTATGCTTTTTGAAATGCATGCAGATGATATGGCAGTGACTTGATACTCAGTTTCCACAAAATTTCAGTAAACCAGTCCAGAGTAACAAAATGGCATCCACACATTTTATACATGTACCTTTCTATCACTTTGCAGCTTCAGGTAAGGGATGCAGATTTTTGGCACATTCATTTTGTTTAACTCATGCTAGTCATACTTAATTTTTTTAGCCATCTACATGAGCTTGTGACAAAGGTGATTTTGTTATTGTAACAATTATCAGATATTTTCGTAAGAGGATATACTTCTACTTGGAAAATTTTATATAGTGTTCCCAGAATGAAAAGATGATAACCCCATGAAACGGAACAGAAAATCCAATTTATAATATAACCACAACCGAAACAGAGGGTGAGCAAACTAAGCTGTTCATGCATTTGGGTGACTAATTTTCACCACAGTATCAAGTTACCACAATATAAAAGCTTTATTATTGGTATCTTCTTAAGAAAATATCTGTTGGTTGTTACGAATATCACCTTTTGTCACTAGCTCATATGTTCTTCCTGGATTTCTGAAGGAAAAAACCCAAGAGTATATAACTTACCTCACTTTGACATAGTCTGAAAGCAGCCACCTGTATATGGCTTTAGTGGCATGTGTCATGATGCAGCGACCACGAAACTTTGTTTTCTCCATAAAATATGGAAGGCCCCCACTGTGATCCAAGTGAAAGCTGAAATAAAAATTAAAATACATGAATGCAATTAAATCATATGTTGAAAATGATTCCAACAAAGCAGAATATCACAAAAGCAAAAATTTACATCTACATTCCAAGTCCAGTGTTTTTGCCACTGTGGGATATTCTTGGTATTCTGAGAGTAGTTTTCCTCCCCAAATGACATTCAAGATAGAAAAAGGGGGTGAAAAAAATTCACGCCTGAACAATCTGTGATACCGATAAACTGTTTTTGCCTCAAACAAAGCTGGAATGGCGGAAAAACAACAACAAAAACATGGCAGGAATTGGCCTAGAGGCAGGTGAATCCCGCCAAATAGCTGAAAAAACTCCTGCCTCTATATTTCACAAAATTTTTCAGTTCGGGTAACAAGAACAATAATTGACGTTTGTACTTACTGACTGATGAGCATCAGGTCAATCTCTTCAGGGTCAATCATGTCCAGAAACGGGAGCGAAGCGACACCATGCATGCCTGGATGAATTCCACAATCCAGCTAAACAACAAAAACACCCACACATACACTTCAAGTGAAAAAGCTTGTGAGCAAGTAAATTATGGCAAATTTGTTGTAAATATGAACTGATCTCACATTAAACAAGGATGAATAACTGAGCTGGGTGAAAGTCTTTTTTTCTCTCTTGTAATTACATGTATGTACAGGTGGAAAAAGGAGGGGGGGGGGGCACAAATATGAAACACAGAGGTCATGAGTGACATCTAGACACACAGAGAGATGAAGTCAGAGCACAATACACTGGTATTTTCCAAATGGCACAAAAGTAAAACCAAAAAACTTGTAATGTCTGGACAACGGCGGCACAAGTAAATTACCACTGGTTCATAACCAGACTGATATTAGTGATAATGTAGAAAAAATCCAAGGATGTGCAGCGACCGTCAAATGCGCTTGCCCGCTCGCTTTTGCTACCAAATTTACCGTCGGGCGAGTGAAAGCTCTGGTAGCAGTAGCCCGAATGGCGAGCAGGAATTCTGAGATGAACTCAGAACCTAGCAGCCACTCCGGCTTCCAGAATTTTTTTCGGGCTACCAGTTTTGTTTAGGACGGTAGCCCGAATGGCTACCATGGTCCTGACACATTTGACGATCGCTGATGTGCCAAACAGCTTTTAGTTTACTTTTTAGTTTAAACTTTTAAAAGAAAGGGTGATTTCAATATTCAAGCCCTGTGATTGTGAGCCTTTACAGTCATCAAAGCTAACACAACAGGATAACACAAATTTACTTTACAGAATTTCTTCTGACTAAAGACTGTGGAAGACTGATACAGACGCAGATGAAGAATGTGAAAATGGTGTCTCTGTAAGTACTGGCCACTGTTTTAGCAGAAGGTGTATCATCCTCTTAGTCATACCCCTGCACAGTTCTACACGCATTCATGACTTGGTCTGTCACTGTCAAATGCTAAAACATTTCCAACAGATCTACACCTTTCTCACTTCTTGAACACATGTGTACTTCATACAGAGTAAAACATCTGGTTTGCGCAAATCTTAAAACGGCAAGATTCAAACCATGCAGAGGCTGGAGGAACAAACTTGCTGTTTATTTCTAAAAGTGTATATGCAGGTGTCACACACCTTAAAGGGGCTAATGCTATCATTTTTATGCTAACAGATTGTCCTGAGCTGTTTTCATGGAATTGTATACATGTATCATCACACTACATATACTTAGACACCTGGACAGTGACAGCATCTGTAATGCTGGCACAGAGCCAGCCGAAGCGTACTCATGCGTAAGGCGTCTGTAATGCTGGCACAGAGCCAGCCGAAGCGTACTCAGTGACACAGCGACCACACTGAGCACTCCAGTAGAGTAACAGTCGCAGAATTTCATGTTCGACTGCTTGTGCACAGTGTATAAAACATATCACATAAACAGCTGTACTAATCATAAACTATTTCAAGTGTACACGGATACTACATGCGCACTCACAAGTGAAACTGTCCCAAAACACAAGCTGGCTTTGCTAATATGGACTTGGTTCGTTTAATCTGGGAATGGGGTGCATGACAAAAAATCAAGAGACAAATCATTGCTGATATAAGTCAAAAGATATGTCAAAACCAATTATAAATTAAATAACTAAAGGTTGTCAGACATGGAGTCAGCGTGAAACCAAATTTCACCAGTTCACATTGCATGTTGTACCTTCCAGCTGCTTATGGAACCTGCAGTGATTGTTACATGTAGTCACTTGTGACCTGGGCCATTTTACTGGATCAGCTATTTGGTGTGCTTTCATTGTTAGTTACGTATGTTAAGATTGTCATATCAATGGTTGACAGACAGTCTTGTGCACAGTTTCTTGTAAACTGTATATGTGTCTTAATGCCATGTGACTGATTATATTCAACCACAGCCAGACATACAGCAGGCAGGAAAAACGGGATACAGTGGACACTCTGGACGCAGCTGGATGACCTCGACTTCGCAGACGACCTGGCGCTCCTGTCTCACAGCCACAGCCAGATGCAGGACAAGACTACGCGCCTGGAAGCCACATCAGCCGGAACAGGGCTCAAGATCAACAGGAAGAAAACCGAGCTGATGAAGATCAACACCACTGCCAACACACCAGTCACAGTCGGTGGAGAGCCCATCAGGGAGGTGGAGTCTTTTGTCTACCTGGGGAGTGTGGTTGATGGACAGGGAGGCACAGACCGAGACGTCACAGCCAGAATCGGCAAGGCAAGGGCAGCAATGGTCATGCTGAAGAACGTCTGGGCATCCAAAGTTGTCAGCATAAGAACCAAACTCCGCATCTTCAACTCCAACGTGAAGTCAGTTCTGCTCTACGGATGCGAAACATGGAGGACAACAAAGACGACGCAGCAGAAGATCCAGACATTTCTCAACACCTGTCTGAGGCGCATCTTCAACATCCGATGGCCAGAGAAGATCCGGAATGAAGAGCTGTAGGAGCGAGCGGGGCAGGAACCAGTGGCCAAGCAGATCCTGCGGAGGAAGTGGGGTTGGATTGGACACACCCTCAGGAAGCCAGCATCCAGCACCACACGCCAAGCCCTGACATGGAACCCGCAGGGGAAAAGGAAGAGAGGCTGGCCTCGCAACAGCTGGAGGCGGGACACTGAGGCAGAGCTATGTAAGCAGGGTACCAACTGGACTGGAGTGGCAAGACTAGCCCAGAACAGAGTGCGATGGCGAAGGGTTGTCGATGGCCTATGCTCCACGTGGAGCCAAGGGCCTAAGTAAGTAAGTACAGCCAGACATGACGGTGCACAAGCTTGGCAGGTAACACCAACTGCTGGGTCTGTGGAAATTACCCAACACAGAATTAGTGTTACTACCGAACCAACTTACCAAAATCTTTTTGCCCTTGAACTCAAGAAGATGACAAGACCGCCCCACTTCCTGTCCGGCTCCCCTGCAATCAACATCACGTTTCTAACTTTAGTCATCGTTTGATTTCCACACACAATTTATGTAAGTTCTGATCTCATTGAAGTGTAAACTGGTGCATCAATTTGTGTGAGTGGAACCCGCGCTAGGTCTAGAACCTTGTAAACGTTTATTTTTTAAATACAGGTCGTACAATGTTCAGTGGTTAACGTAAGCGACCTTTTATCTCATATCGTCATGTTCCTTGTTCAATCTAAGCCGCAGGATATCTTCAAATTGGTCGTGGTCAGCCACACTGGCAGTGTTGGCACCCAACCAAGCATCAGATTACAAGCATCTTGAGGGGACAAAATTTGATTACGCAGACGACGAAAGCAATAGCCTCCTTCTTTTATTTTCATTTCTTACAGTGGACGGATGAGTAACTCGTCGCTTTCTTCTGCAGGGACTTGACTGTCGGCTTTTCTCTTGCCCGCCATGATGAATCTCCACCGTTGACTTATCGAAGCGTGTTGTATCGGTTTACCAATCAACTCGGCCCATTGCAAGGTCGGCCCACTAAAACCCGGCCCACCTCAAAGTCAGGTCGTCCACAGACCAAAGCCAGGACGACCCATATAAATGGCGTAAACTTGTCCAGTTTACTGGAAACCCTTTCCAGCTCGGCCCACTGTCATACGTGTCTATACTTTTAGTGACCATGAATGACCAGTTCGACGGCCTAGCAAGAGAGAGAGAGAGAGCCCACTAAGCCGCAGGCCAAGCCTGGAGACTGCACTGAGAAAGACAGACTGACTCAGCGGCACCCCAATGGATTTGCCAACCCGGAAGTAGATGTGTGAGATTTTCTTTTTTTTGTGACAACAAAGTCAGATTTTTCTGCCAAAGAAATCAGGGTGTTTTTATTTTGTGAAAATAGGAAACTGATTGCAGCTTCAGTTTTTGCTGAGCCGTGTTTTCGCGAACAAAACAGTCAACTTTTTTTGTGACCAGGACAATTAGATGTTTTCATTCAGTGAGCTTGGGCTAGCAAAGCATTTCCCCCAAAAGGTCATATTTTTTGAAGAACTTAAAAAGGATTTCCAAAAAAATCGCTGTCAGGTTCAGTATCCATGAAAGAAGGAAATTGCCGCTGTTTCGTGAGGAAAAAAAAAAGTTTGTGAAAAGTGCTTTTTTTTTGGGGGGGGGGGGAGGGGCGTATCATAGTGGTAGACTCTGGGACTAAGTACTTCACGATGTTCGCCACATTTTCCGATTTGACTACACAGACTGGCCAAGTTGGTGGGCCGAGTTTTAAACAGGCCGAGTTGACCTGTGGAAACGCGATCAGTTGCGGCGGAGAGACGCCGAGAGCAAATTAAAAAAGACAATGAACAAATAAGAGATAAATATTCAAAGTAAAAATAACTTGCACCATCCATGTAATGTACAACGGACCTAAACATAAAAAAGTGTTTTAAATCGCAGTATATAATTATTGGACATGTTATGAAATATACATCCGATCCAACATTTTTGTTCACCAGTTAGCAAAATGGCCGATTCGTCGCCGTGGCCTCCTCAGGTAGGATCAATTTTTCACAACTAGTGGTTCTTCGAGTGATACTGTCTCTTTCTCTCTTACCAGTCATGAATAAAGTCGTAGCTCTCCCCCCCCCCCCCGTCTCTCTTACCAGTCATGTCTTTGAATAAAGTCTTAGTCATAGCGCTCTCTCTCTCTCTCTCTCTGTTTCCAATGAGGCTTAGCCTCCCCCTCCCCACACCCCAACCCTTAGGGAAAAAAAAGTTTATGGTTGTCGAACATATATATTTATATAAGATAAGATAAGATATCACTTTATTCGTCCCTCGAAGGGAAATTGTACTGTCTGCTCAGACAAAACTGACAATAAAAATCGTTACGATTACGAACATTGAGCCGAACCAGCCCCCCCCCCCCCCCAATAAAAACGATCATCCGTACATACACAGATTACAACCTTCAGGTAATGATGAAACATAACATGTAAAACATTCACAAGAGCTGTCGTATCACAGGAACGGACGGATCTAGTTACTATACTTGGGATATAAAAGCAGAACATCACATTCACAGTTAATCATTAATGGGCCATATGTACAACAATATTCTGCTTGCTCCCAATATGATTTGCTACTACGTAACTCTAAGGAAGGGAAAGAATCACAGCAGAATGTATCTCATTCTGTTCCAGGGAGAGAAACAAGATTCCGCTGTGTTGTCCATGCAGATGGAAGATATGGAGGTTGTTGAGGAGGACCACAGTGATGCTTCAGATTTTGATGGCAGTTTTTCTGGTAAGCAAGTGAAAATGCGTGTACTCTATGCTATATCATTTGTGTTTCATGCTTAGTGTGTTTAACTGGTAGATGCGGTGCCAAGTCATGCTCAGAGCTGGTGCTTACCACACTTGAAAAAGGAGGAATGGCCCCATCCCATAAAGTTGTTTCTCCTAATTTCATGCTATTTTGTTGCTATTTTTGCAGTTGCTTTTTTTTTTTTCTTCCTTTCTTTCAAATCTGAAAATTGGAAATCTTGTGACCAGTGCTTCTCACAGAAACTTGAAAAAATATGTTTCTCTAAAAGCTCTGTTATTCTGAATTCTAAAGCTATAATAGTACAGTAGTTCCTGTCATATGTGCAGTTGTCACACATGACAAAAATGCCAGGATGATGAATAATTTGAAGGGGTCTTTTCATGCATTCGGCCCTATAAGTAAACCACCCCTACCTCGGCAATATTTGTTTTACACAAAATCTGTCAGAGCTAGAGCTGTGCTACGAATACAGTCAGTATAATTGGATGAACTTCCGAAGTCTAGAAAATGAAGGCATTTGAACAACTTTTTCTGAAAAATACGTAACATGACCGATTTCTTTAAATAGGCGATAACTCTTATACAAATTCGGCAAGTGAAAAATTGTGAAACCTACCTCTGGAGCATATGACTGCTCATAAGGATTTTTTTGTTTTGTTTATTTGTTTGTTTGTTTGCACATTTTTTATTTACCTCATGTACTTTTGGGAAACGCATGTCCATGGAAAAAAATGAAAACAAAGAAATAATGTAGTGGTTAATTAAAAAAAGAAAAGAAAAGAATCTATGACAGGGCTCCCTAAAAGCCACAGACCTAAAGGGTCCACTGACCCCCAGTTCAAAATTTTTGGGGGTCTTTGTACCTCCACTTTCAATTTTTAAAGGGTCAGAATCATTTCTCAAGTTTTAGTGCATGGAATTATGAATTTAGTAAATACTGCTGAACAGATGTGTGTGTGTGTGTCAGTGTGTGTGTCAGTGTGTGTGTCAGTGTGTGTGTGTGTGTGTGTGTGTGTAAAACTGAATTTTATCAACTTCAAATCATATAATTAAATGAAGTGGGTATAATTCAGTTTTGAAAGTTGGAAACTCCGACTTTTTGCCGCTGCTCTGTGCCGACTCTGATGCGACGTCTGAATCGTAGCTATGCGACGCCGAAGTGCACCCGCTGCCGGGCGAGGGCTCGAGCCCCTCCACAACTTTTCCACTGACGAAAAAGTCCATAGTCTTTTGAACTTTAACTTTTTTCGGTGGCATGATTCGTCACAGAGAAAGTGAATCCGATCGGTAACAAGAGCACTGACTCTAAAATCTTTCGTCCATAGTTTCGAGCGCAAGAAGCGGAAAAGATGGGCACGTTCACTACGCGTGAGAGTGGCTGTAGTAGCCGCCGATCTGCAGCAGTAGACAGTTAACGCCTGCGAGCGTTAAACAGAACCAAAAACAGAACCGAACTGAACGCGGCCAAGGCAAGGGAGAACCTCACTCGATCACAACAAGCCTATAGGCGTACGCACGTATAGTGCGGAGGTAGTGCGTCAAGCTAAGCACAGATCGCGTTCATAATGCTTCAACGTACCCCCTCGAATTATTTTTAGTACGTAAATTTTTACTTCAGTGCGTAAATTACGCACAGACGCACAGTTTAGGGAGCCCTGTATGAATAAGGGGCGCTCAGGCCAGTTTAAAAAAATATATATATTATATGGGTTTTTTTTTGGCTCCCTTGTGTAACAATGGGAGTCTATGTATTAACCCTCCGTCGTCTGTCTGTCTGTCTGTCTGTCTGTGTGTGTGTGTGTGTGTGTGTGTGTGTGTGTGTGTGTGTGTCCAGAAAACTTTAACGTTGTCATTTTCTCAGAATCTACAAACAGTAGAGGCACCAAACTTGGCATGCTGATAGACTAGCACAAGACCTTTCAAAACATATCATTTTGAATGACCTTGACCCAAGGTCAAGGTCACTAAAGCTCTCTGTTTGAAAATTTTACATTGGCATTTTCTCGTAATGTACAAATGCCAGAGGTTTTAAACTTTGCATGATGATAGACATTGATAAGAACTTTACAGATATACATGTAGTCAGTGACCTTCTGTCAAGGTCAAGGCCGTACAAGATAGTTTTTGTGAAACCTTAACATTGGCATTTTCTCAGAAACAATGAACAGCAGAGGTGCCAAACCTGGCATGCTGATAGACAGTGATAAGACCTATGCACACATACCATCTTAAATGACCTTGACTGAAGGTCAAGGTCATTGAAACAGTGTTCGGAAATTTTACATTTGCATTTTATCAGTATCTAGAAGAATCAGAAGCATCAAACTATGTGCGATGATGACATTAGCAGCACCTTTACAGACATACCTGTGTTCAGTGACTTTTAGTCAAGGTCAAGGTCATGCAAGCGTTTTTTTTTTTTTGAAACTTTAACCTTGGCATTTTCTTCAAAACAACAAACAGTAGAGGCACCAAATGAGGCGTGATGATAGACAGCAATGAGACCTACCTTTCTGAATGACCTTGACTGAAGGTCAAGGTCATTAAAGCTGTCTGTTGTGAATTTTAACATTACTGTTTTCGGAGGAACTACAAATGCTAGAGGCATCAAACTTGGCATGATGATAGACATTGATGAGATCTCTTTTGAATGACTTTGACCAAAGGTCAAGGCTGTACAAACTGTTTTGGGGAAAATTGTAATATTGCCAGGAACTCAGAGTGCCAGACACATCACTTAGCATGATACTGGATAGTGATAAGAGCTCTACAAACATACTTTTGTGAATGACCTTGACCTGTGTCACAAGGGAGCCATGGAGGCTTCTGCCTCTCTAGTTTCTTTCTCGTTTGGCTTGGAGCGGACCTGCATGCAACTGAGGTTCAAAAAGAAAAGGAAAAAAGTATGACTGCTCATTTCATGTGAAAGTAAAAAGTCCTCCAATGAGATGGTTTAGGAGACAGCCATCATTACATCTGTCCACACACTCACACATCCGCTCACACACACACACACACACACACACACACACACACACACACACACACACACGTCTCACAACTCCTGCTAAAAGGAACGCGACAGCATAGTGTGCATGAAAGGTGTCTATGACGCAGATTTTGTTACGTCACTGTGTGTGTGAAAGTATACATGTATTGTCTGGAGAAACGTCACAGTCTTGTTTTGTATCCCACTGTGAAGTGAAACTTGCTGCTGCGCACAGCAAAATCTGCCCCATCCTATAAAGCTGTTTCTCTCTAGAGAAACAACATAATTTAAAAAGATGAGAAAAGAATCACAACGGAACAGCTTTTCTGAAGTTTTGGCTTTAGGTGTTACCATGCTTTCACAGACTGTTGAGGCTTGTTTTGTTTTGTGACATACACTGTGAGTGATGAGCTTTTAAGGGCTTAACGCCGCACAATCCACAAAGACTAATTCATGGCGGAGTGACATATATGCAGAAATGAGGGGACTCTCCATCTCTCTCTCATGTTACTCTTGTTCCTTTACATACAGTGATTAAGAAAAACTGGTGGATATTTGTGTCATCATCAAGTGACTTTTTTTCCATTCCAGCAAAGGAGGCTCAGGAAAAGACAGGTGCATCTAGATATGATTACCAACAGCGGATTAGTGAGAATGTTACACAGATGGTAAGTGCCCTGTTGACTAACACTACAGGGCTATTTTTGTTGTTGTTATAGTCGACAGTTTGACTATGACTGCTACATACCATTTACTTACTAGATATGATTACCAACAGCGGATTAGTAAGAATGTTACACAGATGGTAAGTGCCCTGTTGACTAACACTACAGGGCTATTTTTGTTGTTGTTATAGTCGACAGTTTGACTATGACTGCTACATACCATTTACTTACTTTTTTGGTGTGAAACCACACTGACACGTGTTGTAGTGTGATGTGTACCAGAAATAATGTCTTTAGGGGATGGGCACAGCTAAAACAAAAAATTCTTTCATTTTTTTTATTGCCTGTGGAAAAACAGTTCTTTGGACTGTTTGGTTCTGATATTTCTTGTACGTGTATCTGGCCTCTCATCTCTCGTACTCTGTCAGATGGACAAAGTGGGCCGGGTTCGGGACTTTAAATCTCACTCAGTAAGGAAAGTAAAAGAAAGGAAAAACCCTGAAACATACAAATCACACTGGCATAAGCAACAAATACAACCATGGCTTATGTCTATCCATCTAAATTCACTATATATACTGTAATACAGCTATGAATGAGTTACTATCAAAGTGATAGTGTTCAAAAGAGTAACTGTAAATAAACACATTGAATTTAACCTTATCACCAAATTCATAATCAGTCTGAAATAACTACCACTGATATCAGTACATATACTAAATGAATAGCAAATGGCGAATATCAGGGATTCACATCCGAATCGGACATAGACCTATTAATTTCCAAAATGTCCTATTGTTTTGGGGAGATTCAGGACAAATGTCCGATTACTTTGACGACAGAAGCGGACAATGTCCTATTCTTTTTTCGTAAGGCCGGACACAGCATTGCGCAAACCGCGGACGAGTTTCGCTTGGCCGAAACCGGCCCCGCTGAACTGGTCAGTGACTGAAGGCTACACTAACACGGTGGCCGATAATCATCTGTTGCCCGCAGAGTGAGAAGCAGCCACGCGCCCCGCATTCACACTCCCTATCCACACAGGCGATGTGGAAAGGGTGTTCAGTGCACAGAATCTGGTGTGCACTCCCTTGAGGACACGCATCACCCCTGAACACCAGGACATGCTCTTACGAGTTTATCTTGAGGGGCCTAAGAGCAAGGAAGACATGTCCCAGTGTGTGCTGCGTGTCCTTGAGCGATGGTCATCTGTCAGGAAGAGGATACTGCTGAAGAGAAAGTGATTCAGCCAGCACCATCCCCTTCCTGGTAGATGGCCTGAGCAGTGCACACCAGCTTTTGTGAACTGACCATCTGCCTACAACAGAGTTAAATGATGGGCACCCCTGGCTATATAGTCAGGTGTTCTCCATCGTTTAGCTCTGTTATAACTTATAGGCAGGTCTAGTCTGATGTACATCTGAAATTTGCTTGTACAGGCCAGTCCACCAGTGTGAGCATGCCACGTTCACCTCAGCACGTTGATCAATAAAAGATTGGAAAAAATTGAATGTCCTATTGTTTTTTATTTGGCTCCCTTGTGTAACAGTGGGAGTCTATGTATTAACCCTCCGTCGTCTCTGTGTGTGTGTGTGTGTGTGTGTGTGTGTGTGTGTGTGTGTGTGTGCAGAAAACTTTAACATTGTCATTTTCTCAGAATCTACAAACAGCAGAGGCACCAAACTTGGCCTGCTGATAGACAACCACAAGACCTTTCAAAACACATCATTTTGAATGACCTTGACTCAAGGTCACTAAAGCTCTGTTTGAAAATTTTACATTGGCATGTTTTCGTAATCTACAAACACCAGAGGTTTTAAACTTTGCATGATGATAAATGTTGATAAGAACTTTACAGATATGCATGTAGTCGGTGGCCTTGTTTCAAGGTCAAGGCCGTACAAGCTATTTTTGTGAAACCTTAACACTGGCATTTTCTCAGAAACAACAAACAGCAGAGGCGCCAAACCTGGCATGCCGATAGACAGTGATAAGACCTATGCACACATATCACCTTAAATGACCTTGACTCAAGGTCAAGGTCATTAAAACAGTCTGTTGGGAAAATTTACATTTGCATTTTCTCAGAATCCAGAAGAATCAAAAGCATCAAACTGTATGTGCAATGATTGACATTAGCAGCACCTTTACAGATATACCTGTGTTCAGTGACTTTTAGTTAAGGTCAAGGTCATGCAAGCGTTTTTTCTTTAAACTTTAACCTTGGCGTTTTCTCCAAAACAACAAACAGTAGAGGCACCAAACGAGGTATGATGATAGACAGCAATGAGACCTACCTTTCTGAATGACCTTGACTGAAGGTCAAGGTCATTAAAGCTGTCTGTTGTGAATTTTAACATTACTGTTTTCGGAGGAACTACAAATACTAGAGGCATCAAACTTGGCATAATGATAGACATTGATGAGATCTCATTTGAATGACCTTAACCAAAGGTCAAGGCCATACAAACTGTTTCGGGGAAAATTGTAATAATGCCATGAACTCAGAGTGCCAGAGACACTTTACTTGGCATGATAATGGATAGTGATAAGAGCTTTACAAACATACTCTTGTGAATGACCTTGACCTGTGTTACAAGGGAGCCATGGAGGCTTTTGCCTCTCTAGTTTTCAGGACAAATGTCCTGTTGTTTTTGTTGAGACCAGGACATTTGTCCTATTGAACCCAAAATGGATGTGAATCCCTGTATCCACACGCTGATGTCGTGAAGCGGAGCCGGTGGTTATCTGTCAAACCCCTGGTGTTTCTCACAGGGTAGGTGGTAACAATGTTTATACAGTATATTGATTGTACATAGTGCATGATGTAAAAAATTGTTATATCACTGCATGTTGTGGTTATTCTGTTTAGAAATATTATATTTCTAAATAGAATAACCACAACATGCAGTGATATAAAATTTTTTACATCATGCACTATGTACAATCAATATACTGTATAATCATAGTTACCACCTACCCTGTGAGAAACACCAGGGGTTTGACAGATAACCACCGGCTCCGCTTCATGACGTCAGCGTGTGGATATCCTGAATTGACACAATACTACCATTACTATCTCTCCAATACTAACTGCATAACTTGCTTACTTAGGCCCCTGGCTCCAAGTGGAGCATAGGCCATCAACAACCCTTCGCCATTGCACTCTGTTCTGGGCTATTCTTGCCTCTCAAGTCCAGTTGGTCCCCTGCTTGTTGCCGCGAAATAGTCTTTGTTGCTTGCGCGGCGTTAAGCCCTAAATAACTAACTAACTGGTCCCCTGCTTAAGATAAGATCTTCTTCTTCTTCTGCGTTCCCGGCCATGCTAAATGGAAAGTCCGGTCTTGGTGACAAACTCCGCTGTCCGCCGCAGTGACGCCGTCGGTCCCCAGAGCTTCTCTTGTAGGTCCGCCTCACTGGGCCACAGCTGGCGTCGGAGGGCGCTGTAGGTGGGACACGTCTGGAGGATATGGGTTGGAGTCTGTGGGCCTGTGCCACATGGACATTGGTCAGTGTGTGAGATCTGCAGGCGGTAGAGATGGGAGAGGAGTTGGCAGTGTCCAGTTCTGAGCCTGAAGATGGCGACTTGATCAGCTCTGTCCAGCTGGTAGATGTTATCTGTTTCTGGACTTGACTGCAGGCCGCTGTCCTCCATGTGGTTCCAGCTGGGCTGCGAAGGATGGTTTTCGCTTCTCCATAGGACATTGGGTGGGCAGATTGATGGAGCTTGCTGCCTGCCTTGGAGAGTCGGTCTGCTTCCTCGTTGCCTAGAATGCCGCAGTGAGAGGGAATCCACTGCAGGGTAAGAGTGGTCTTGGAGCTGAGGGACTGCAATTCCTGTCTGATGGTCTGTAGAATGAGCTCTCTCTCTCTGGTCTGGAGGCTCTGTAGGAGTGCTCGGCAGTCTGTCAGGATGGCTGTGTGGTTTGGCAGGTTCTCCCATCTGGTTGAGAGTCTTGGCCGCTGTGAGGAGTGCAGTTGCTTCCGCTCTGAAGTTTGTGGAGTAATGTCCTGTGGCGACAGACTTGCTGACGTGAGTTCCGTCTGGTAGCCTGATGAAGACGCCACCTCCCCCGTTTCTCACGGCATTCTCCGCGGAGCCATCTGTGTAGACATGGGTCCAGGTGGTGTTGGGGTATCGGGTGTGAAGCATCTCCAGGGTCAGGGACTTCAGTTCTGCTCCTGTGTGCTCCTCTTTTGCTCCAATCCCTGGGACGTCAAGGATGATGTGGGGAACGTCCAGTGACCAGTCCTCAAAGTCCTGGAGCGGTTCAGGGTCGTGGTCTCGGGGTGGGAGTGATGAGCTGTGCTTCTGCTGGAGTGCCTTTATCAGGTGGTTCGGGCTCTGTCTCTTGAGGCGGTTCTTGGTTGGGGCCTGAAGCTTTTCATGTAGTGGGTGGGAAGGGAGCCTCTTCATCTTTTCACTTTGTCGCAGGAGCTTTTCTTCTCGTCTCTCCTGAAGTGGGAGCAGACCTGTCAACTTTTCCATGGCTGGGATTGGGGTGGTCTTTATCAATATGCCTCCTGTGATGAGTCGCTTGGCGGTGTTCTGTACTTGCTTAAGATAAGATAGATTTATTGCTTCTTAGTTACAATTAAGAAGAATTTGCTTTGCTCCTCTTGATATACACAAACATACCATATAAATACATATACACATTCACACACTCAGTCATTGGCTAAAACACAATTTAAAGAGAAGAAGCACTGGCATTGCCTCACATTAAACTATGTTAAACAAGCACTAAGAATAACGGTTAAAAAGGAGGGGCAGGCCTAACACAGAATACAGATCACAGATAACAGCTCTCTCTACATATAGATCCTTCATCCACACACATCCTATCCTCTGAGCTCGCACAAGCACCCGCATCCACCCACACACATCACAGGGTAAGATATTAGACCGCTTGGGATGATTCACTAGTGTTCATATATAATGTCAATGCATAGAACGGGTATACTATTACCCGGTAAGTAAAGAGTTTAACTGGAGTGCTTCCACACCAGTGTATCATTTTTCATTACACTTTAATCCTGACTAAGGCAATCATTTAGGGCAATGACAGAGGATGGAATGAATGATTTCCTAAAACGTACTGTTTTCGTTTTGATACATCTCCACCTTCTCCCCGAAGGTAGCATCTCAAAAAACCCATTCAGTGGGTGGGTGATGTCTCCCACAATTCTCATTACCTTTTTATATGAGCGGGTAGCAAAGAGATATTCCACGCTGGCTAGTTCTAAACCAGTTATTTGCTCTGCCTGTGTGACTACCTTCTCAACTTTGTGAAGATCATCCACATTGCATGATGGGTACCAAGCACAGAAGCCGAATGTCAGAATGCTTTCTATTACTAATCAATTCTATGCTGGCTCTGTAGAACATGGACAGTATGGTCCGACTAACCTTAAACTGATTCAGTTTCCGCAGGAAAAACAGTCTTGAGTGGCATTTTTTCACCACTGCTTCTACATGAGCTGACCATGTCAGACTGGCTGAGATTTTGGTTCCCGGATATTTGTACTCTTCCACAACTTATATAGCTCTGCCTCAGTGTCCCGCCTTCAGGTGTTGCAAGGACGGCCTGTCTTCCTTTTCCCCTGCGGGTTCCATGTCAGGGCTTGGCGTGTGGTGCTGGATGCTGGCTTCCTGAGGGTGTGTCCAATCCAGCCCCACTTCCTCCGCAGTATCTGCTTGGCCACTGGTTCCTGCCCCACTCGCTCCCACAGCTCTTCGTTCCGGATCTTCTCTGGCCATCGGATGTTGAAGATGCGCCTCAGACAGGTGTTGAGAAATGTCTGGATCTTCTGCTGCATCATCTTCGTTGTCCTCCATGTTTCGCATCCGTAGAGCAGAACTGACTTCACGTTGGAGTTGAAGATGCCAAGTTTGGTTTTTACCGGTATGCTGACAACTTTGGATGCCCAGACGTTCTTCAGCATGACCATTGCTGCTCTTGCCTTGCCGATTCTGGCTGTGACGTCTCGGTCTGTGCCTCCCTGTCCATCAGCCACACTCCCCAGGTAGACAAAAGACTCTACCTCCCTGATGGGCTCTCCACCGACTGTGACTGGTGTGTTGGCAGTGGTGTTGATCTTCATCAGCTCGGTTTTCTTCCTGTTGATCTTGAGCCCTGTTCCAGCTGATGTGGCTTCCAGGCAAGTAGTCTTGTCCTGCATCTAGCTGTGGCTGTGCGACAGGAGCGCCAGGTCGTCTGCAAAGTCGAGGTCATCCAGCTGTGTCCAGAGTGTCCACTGTATCCGTTTTTCCTGCCTGTTGTGGTGGTCTTCATGATCCAGTCGATGACCAGGAGGAAGAGGAACGGGGACAACAGGCATCCCTGGCGGACTCCGGTCTTCACCTTGAAACTTTCTGGCCAGCATGGGCAGTCGTGCAGCTCATGTCTTGGTAGGTGCACCGGATCAGGGAGATGATCTTCCTGGGAACTCCATAGTGCCTTAGCAGCTTCCACAGCGCCTCTCTGTCTACACTGTCGAAAGCCTTCTCATAGCCTATGAAGTTGATGTAGAGGGGGGAGCTCCACTCCAGTGACTGCTCCACAATGATGCGTAGGCTGGCGATCTGGTCAGCGCAGGACCTGTTCCTGCGAAAGCCCGCCTTCTGGTCTCGGAGCATGGGGTCGACTGCCTCCCTCATCCTCTCCAGTAGAATTCTGTTGAGAACCTTGCCTGGCACTGACAGGAGCATGATCCCTTGGGCTTGATGACGATCCCTTCTTTCCACTGGGCTGGCACCTCTTCCTTCTCCCAGATCTTGCTGAATAGGCTGAGATCCATTCCGTGTGTTGGGTCTTTCTCTTGTCAAGGACATCTTCGCCAGAGTTTCTTGCTGTGTTCCCACTGTGTCTCGATGTCCATTCCACTGTCTTCTATCAGGTCTTGCAGTGGCTGGAACCTGTTGGAAAGGCTGATCCGGAATGCTGCCGGTGTGTCTGTGTTCTTGAGCAGTCCAACGTTGTACCTGGTCCTTGTATTGTTGGCGTTGGTGTATCTCTGAAGCCGAATTCTCAAATTTGTTGCAAGAAGGTGGTGGTCTGATGATACATCGGCACCCCTAGTCACGCGCACATCTTGCCACGATCTCCTGAACTTCCGGCTGATGCAGATGTGGTCGATCTGGTTTTCCGTGACATGGTCCGGCGATCTCCATGTGGCCTTGTGGATGCGCTTGTGTTGGAAGATGCTGCCTCCTGTCACAAGCTGGTTCAGGGCACAAAAGTCTGCAAAGTGCTCACCATTTTCGTTCATCTGTCCCAGTCTGTGTGTTCCCATGGTGTCCTCGTAGCCTGTGTTGTCTGATCCACTCTTAATGTTGAAGTCTCCCATCAGTATGGTCATGTCCTTCGCTCCTCCTCTATCTATCACTGTCACTAACTGCATAAAGTGATATTAAAATACTAACAAAGTTACCAGCAACTAGCCTGAACTGAATTCACATAACCGTTACCGTAATACTAACTCAACATGTAACTACATCCGTTCATCCTAATACTGGCAAGATATAACTGCTTCCAGACAGTAACTAACTGGTTAGAACTACTCACACCTTTACTTTACAAACCTAGATAACTTTCTCAGTACAAACCTTCAGCTACTATTTATTCATTATCATCCATTCATTCATAAGTACAAACAACCAGACTGTATGAAACTCACCAGCTACTCAGTACAAAGAGAGATCTATCCCAAATGTGCCAACAACCAGTCAAACACCAAATTCAGTTTGAAAAGAAGACACGCAGCTAGTTTTCTTCAAAGCCAAAGGTAGAATGAGCTAGCATACAAAACTCAGAACTCAAATGCCATGGTGAACTGTACTCGCATAATTATTAATATTCTGTGCAAAATAGACAGAAAGGTAAAATACAGTGGAACAGTACACCTGACCAGAATCTGTACTCTGACCATACTACATGTAACTAAATACTAACAAATGTAGGGTAGCATAAATGTAAATCACATAATTTATTCTAGTACAGTGTAGACAGACTTAGACTGGACTTAGTGCAAGTCACAAGTTGTACTCCCTACCACGTGTGAACATACTTGATGATCCAAGTTCTGTGTTAGTATTTTGTTGCAGCCTTTGCTGGTTCTTAGTTCGCACATTCTGCGAACTGTTTTTATGTGTATGACAGGTTTGGCAAGCAGGAGCTCAGAGTGCTAGGAAAGCCTGGAATGTTTATGGGAACATTGACATTTTGCGTCCGTACTTCAATGTTGAGCCAAAAGAAGTACAGAAAAGGTATGAAGTCTGGAACAGAGTACAAACATACAATTTTGATAACCTCTCCAGAATTTCAAAATCACGGAGTCATCATAAAATTGTGGTGTTAATTTTCTCAGCAACCACTAATTGTAATACAGTGTAGCAGACAAATCAAGCGTGGCATGGTGTTATTGATAGTTCTGTAGATATATGGTTTTGAAGACTATGCCCAAAGGTCACACACTTGGCATGATCTGTGTGTTGTTAAGTGTTTAACTTTAAGCATTACCTCTCTGGTCTTCTCTCTTCAGTGACCTCTTGAAAAGTGGTTTTTGCTGTTCTTGTTCATGTTGATTGTCACATGTTTGCTACAGGTTCAACTTCAGGTTCAAAATACATGTACTCTGTTTATTTCTCGAGGGGCAATTAAATGGGGATGGTGAGAATTACGCTTACAAGTTCGAGTTATTATAACAATACTGTACATGTATTACAAAACATGCGCAAGTGTAGATCTATCTGTGTATACATGACACTGCACACTAAACTGTTTCTGGTGCCTTTCATTACAGGTTGCTGTATTCACTCATCCCTCAAAGACCAACATCGCAAAGACAGGTAAGACACTTTGTTAAGTCTTGTTTTTACCTGCAGGCAGATATACATCACCACAAATAGCAGTGTATTGTTCACTAGTGTACTGTACAGTGATCCAGATTTTGGTGTTCTTTGTCACTCACTATCCTTTGTATCTAATCAGGAAACCTTTTAATTAAATGGAATTGTTTGAGATAGAGTATGTACTTAGGTCTCCTGTCTGATAGTAGTGTTAATGAATCCACTTTTATAAGGATAAGGATAGATATTGTCTGTTATGTATGCGTAATCGACCAAGAAATTTGTCTTGGGAAAATGAGGGCCATTATAAGTAGCAATAAGAAATCAAAAAAGGCATGTACAGAATTTAATAAATATTATAAAACAATCGTAAATCTTCTCATTTTATTTTGAGGTCTTGCCTACTTCTGTGTGTCTGGCACCTTTAGGAGAGATTTCTTGTTTTACTTCTGTTCTGTGCATTGTTTAATAGCAAGTGCCCCGTGAATTGTATGGTCCAACAATGGTTGTGCTGACAATGATAGCACTGCTTCTGTACCAGATGAAGTCAGCTGACCACAAAGTCGTAAGTGCTTATTTTGGTATCTCATAATCTGCTTTTTCTGAGAAAGTACAAATACTGGAGGCATCAAACAACATGTTGATAGACCTTTACAGATTATCTTTACTGAATGGCCTTTACTGAAGGTCAAGGCCATATTAGCTATTTCTGGAAAACTTTGACATTGACATTTTCTCAGAAAAGACAAACAGCAGGGGCACCCAGCTTGGCATGATGATAGGCAGTGTTAAGACCTATACAAACATACTCTTTGGAATGATATTGACCCATTTCACAAGTGAGCCAAGGAGGATTCTGCCTAATAGGATGCATTCACATGTTTAGGATCAATACCACCCTCTTCCAGCTCAGTTAGTGATATTTTTGTTTGGGTTCCTTGAACAGGCTGACGGCACTTTGATGGGTTCAGCACTGGGCGTGTGCTTCACCTACTGGTTGGGGGCCTCTGGATTTGTCTCACTGCTTGCCTACGTATGCTCTGTCCGTATTGTCATGCTGCAGGTTCTTTGCATGATTGTAAGGCTACATATTTTGTACATTTTAGTTTTACATTTAGTAATGTCTGTACCTGGCAGTATGTTACATGTTCCGGCTGTAATGGCAAACATGCTAAATGGCAGGGTTCTTTCGTGATTCTTTGTCACTTGTACAGTGCAGTGTCAAAATGTGTTTGACGTAGTATACAAATTACTGCTTAAAACTAACAGTACAAATTAATTTCTTTTCAGGATCTGCATTTTCTGCATGAATACATTTGATTTCACTTTTCCTTAGTTATTTTGGCCATTGTAAAACAGATTTTATTTTCGTCGCTTCTGCCAGTCAAGTGAGAAGTACAATTTACTTAAAGGGGGCCTTAGTGGGAAAACATCTTGTCAGGTCTTTTATTTTTGTTTTTTTCATGTATAGGTTTTTGGTTGATTTTTGTGTGTGTGTTGGGGGTGTGTGTGGGGGGAGGAGAAGGGGATTCTTTTTTCCTGTTTTCCCCCTATGCTCTGTGTTGACTTATTTGTCAAATGACTACCGATTGCAGGGCTATGGAATGTTTGGACATTGCATCGTACTTTTCCTGGGGACAGTGATCCACACTGCGCATGATCATCTGTTTTTTTACCTCCTTTGGGCTGTTGTTGGTGGTTTGTCAGCGATGCGGATGGTATGTTGTGGGGTACATGTATGCAGACCTGCGCACATTTACGGTTTGTCCGTAATAACCCCGATTTCATGTTAAAAATTACGGGATTACTGTTAAGCAGTGAAAATTACGGTTGAAAAAAAAAAAAATTTGATAGTTTTCGGCAAAAAGATGTTTTTGATTGTTTTCGGTAGAAGGACTAAGGCCACTTCCGTCCGCGTAGTTTGGCTGACTAAACGTTCAACTCCTAGTTCTAGGAGTGAAACTCGTAAAAACAAGTCCTTGAAAGTTCAGCAGAGGTTTAGGCCTGAACATGGTGAGAAGTACCGTTTTCTGGTGAAGTCAACGAAAGGGAAGAGCCTTGCTTTGTGCACCATTTGTGATGTACATTTTTCTGTCAGCCACGGTGGAATGAACGATGTTGTGAGACATGTAAAGCTGTGCGAGACACAAGCAAAGCGACAAACAAAAACAAGAGTACAGACCATCCCATATGTACAGGAAAAGTTTTTTGGCCGAGATAAGACTGAAGAAGCTTTTGAGGAAAAGGTGATAAGGGCGGAGGCCATGCTGTGCAGTTTAATCCCGGAACACAACATGGCATTTGCTACCGCAGACACGCTGCAGTGTCATGAAAGAATGTTTTCCAGACTCAAAGATTGCCAAAGATTCATGTGTCAAATACAATAAATGATCAAAGAAACAAGACTAAGCAGTGGACTTGGTATTTGTACTTTATTTGTAATGAATGTGAGTGAATATATCAGATCGTCACAATTATACACATGTATACATGTGAAAAGTCATCAACAAATTGATATTACTGACAGAGGCTCCAGATTACTGACAGGACGTCGGGTTATTACTGACAGGGGTTTTCTAGTGTGCACAGGTCTGTGTATGGTAACTTCTATGTTTACACTCCTTCAGTCTGTAGAAAAAAAACATGAATTGGCACAATCTGATCTCAGGAAACCCAAACACATGAAACATTAAAGCTTGCTTATGATTTAGTAACATCTTTGCAGAACACCTTTTTACATGCATGTATGGGTTCAAGAGAAATTTTTAGAAATGTATACATGTATGTATACTAGTAATTTGGTTGACCACTTGCACACAAGAACCACAAGCATAACAACCTTGACCAGCAACTACAACAAAACCCAGCATCATCAAAATCCCAGCAACAACTAAACCCAACAACTAAGTACCATTATCACTACCTTAAAGGCCAAGGTTTATGAGGTGGGGGAGCGTTATGTCCTGTGTGTACCTTTGTATCCAATATTTTATCTTTGATTCTTCTTTTGCTTCAGGCCTGCATCATTATGTCACGTGCAAGTGGTAAAACTGAGAGAATTATTGTCATCGCCGTCACAGCAACACTACACCTGCTGTTTCTTCTTTACCTACACTTTGCATACCACACTGTTGTTGAAGGTCAGTCAGTGCTTTGTGGGTTTCTTTGCAATATTTTTCAGCAGGACAACAAAAAAATCTCATTTGAGGGTATTGTGTTGATGCAGACAAAACATTTCACAACAGCAATGGTCAAATTGACAACCATGGTCATCATCAGAAGAAGCAGCATTATTTGAACCTGTGAATTGTTGTTGGCTTCTTTTATTTAAAGCTGACTTAGTCATTTGACTTATTGTGTAACAGGGAGGTCCTGAATATTTGCGACAGTCACTCAGAAATAACAGACCCAATCGTTTATAGATGCTTGGAAGCATGTGATATCTTGCACAAGACTGACAGTGTTGATTTCCTTGATGTAAGAATAATTCAGCAAAATGGTGGTACAGACTGCTGGTAGGAACTGTCTTTTGTCTTAACAGAGTATTTTGCAAATGTCTGGTACTAAACACCTCGTTATTATGTTGTTTTCATAGTAATGGAAACAACATAGGACGGGCTAAAAATTGCCACGTTCAAAGGCACGTTTTGTGGCATAAACGTGCGTCGCTTGCATTCTCCGCACAGACATGATGCAAGTGTAACTCTTACAATAACAGCATTGTTACTGGCAGGCATTGCACTCCTGAACGCACTTCCCTGCCACACTGAGTGCCGACTGTGTGTGTGCGTGTGTGTGTGTGTGTGTGATTTGTGTCCAGGCCTGTTTCTCCGAAAATACTCAACCGAATGGCTTCAAATTTGGGGTATCCGAATATATCAAAATCTTAGATTAGAGCAACCGAGCTTTTGATGATTGCTTCAGTGATTTGGGAGTTATCGCCCTTTTGAGACAAGTTGGTTGTCTCACGTTTACAGGCGTAATATTCATTTAAATCACTCAATTTTTTGAAAGTAGATAGCTTGAATACGGACTCTGAACAGACTATTAGGAAATGGTCGCTCTTATATTTTTCATGTAAATCGTACCTCAGTTGACATTGCATGTTAACCCAGTTCAGATGCCTGTATCTCCGAAAATACGCAACCGATCGATTTCAAATTTGGGGTTTCTTAATGAATCAAGATCTTTGAATAGAGGGGCCCGATCCAGGTACGATTGCACACATGATTTGTGAGTTATCGCCCGTTTCAGAAAAGTTGGCGTTTAAAGGCGTAATAGTTATCTTAAATCATTCCATTTTTTGGAAATAGATAGTATGATTACGGACTCTGAACAGAGTGATTTTTGGAGGTAGTCACTGTTATACTTTTGAAGTAAGTTGTACCTCATGTTGTACCTCATGAAAATTCACTGCAGCCATTTTAGATCTAAAAATCACTCCTACTATATATAGAAAAAAAATTAGAAAAATTCACTGCAGCCGTTATCATCAGTTGACTCGAAAATTTGTACTAAAGCACATTTCCTCCACAAGCCACACGCCTCACCAACATCGAAGAGACAAGAGGACACACGCGCACTGACGCAAAGTAGGAGTGTCTATGTTTGATTGACGTGATGCGGTTTTCTTCGGGGATGTCTCGCCACTTTCTTTCCGAATTCCTCCATTTGGAGATGTGGTGTTTTATTTTACATCTGCTATGTCGCACTCTTCGTGCACTCACAGAGAATACATGAGATACAACAGAATTCAACTCCAATACTTTAACAGAAGATGTGCGGAGAACAAATTCATGAAAGAAGAAGAACCCAGAACGCTGTGCAGGGCTGTTTACATACTGAACAGAACATTCCTCAACTTACTGGAAGGTTCGAAATCTTTCCCAGATGACGTAATTTACTGACCTTACTGCACCAGCATGTTCTGGGATGGTCCAGAAATTCCCATCGAAATGCAGTGGCTTTTCGCTATCTCTACAACACATGAAAAGGGGGAATTTCTGTAGTGGGTTTTGTTTTTGCCACTGACTCACACTCAGAAGCATAATAAGTGTGTGTGTGAGTGCGTGCATGCGCCCGCGCGCACATATACATACAGACAAGCGCGCGTCTAAGAGAGAGGGAGAGAGAGTGGGTGTTTCTCTTCTCCGATACCAGTAAGCAATCGTCTTGTCAGTCAGGCCTGTGGGAAGTAACTCTGTTAAAGGGGAACGACATCATTACAAGAATTCATTCACCCATGTAGAACCTCGCATACATAAAAAAGTTAGTGATGTCTTCCAGCTATGCGAGCTAACACGACCTCATGTGTTAGGGGTTTTGCAGCGCTAAGAGGCACGGAAAGGGTTTCCAGTATTTTCTTTATGTCAGCATGCTTGTTGTCAGAGAGCTTGCGTGCGTGTGCGCGCGGCTGCATACATGACACAATGACCACGACTGTGAGTACAGCAGGTCGCTGAATGGAAACAACATATTGGGCTGGTGGCCATCTTGTTATGTTGTTTCAATAGTAATGAAAACAACATTATAAGACGGGCTAAAATAATTTTCCACGTTCAAAGGCAAGTTTTTTTGATAAAAACACTCGCCACTGCCATTCTAAGCAGAGACGATGGCGCAAGTCTAACTCTGACAATGACACAAGAAAATACACATCATCAACACAGACATGTATGGTGCACTAGGATGCATTCTCAGTTGGAAGTGATTGCCATCTGTGTGTGTGTGTGTGTGTGTGTGTGTGTGTGTGTGTGTGTGTGTGTGTGTGCAGGCCTGTATCTCCAAAAGTACTTGACCGAGTGGCTTCAAATTTGGGATCTCCAATTATGTCGAGATCTTTTAATAGAGTGCACAAGCGCTTTGTGGTTGCTTAGGCGATTTCAGTGTTATCGCCTTTTTGAGAAAAGTTGGTTGTCTCGCGTTTACAGGTGTAAATATATTTTCATCACTCCATGTTTTGGATGTTGATTAGCTGAGGTAGTCACTCCTGTACTTTGAAGTAAACTGTACCTCATTTGACAACGCAGGTGAACCCATTTTAGATCTCAAAATCGCTCCTGCTTTATGTAGATAATGTGTCTCTGATTTCTCAAAAAAATGTACCCTCCCCCCCCCCCCCCCCAAAAAAAAAAAAGAAGAAATAAATAAAATAAAATAAATAAGTAAATAAAATCACTGCAGCCATCATCATCAAATGAAGGTTCGTGTTCAAAGCACATTTCCTCCACAAACCACACGCATCACAAAGATCAAAGAAATGAACCACGCACAGTTATGCCAGGTATGAGCGTCATTTCATCAACATCATAATTATTTCATTGACGATATGCTGGCGTTCCTTGGGGAACTTGCGCAGGCACGCACAGAGAGAGAGAGAGTGGGAGAGAGAGAGATTGTGTGTGTGTCTGAGAGAGTGAGTGGGTGTTTCTCTTCTTCCATGATAGTAGTAAGCAAGCCAGGTAGCTTTCTGATTCTTCATGATCCAAGGCGTAGCCCCACCTGGATTGCTGCCGCACCTGTCAATCAGTCCTGTGGGAAGTAACCCTGTAAAACAACTTTGTTACAAGAATTAATTCCAACCAAACTGATTGTAATCATTTACAACCTCGCATACGTCAGAAAGTTAGTGACATCAACCAGCTAGGCGAATAACATGACCTCACTTGTTTGGGGTTTTGCATATTCAGAGAGGCAAGAAAAAGGTTTCAAGTACTTTCTGCATGTCAACATGCTTGATGTCACCGTTTCATCTTTGCTGAACATCTCTGATCTAAACAAAATGGAGAGAGTGTGTGTCCCTATGACAAAGAACGACCGTCACGACAGCAGGTCATTGAATGGAAACGGCATACTGGGTTAGTGACCATCTTGTTTATGTTCATCTGTTTTATTGTCTGTTTCAGAACTGTCTGATGTCTTGGAGGGAAGGCTGATTCCTCAGCCCCTGCAGTTTGATGCAAATGCTGACAAGGTTCTTCCAGACATCAAGTCAGAGAATGTTGTGCACTGATGTCACCCAGAAACACTACGCAGTCCTTGTCATATGGAAACTGTAATTTTTGGATGTAAACTGGGTGGGCATTTTTCTTTCTTTTTGTTAGTTGAAGTGAATCGGTGTGATGACCCTCCATTGTCTCTCAGCCTGCCTGTGTCTTTCCGTCCATGATTAACGTGGGTCAAACAAAAAACATTTTACAGTGGTTATAGGCTGATAAGATGACCATCCCCATAATGGTGGGGATACTGGTAATTAAGAATTTTATTATTTGTGATATCTGAAACCTGCGGGCAGAAACAGGTGTTAGGCTGGTAGGTTTTGATAAGCTGGAATGTCACAAACAAGAATTGTCACTGCTTTTAGCATCAAGGTCATACCAGCTGAATTTGAAGTAGCTCTGTTGTCTGTGTGACTGTTATTCCTCTGAAACCTGTTGCCTAATTTTAGACGATAACCATTTTTGATTAGAAAGTGTGTCATGATCAGTAATTTTAATGCCACCTTCAGTTCAGTTTTGTTCATAACTACTTTATTGTCCCATATATAGGAATGTGGTGGCAGTGATTAGACAGTTATGTGTTGTGCATAAATTGTCACAAACTTCACACTGAAGACAAAAAGTGAAATATAGAGTAGTAACATTGGGTTACAGATGAAAATAGCAGAGAAAGTAGTCTTTATATTAACTAAGCGCTGTAGCTACACTGTGTCTTCAAGTCACATTTTAGGTTGTGAAGGTGGTAAAATTTGAGTACATGTATGTTCATGACTTACAACAGCTTCAAACTCTTATCTCTTATAAAGGAGCTTTAATGGCCTTTCCTCTTATTTTCATACATACATACATGTATGTCAATGATGTAAATAAAAAAAATTAAAAAAACCAAGAAAATGTAACAGATGGTGAGTGCACATATGAAAAAAATGTACATAGTGTATACATAGCCAGACTTCTGTAAGACAATTGCTGATTACAATATTGTGAAGCTATACTTTGTAGTTTATTTGCTTGCCGTTGCTACTTCCTGCCTCTGAAATGGTCACTGTCACCAAAGCTGCTGGAGCAATACTTTTACCATTATGCTGTTCAAAACTGTAACGATGCAATGGCTAGTACAGGAAATGTGTGTATTGGGTCGCTCATGATGGGGAGTCAAGTATGAGTTTTGGTGACAAGTTATGTCATCTATCATGGTGCCGTGAACAAAATACGCTGTGTAACAATGATTATTTCCAACCTTTTTCAGTTGTTTCTTCATAGAGAAACAACTCTGTGGGATGGGGTAGATGCTGCTGCTTGATGAAAGAAAAACAAGACTGAGACATTTCTCCAGACGATAAGGCCTTTTATGCACATGGTGGCATAATGAAATCCACATCACATGCACTCTGCGCTGCTGCATTCTTTTTAGTGGGAGTTGTGCAACGTATGTGTGTTTGTGTATGTGTGCGTGTGCAAGTATGTTTCTCCTACACTTTTCCAAATGACTTGGTTCTTTGTTAAAGTGGGTATCCATAATCTCCAGGGGTATTTTTCAGGACTTCTTTTGCTGCATTTTTTAAAGAGTTATCAGCCCTTTTAGAAAATCAGTTATGACACAATTTTGGGTGAAAAAGTACATTAAATTTCTTCAGTTTCTAGAATTACGAAGTTAATCCAATTATAGTGAATAAGTTTGTAGCACAGCTTGTGTAAGAAAATATTTCAGAGGTAGGGGTGGTTTGCATATGAAGTCAAACAACTCCAAGATAGATCAGTCGAATTGCTCATTATTCTAGCATTTCTGGTTGGTGAAAAATCTGCACAGGTCACTTAAATTACTGTACTGTGTTTAGCATCGGAGATAACAGATCTTCTAGTTAAATGTGTAATATTAAATTTCCACAAGAAGCAAATATCCAAACAGTTTTTTTTATTATTTTTATTGCAGTTTCATAAGCATACTTCAGGATATTGAAGTCCGTGTTTTGCCATCCCTGTAAATCTGCTAGGTTTTATGTAAAAATTAATCCAATAGAAAGTCACAGCACCAACAAGTACAAGGGAAAAAAAAGCATCCGCTCTCAGATCAGGCTCAGACAAACTGTGGAAGACTGATGTCAAATTTTAAAACCACAAACAGTAAAATTTGTCACACTAACGTATTTGACATGATCTCTCCTAGCAGAAATCAAAGCACAACAGCTATGCATACATATGTATTTGCAGATATTTGGAGAAACAACTTAACAGGTTGGGTCCATTCCTCTTCGTTTTTAACTGTAGAAGGATTTGTAAATATGTGGCAGTCTCTGTAAGTTTGTTCATGTACATGAAATCTACTGTAGGGGTATAGTTAGATTATTTATTGTGAAGTAACTATATATATCTGTGTTCAAATCAGTGTTTGTGGGATGTAATCTCATAAGGTGTTCTTCAGACTGCCTTAATTGACATTGAACGTATCCTCACATGGATTGTAAAAGTTCTTCCTGAACATTCTTTCTTTGGGGGAATAAAATGAACGAAATAAAGAAATACATAAAACAAACTTTGAACTGCTGTATTCTTTTTGTATTTTCAGTGTTTGGCATACAGGTATATATATGTCTGTTGCCAGCACAACTAGAAGGTTGTTTATGAATGGGCAAGTAAAGGAGAAGATGGATGACACAATAAAACTTTTCACACCAGCCTGTACAAACGAGGGTATGCAGCTCTTATGTTTACATGAATGATAGGTCATATACAGCCCCTCTCTGGGGACGAGAGTTTATTTGATGGTTGGTGAGTGTGGCCATGTGACTGCAGGATCTTTGAAACTTTCTTGACTCACCAACCTGACTCAAATTTGTGCAGTAAAATGAGGGAGACTGACTTGAATGTTGGCATACTTGTGCAGTGATCCTTAGTGACCATTCTGTGGTGAACTGCCATGGCATTAGTGACAGAAGCATGAAACTTAACAGCATTATTGCTGTATAAGTACAATTCATTATTATTATAATGGTAACTTGCAAGAGCTTGTAAACCATACTTTTTTGGAATGACCTCGTGTCGAAATATAGACTTATGGTGAAAGTCTTGAAGCATGTTGCATGCAGTGCGTGTGTTTTCAATATGTACAACTGTTACAATCACTAGTTCAACCATTTATGGTGATGGTTCCACCTAGTAACTAAGTACATGCACAATATTTCACAGACTGCCCAGCTGTCTATTCTGTCCTTATTGATCAGCACAAAATTTTAAAAAGCTGTGTTGCTTCCATTTGTCATGTGCCATACATATCTCAATTTGTGACTACATTATTCATGCAATTTTCATCCTTGGTGATGCTTGGTGGTCATGTGCATCTTGCAAAGTTTGCAATTATTAAACAGAAATGTGTGTGTATACTGTGTGCACTGAAAGTAATGAATGCCTCAATAAGTGGATACCCTACCCAGAGGTGCCAACCCCCAAAAGTGCCTGTCAATACTATTTCACACAAATGTTAGTATTTTTTGACACTTGTCAGTATTCTGCCGTACAAAGAAAATAATAATATAAACAGAAAGCACACACACACACACATCTAAACTGAAGTGAAAAATGCAAAGCAATTCTAGCTTAGAGAAAACTGTAAATTAATGTATGGCACACTATGTCTTGTGAGATCCCAGTCAGAACTGAAAGGTGGTGCACTCACACTAATTCTGTCATTTTCGGTTCATGTACAGCTGTATTTCCTAACGATCCTTTTGAAATATTTCAAATGTCTCCTCCGTATTTTTCGCGACCAAACCGTACTTCCATATTTAATTGACTTATGCGGAAAATAATACCGCCAATCCGTACTAACTGGCACCTATGCCTACCTGACACTTCGCGGTACGCATTTGTAGCTTCTCTATGGTCAGAAGAACCCAAAACGTGGAGCAGCATCAACCACAAAAAAAAACAAAACGACACGTTAAAAAACAACAAACCCTAAAGCGAGAGCTCGGTTTGGTCTGGAAAATGCTTTGGACCTAACAGATCCCATGATCGAAAAAATTTGAAGTGAAAACTGAAAATACTGCGGATAGAACCCCAGTACACGCGCATTCGTGTCTGGCGCTGTCAGGAGGCTTTCACAGTTTCAGAGAAGACGCGTCTATCAACCCTAAACAACGTACTCTTAAGGATGAGCTTTTGCACGGCACTGAGACTGGAAGTATGTACACGCTAACGCACATACACTAAGGAAGGTCTCTGATGGGCACACACATCAAGTGAAAATTTCTTGGACTTTAGTCGCTGAAAACAGCGTGTTGCATCGTAATACACGGACCCATGTAGCTATCGTGTGCGCCAAAAAGCGTGTAGCACCTCGGAAGTGCGTACGCTGATTGGATAACATATTATATTAGACGCAATTTTCAGCCAATGGGGTAAAGGTTCTAACTTGCACACGCTATATGTGCTCGGGATCGTGAATGCCCTGTGTCGCCATTGTGTCTTGCGTTTGCTCCATTTGATAAGCGAGCTTTGAATTTCATTATTTTTACGGAGTGACACAAGCAGTTCAGCAGACCATATGCACAAACAAGTCGGCTGTCGTCCCGATTTCCGGATTGTGTCAGGTAAGTCAGTTAAATCGGCTGCGATGTGTTGTGTCAGCTTTGCACGATGTGAACACGATATCTGCAGAAATATGCCGGGCCGTGTAAATAAGGTCTGTCAGTTGTGACTAGACCCCTTCTTCCACTACCGTTTACCTTTCGATGCACCAAGGACAGTAACTAATCGCAGTTTTTGTTATTTCTGTATTTGCACACAGAAGGCATCTTAGCCAAACACAGATACTTCTTGAGTAAACCGTCAGATTCTCAGTAAATACCCGACGGTATGTGTTACGGTGTCGTTTCCTGATCATGACCTACTTCAAACGACAGAGCGTTTTCTGCCAGCTTCGATGAGCTTGCGAAGAATTAAATTTGATCGCTGTTTTTATCCAGTTGTCACAAGTTCAGGTATTGGCGCTTGCACAAGGTGCCCCAGGTCTCTAGCCACACGTGTAACTGTAAGATGCAAGGCTAATGTGGTCAGTAGCTTGACAATGACATGATATATGCCGCGGAAATGATCCTGTTAAACACCGCAATGCCAAGGACTACCCGGTTAGATTGATTTTTGTGTGTGTGTTAAACATGCAGATTTAGAAGAATGACTGTGCACAAATTCAGAGGTTTTACTTTTAGGAGTAGAGCTGAAGGAGAATAAATGGAAATTTATATCTTCACACATAAACAGCATGTTTTCATGTTTACGGTATGGCCAGATTATTCAAGGATATATAGTGTGTGTGTGGTGGGGGGGGGGGAGGATGCCTACCATTGTACCAAGCACTGTGGTCTGAAGGCCACGCAGTTTGCCTATTGAGTGTGTGAACTGTGATGACAAGGCAGGAAAGAAAAACAGAGTACTTAGGTAGACTAGCATCTTTTTTAGCTTGTCAACAACAAACAAAAGGAAAAGACTTTGACTTTGAGACAGAGAGTCATTCTTGAAAGCAAAAACAATTTATGTGTTCTTCCTTGAAATGCATTTTGAGTGCAGCTGAGCCAACATCATTTGGTTGCATAAAGTGATAAACTGATACAGCGTGTTACTTATTTGAACCCCTCCTTCCCCACCCTCTACCCTGTATGGCCCTTGGCTTTACTGATCGAGTTCAGCAAACAAATTATGTGAAAAACAACTTGTAAAGTTCTGTAAGTCGGTAGGAAATGAATTTAAAAAATTGAACTTGTAATAAGCATGGCATGGCATGATGTACCTGTAATAAGGATGTCTGCTCTTACATTCTACCAGTGGCAAATACATGTTACATTTCACTGTTTTGCAGCCCAGCAACCATGGAAAGTAAGACAGAAAGCAATGCAGGGCCATTAGCCGAGCCTGCAGCAGTAGAAAAGCCCCCACCAGTTAGAGCTGTTTCCAAGCCTCCACCCCCCTTAGAAATTGCTGTTTCCCAGTACCAGGGTACCAAGCCAAGCACTGCCAGCTCATCTCCTAGTGTCAGTGCCACCACAACTGTAGATGTCTTGCCCAGGACCTCTACAATCACCAGCACATCATCTCTGCCACATCCTGTTGTGTGTTCCCCTACTTTCATCCCCACATCCACTACCATTACTGATGCTTCAAACCAAGGACCCATAGTTTCATCCAGTGTGAAGAAAAGCAAAGGACCAGTTGCCAGAGCACAGTCAGAATCTGCACAGGGTGATGGCAAAGGGGGCAAAAAGCTCAGCTCAGCTGCTTCTGATAGAGGTTCTTCAGTTTCTGCAACATTCTTGACCTCTGCAAGTGATGAGTCCTCACTATCAGCAGCAGATGGGCAAGGTAACATTTCTGTGCTTAGCTTACTGTTCACAGTGTATGTAAGTGATAAGTTAGAACTAACATTAGCATCAGCAAAATAACATTTCCAGGATGTGAGAACCCTGAAAATTAAAATGGCGAGTTTGTTTAATTTTTACCTGATTTTCACTTTTATTTCAGGAGACAGCCCGCATAAACTACTACAGGCAGTACGTTCAACAAACCTTCCTTACCCACTTCCAGTACCCAGCTACAGCCAGGCAGTGCAAGCAGCACGTGCATCTGGCAATGTCCTCTCTGAGCGAGCAACCATCATTCGCGAAACAGTCAAATTTTTTCTGTTTCACAAGTACTGGTGGACCAGTGATGACTACGACCGAATTGCGGAGCTAGTGGTCAATGAGTTCCCAGAGCTGCGTGATCCATTCACGTGGCCATCTCAGCCATGTTACGTGAGTACTAGAATACCTATTCCTGTGTTGTGTAAATTTACCCTCTTTTATACAGCACCACATGTGATTTGTTGTTGCATTGTCACTTGAACAGATGCTATAAGTAGAAGTTATGTGTGCAGTATTACTTAATGTTCACCTTACAACAGATACTGTTCACTGTTCTCAGTGTGGAGCAGTGTTACAGCTTTACAAGTGCTGCAACTGGACCAAAAGGCCACCAGATGTGTTACTTCTGGTAAATAATGGTGAACACTTCCCTACTGCAGTCAGTAGCACAGTTATCATAATTTGCATGATACCAGTAAAGCAGCTAAGCTGTAATACTGGGGGACTAAGAAAAGCCGTCAATAAAAGATGCAAGCTTTAGTGGTTATAAGTGACTTGTAAGTTGGCAGTTCCACATGCAAGACAAGACACCCATCCAAGAAAGTGTTTTCAGCTAAGTTCTCAGTGTTTATTAAGTCTTAATAGCAGATGTTAATCTCATCTGTCAGGTTTGTAAAAATGGAAAAACTGTTACTAAAACGCCCATTATTTTTGCGCTTGTCTCTCTCCTGTTTCAGAGTAAGGTTAGACTTGATCTTTCTATGTGTGCCCGCAACATTCGGCGTATTGCTAAGAACCAAGAGAAAAAGCGTGGGAGTCCTCGCCGTCACAGCACTGAATCAGCTGAAATGCCAGCTGAGTCGCCATCTTCTGCTCCTGCCGCTGGTGCAAGCAAACCCACAAAGAGCTCTGGCAAGGCAGGCCACAGTGGAAGACGAGCCAGTGCACAACTGTCTCGCAGCCCTACAATGGTTCCTCAGTCCATCAGCCAGATGCTTCCTCACACAGCTCACACTGCCCATAATGCTTTGGTGACAAGCACTCCACTCCTAGATCAAAAGCAGGTCAGACTGAGGATGTCAAGTTCTATAAATGTAAATGTGTCAATGCTTTAACATCACCTGAATGGCTCTGAATGGTTTGTGAGTGTGAGTATTGATAAGATAACCCTGATCCCGGTCATGGCAGTGTGCACAAGAAGATGTATGTGAAACTTGCATAGAAATTAAGATGAAATTTA
This sequence comes from Batillaria attramentaria, assembly GCA_018292915.2. Classification (NCBI taxonomy): domain Eukaryota; kingdom Metazoa; phylum Mollusca; class Gastropoda; family Batillariidae; genus Batillaria; species Batillaria attramentaria. The sequence goes on along the minus strand of JACVVK020000114.1, from coordinate 767,691 downwards.
ACAATTAATCTTTCACTCTTTGTGTGAGGGTTCCATTACTTGTACCACATTATTTTGAATACATCTCAAGGGCCTTAGAGTTTTATTTATGACTGAGAGCGTATAGAGGAAATTCCGCTAATGTGCTGAATGCTTCTGTATGAATTTCTGGAATGGTGATTGACTTCTGGTGAAGGTGTTGAGCAGATCATTGTGTCATCATGTGTTTTTGTTGCACAGGTAGCAAGTGTCCCATACTTACTGACCTCTACAGCCAGCACAACCCCAACCCCTGCACCTACAGTTCTGCCTCCTGTAGCCCACTTCCTGGGTCACGCTCCACCGCACAGCCAAGGTCCTGGGGGCATCGTGTTTCCCTCCCTGGTGCCGGCCACTGCAGCTGTCAATGACACCTCTACAGTAGCCTCCGCTGCAACAGGTCTTGCTCTTCCACAGGTGTCCTCCGCCATTGCCAGTCAGCTGAACACATTTTCTGCCGTCCCAGCAACAGAGTGGCAAGCCAAGCAGACAGCTGGGTTGGAAAATGCTGTGAACAGCGTTGCCACCATTTCGTCTGCATGCTGCCCTGAAACTCAACTTCCAGATCCACTTCCAGTGCCACCTTATTCAGACAAGGTAATGAAAGCCAAGAAAATGGGCATAACCAAGTATGAACGACCACTCATCATCCGTGAGACAGTTCTCTTCTTTCTCTCCCTCAAGTACTGGTGGAGCAGTTTCGACTACGACCGTATTTCTGACTTCGTGGTTGAATACTTCCCGGACTTGAGAGATCCTGTCCTAAGTCCCAATATACCACCGAATGTGAGTCAGTAGTTTTCTGCTGTAGGAGGGGATGTTGTCCTGCTGTCGTTGCTTCACAAGTGCATGCCTGTACCAGTGTAAGTGGTCATTACTGGTCTCTGTGCTAAGCTCAGGTCCTCATTCTGGAGCAGCTTTCTTTTTTCCTGCTGAACGTGTTTGATCTTGTGGTCATCAGTGTTGTTCCATGCTCCCTTCTTGGTTAGCCCTGGATTTTCTTCAGTTATCTGTGTCTTGGTCTGTGTAGATGTGCTATTGTGTGACATGAAGTGACAGCCCGTAATGAATATCAGGTTTACTGTACCACTGTCCACATAGAAATCAGGCAATACTATCATCACACAGAAGTAAGTATTGCCAGATAAAAGTAGTGACTTGTTGAGTAGAGTGTTGATGGTGTTTTCGTAAAGGGCCATGCCTGTCAGTTAATGAGTTATCACAGTACAGGTTATCATGGACTTCTCTCTCAGCTTAGGTAGTCCTGATCTTTCTGCTTCTTATTCTTTCAGTTTTTATTGACTAATCATTACATCGCGTAAATTACAATATATGCCCTAAATATGGATTTATTGTCAAGGTGGATATGAATAATTCTTTATCAATAACGTTTAAGAGGAAACTTTGACTAGACCTATAGTATAAGTTGTGTACCCTTGTAATGTATATATATATCTGTGTCTGTGTACGACGTTAAGAATTTGTCTTTATTTCCATTTTGTGGTTAAACGTGTTGTCTCTCTTATTGCTGATTTCTGTCGGGCTTTGAGTGTTTGTACAAAAATATATTTACATGATCAGTAAAATTACCAAGAGCTGGTCAAGGACTGAAGTGTAACCATAGCCACCAGGAAAGCTTTAAGTTCTGTGACAATCCTGTGAACACTGATTTTCCTGAGTTTTGATGGCTTTAGTTTAATACCCTTACAGTACATTCACAGTTTGAGGTCTTCTTCAGGATCAGGTGAATTTTCATGCGTCAGGCTGACCTTGTTGGACATATCACTACAAACGACTTGTTAAGGAAAGGCACATTTAGCAGCAAGTCTTTGTGGCTTGGCAGGTTAAATACAAGGTCACTTTCCTTCTGCAATACCGCTGGGTGCCAGTATTGAAAAGGAGTGAGTGCATTTCTTGACCAGCTGTTGGCAGAAGAATTGTTCTTTGTGTATATGTTCATTGTGGGTAGAATGGACTCACATTGTCAAGTTTGTTGGGTTACTGTGTCGGAGCAGCTTCTTTGGAATTGAAGGGCTTTTTATACTGATTAAAACTGGGATGATCCACAGTCAGACCCACATGTTTTGTCAGTATTACAGAAATCTAAAGTAAATATAGTCACTGTACAGCTGATTTTCACTGGTGGAAGCTAGTGTGTATGATTCATGTCACACCGTGCAGGACCTATGGAAAAGTAGCAGTGCTCAGCATTCTCAGAATTTTGGACAAATCTATAGAGTTTAGTGTAGCACTGCACGGTGTGTTACTGATTCTCCCTCCTCCCCTTTTCCTTCTGTGTGTATAGGATGTGTGTGTACATAAAGCCCAAGAGTAGATCCTATCTTACATTTTAATTGATGCCCTTCATCCTTGATTTTTTTCTTCTTAATTGGAATTTTTCTCTATTTTCTTCCTTTGCAACAGAGACGTGTTCGCACAGATTTGTCCCAGACAGCTCGCAATATTCGGAGACGTGAGGTGATGTTGAAGAGACGTGACAGCCGATCTCCAGAAGAGCGTTTTGCGGCAGTTGGGACTGTGACATCCCTGGTCAGCCCAAGTGTGCAGCAGCCCGCCACTGACTTCTGCAATGAGCTTCTGGCTGCTGCAAGCATTATAGAAAGCAGAACCGCAGCAATGCAGCATACCGACACTGTGGCACAGAAGTCTGATAGTATCACAGAGAACTGTCCAGAAACAAATGTGATTGCTCACACTGACACCTCTAAGGCTGTGCATGCTGATGTGCCTGGCAAAGTTCATGCTAATTCTACGAAGAAGGACAAGAGTGGTTTGAACACGAGCAGAAATGCACCTGTATCGATAAGCGATGTTTCAAAGCTGATTTATTCTAGTGTCACTACAGGTGAGCCAAGGGAAGAAAACGTGGAGCATAATGGCGGTCCAACCGTATTGGTGAAACCCTCGTCAGAGATGGCAGTTGTCAAGCATGAAGTGGAGGAGGACGACGCGGAGCAGCAGCAGGCATTGCACGCTCAGTGGCAGACTCTCTCGGCACAGATGTCTCAGGCCCTCTCCATGCAGGCTTTGTCCGCTCAAATGACCCAGGCCTTGACAGCTGCACAAATCTCTGAACACCTCATGTCCTCTCATGTGAGCCCACGACCTTCGCTAGGTCAGACCAGCGTTTCTCCTGGTACCCAGCAAATGACTCCCACCACCTCCAGTGCTGCTGTTACAACTCTGTCCTTACAACAGCTGTCGCAAGCCCAAGCGTACGGTCTGGCCACTACTTCTGGAGCAGGGGATGATGCAGGGAATGATCCCAGTCATGTGGATCGCATGTCTGCCATGGCCATGTGGCGGTCAACCTGTCTTCCTGACCCGCTGCCCACCCCTCCCTTCTCTCTCAATGTCCTGCGAGCACGTGATGCTGGCAACACTGCTTCAGCTCGTCCACGCATCATCCGAGAAACAACACAGTTTTTTCTCGCCATGAAGATGTGGTGGACTACTCAAGACTATGAACGCATTGCAGAACTGGTGCTGCGGCATTTCCCAGCACTGAGAAGTGTGGTGAGTTATATATTTGCACAGCCTGAATTATGAAAACCCAGTAATCAGATTTGAATGAATGACCATTGTTCACAATGATTGAGAGCCGGTTTACAAGGATCTTTGACAAGTGAACTCACCACAACTTTCCTTGATTGTGTTCGTCTGTCTCTTAGCGCTTTCTAACTACCATCTCACCCTGTGAAACATGCCAGTGCTAACTATTATTAGTGCCAGCACTATCAACTTTGGCTGGGCCAACACTTCATGGTTTATGATTTATACAACTCTGTTTGTGATGAAGGCTAACCTTTGTTTCTCTTGAAGTGTTTATCTGTGGTTAATTCATTGTGAAAATGGCAGTAGTGTAGATATAGTGGTGAGTTAAAACACAAAAGCCTCAGTAATGGTCTGCAAAAGGATAGCCTCACAGTAAGCTGAAAATAACTTTCAGTGTCAAAGAAGATACATGTATTAATTTTCATCCACCTGAGCATGTATTTGTTTGTTGGTCTTAGTTTTTAAAACTCAGTTGAGGCAGCATATGATTGAGAAAGACTTATCTGTTTCACTTTATATGGCAGCAAAACATCAAGAAAGATCTTGGGACCTGCGCTCGGAACATGAGGCGGCGTCTGCCCCTTTCACGTTACAAGCCCGCAGCATATTCCAAGCAGTGGGCCAGCTACCAGTCTCCCCCGCACAGTCTGCTGAAAGACACAGTTGGCGTTGATGGGGATGGTCAAGCTAGGGGTGCGGGTCTTACTCTCGGGGAACTTGCCACTATGGCCAGTCTTCGAGAAGCTGTGGGCCAAGACAAAGGAATAGCTGAGGCTGGAGGGATGGGAGCGTTGACCGAAGAACAACGTCAGACACTGTTAGCTCACTCCATGTATGAGCAAAGCACACTCGCCTGGAATGCTCTCTACCAGCAGCAGTTCTCCACTCCTACCCAAGAAACACCTGTCATACCACAAGCACGCGGTACGAAAAGAAGCCTCAGTGACACCACTGCAATAAAAGTTGCAGAGTCTTTGGAGAGAGAAATCCTTGCTGGTGCCTTTAAACGCCACACGTCTGTAGAACAGGCTCCAAAAGTTTACCCTGAGGTTGAAGCAGCCCACCATCATTCTGTTGATGTTTCTTCTGGAGAATTACAAGTGCAAGCTGAAGATCTGAAGATGGAGCCTTTAGGGACTACAGAAGGTGGAAAGAAGGCAGCAGATGCCACTAAGCTGAGTGATATATATGCAGGAATAAGAGACCTGCCTGCAACTCACACACCTGCTGCTACAGAGAGGAAGGTTTCTGATTCAGCTGCTTACCTGACTGCAGCCCCCTCAGTTACTATGTCAGAGAGCCTTGTTCACGCCCACCAAAAGCCTGCACGAGCTCATTCACAGTCAAGTCTTCAGGTGCGACACGACCCAGGTTCCCTGGAGGATGCCCCAATTAACCTGACCTGCAGCACTGTCACTGCAAAACATGAGCACAGTGGAGAGAAGGAAGCAACCAAGTCTGAACCTCACAGTGCCAGCCCTAAACGAAGCAGGTCCAGCAGCTTGGAAACCTTCAGTGCACGTGAGCAGGTTTGGTTTCCACATGGATCACCATGGAAAAAAAGCGGCCAGACACTATTCAAAGCCCTGCCTAACCCACTGCCTGCACCAAAGTACTCGCAGAAACTGCTGAAAGCTCGAGAGGAGGGACTGGCATACCGTCATCGCTCAGAAGTCATTCGTGAAACTGCACGATTTTTCTTGAGCTTCAAATACTGGTGGTCCAGTGCTGACTACAGCCGCATTTCAGAGCTGGTGGTATCACAGTTTCCTGACTTGAAGGATCCAGTCACCCACCCAGGTCAACCATCTTATGTAAGTGGCCATGTGCTGCAAATCTGCTTGTGGGCAACTATACAGTTACAGCAGTTCATGACACAATTTGTTTTTGTTGTTTTAATTTGTTTTGTGTTTTGATGAGGGGAGACTGATTTCCCCTTACAACTGTAAATGTAATGGGACTACTGGATATACAATGTGGTATTTCTGGAGGTAGTTTGGTAGTCATACATGTGCCAAACATTTTACACCAGACCTGAAAGTATAAAATGACCATTAAAGGACATACGGAGAAAGGGTGACAGAAAATTGTTTCACGTTGTAACATTTATGATTTTTTTTTCCCCCAATATTGCAGCGTCGTGTGCAGAGGGACCTGTCCATGTGTGCCAGAAATTTACGGAGGAAGAACACACGGCGTCAGAAGTTGTCGCTTGCCGATGTGGCTCGGTCCCCAAAGAAATCAAAGGGTGCCACAGGCAAGGAGAAGAAAGCAGCAAAGGCATCTAAGCTTTCAGAAAAACATGAAGCAGCAAGTCCCGATTCACAGCCAGGCCCAGCAGCTCCCACTGAAATATTTCACCAAGCTGGCAGCATGGCCAAAGTTTTGCCGCAAACAGTTACAGTCAGTTCTACCAGCACTCCATCACTTGCTCACACCATTGTTAGCAGTGCAGCCCAGCACACTATGTCCTCCGATACTGGAGGCAAAGCTGTTGCTGATTTGCTCCCTGAGTCTCGATCTGGCAGCGCTGTGGCAGCATTACTGGCTGCCGACAGCCACAGCAGGCCACCCAGAAATGGCAGTGAATGGAGCATTCATCCCAGCAGTGTTCACAAGTCAGTGACTGGGACCCACCCTTCACTGGCATCTGCAGTTGGCTATGCTCAGAATAGCAGTGCTGCCTCAGTGGGGAGTCACCTGCCTGCTACTTCCAACACCACACTCTCAGCTGCCTCAGCATATTCAACACCCAAAGGGGAGACATACTTATCAAAGGCAGCAGAGTCCGGCCCTACAACTTCACAGAGATCACTGAAGGCCTCCCGGGGTGAGACTCCCAGAGGGAGATCAGCGTCTGCAAAACATGGCCCCAAGACCAGTCGTCACAAACCGTCTGCACATGAAAGTACAGATATCAAGTCCGTCACACCAGTCAGTCACACGCGCCATGTACAACCACCTTTAGTGGAGGAAGGTACACGCGAGCCTGCAGTACAGACTCGGCAAAGTGAGGCTGGTAGCCATGATGAGACTGGTCAGCATGGTCATTGGGCAAGTGGTCCTGGCACGTATTCACAAGTGAGCTCACGCCAAGCAGTATCCAACACAACTGCCATAGTCACGCCAACACTGAGTGAAGCTCCAGCCCACTCTACTGAACCGAGAGTCACAGGTAACATCAAACACCTTTTGTACAACTGTAACTTCCTACAAGCCTTTGGGGAAGTAACAATGACAATGCGAACTAATGCTTGAGCTGTTTTCATAAACGTATCGTAGAGAAAAATTTTATCCAGATTTGCTGACCTAATAGAATTCATGATTGATAGTATTCTTTCTGTTTCTGCTAATTGTCAATGAAATAAACAAAACTTGATATTTTCATAGATCTGACAATCTTTACACAACTTTTCACGGAATGATTCTCTCATCCCAGATTATTTATTTGTAAGGAAAAACTTACATTTCCATGTTTTTGCTACTTTCTCAAAATTTCTCAAATAATCGCCTATTTTACTTCTGTTGTCACTGTAGTTTGAGACTCCTAAGAAGTCCCCGGCTTGGTTTGGTACATATATTCAGCTCGTATTTACACTGAAATTATCTCTTAGACCGTCACCGCGCTCAGGAACCAAGTTAATCACTTCATGTTGTCCGCCCCTTTGTACTACCCTCTGCACATCCTTGAACACTCAAGTTACGCAAAGCAGTACTGTAAATGCAGCAAAATGAATTATGTTTACATGCTGCAAGATGATTTTACTCAAGATACATAAACTGAAAGATTGTGGTTGTCTTGCTGTCTACAGCAAATTTTCCAACACAAGAAGCCATGCAGCTGACTGGCATTGAAAGGAACCATTGACAGTAGTGACAGTCTCCAGTTCATTTAGAGGAACCAAAGCCATTGATACACATGTAGTAGAAAACAGTAGAACTAAATTAATGACGCCATGGATCCAAGTTCAACAATTACGTTACTGCATTCCAAAGTCATGACATCCACACACCTGTTTCATATTCCCTATGGTTCAAACTAAGCCTTTGAGTGTAATTCTTTGTTAGAAATAATCAGATTTCTCTGTTCTCAGCTTTTAGCCAGTATTGGGAAAGTCATTTGTGGTGTAGAACTGTGCGTACTTGAATTGTTGAAAAAAAAAATCATAAAAATCTACTCATAGGAGAAAAAAAATGATAACCTTATTTTTTTTTTTTTTTTTTTTGCGGGGGGGGTGGGGGGGGGGACCCAATGAATGCAACATACCCAGACTTTCAAGGCACGCTAACTGACAGTTGGAGTATCCAAATACATCAGTTCAAATTAGAAAAAATTTTAATTATCTGTAGCCTCACTGTTTATGTAAAAAAAGATGGTATGCATATCTTCATGGAGTAGCTCAAACAGTGTTTAAAAATATCAACATTTTTTTCCAATTTTTTTTTTTCTTTTTATTTTTACTCAGAACACAGCTGTTACCTGTAGACAACACAAAGAGCATAGTGTTGCCAGATGCCTAAAATACTTTCAGACCTACTCTTGTCAAAATCTACTCATAGGCTGTCAAAGGGACGAGCAACCTTATTATCTACATAGGTTAAGAGATGACTTAATAAAAGTTACGTTAGGAGCTTTTGATTATTTTCCCTGAAATTTTAACACAACTTTCCAGGAATATCCCCCCACTAAAAATTATTAGCAGTTGTAGTCTCAAACACAGTTTACCTATTCACGTGCAGCAATTCTCTTGCAGTTTGATTTCATGCTGCTTTTTCTTGGTTTGCTCAGAAGGGAGCATCTCCCACAAAGTGTACATAGACCCTGACCATGGCTCAGAGCTGCAAGCCCAGCTGACAAAACTGTGGCAGGATGGCAAATTCTTTGATGCATCCTTGGAGGTGGACGGATATCGACTGCCTGTGAGTAATAGTACTAAAAAGTAATATCCTGCCAGCATCATTCTGATCAGTTGATCTTACAGATGACCAGGTTTCCTCTTTGTTTGCATGTGTGTGTGTTTTCTCTTGCAGTATCTTCTTTTGCCATGCTGTCTGTACCACAGGTCAGCTTTCACAATAAGAAATATCTTAGATTTGTCACTTTGATAACTGTCTTTCCCCTCAGGTGCACAAGCTAGTGTTGCTGGCTGCCAGCCCATACCTGCAGAGCACCTTTCGCCATGCTAATCCCACTTCACACCTGGAGGTCAACCTGCCCCGAGAGACTGCTGTAGGTGCTGCCCGTGACTTCCTGAAGTATGTCTATCAGGGTGTTCTCCATGTTGGTCCGGATACAGTGCATGCACTACGACGTATAGCTGCCATGTTGCAGATAGAGAAGCTGCTGACTTACTGTGATGACTACCTGCGTCTGTTGAACACTGGTTTCTCAACCAGCTTCTCTCTTCCTGACACGCTGACACATGGCACTTCTCAGGTCAGCATAACCACCTCAGTTTTTCCATATGATGGTATATGTAGTGTCTTTAATGTTCACACATAATGGCAGTTCTCTTTACCTCCATACTTCTGGGAAAAGAATCATAATCATAAGTCAGTATGTATACATCTTGGATCCCAACAGTGGTAACAAAGTGTGATTTACTGTGATTTTCACTGTTGTTAAGATAAATTTTAAACAGGGAACCTCTGGGACAAACCACAGTTCAGTTTCCCAAAGTCAAAAATAGGTTATAATGGACAGTTATTGAACTTATTCACAAGAGCACTGGAGAAACTGTAATGGCTCTTACTCCAGTTGTTTTGACGTTTGTTGATCAGTGGCAGCTAACTGCAGGATTGTAGTTGTGCAATATGGCAGTTGTCTTTCAATTCAACTAAAAGAGTTGGTCACCTCCCTTCTAGATGTGGACCTGTGTATGCTTGACTTGACAGAGATGGGAGGATGGGAAACTTCAAACTAGCACACCAGGGAGAGAGTTTGACTGTATCCACCGTGTGGTTGTTTGTATGTACAGGTGCCCAGGGTATCTGTCAACCTGAGGGATGCAGCACACAGTCATCATGCTTACACCACAGATGATGGAATCACTTTGACTCGCCTCCCGCAGACTTCTGAGACAGCATACATGCCACACACTGTAACAGCAGCAGACCATGCACAAGGGGTGGTTTCAGGCAGTGGAAGACACACTACATCCAGAAAGAGGAGGGCGTCATCCACCGTTACGCACAGAACTGTTGGGAAGGTGGACCAGGACAGGCCTGACAGTGAGAATCTTCATGAACTTGAGAAAGCTGGTATTATAACTGCACATCAGTTTTCCGGTCAACCGGTCTGTGAACAAGTTCAACAGGATTCTGTGCATATTTCAAAGCGTATCAGACTTGCCCACCAAGCTCCACCTGAAGACCACACAGAGATTTCTCATTCCACTGATGAGGACCACATTAGGCTCTCACAGTTTGCCTCCATTCACGACCAGTCCAAAGCAGTGGCTGTTCTTGACCCACAAGCTGAGCTGGTCTATGAAGCAGATGACTATCAACAGTTTCAACTGATCAGCAGTCAGCTAACTACAGGTGAACAAGAGCAGGTACTGGTGCAGCATTTTCATGATCCAGATAGAATTGCTACCAGCTCATCTCTCGTTTCATCTGTTATCCAGCGAGGTCCAAATATGGCAAGTACCAGTCATGTTCCTGGTCTTCCAGTGAGCAGCAAAGATAGGAATATCCTGTCCCCACATGAGGAAGCAGTCAGATTTTTGACTGGAACAGACCAGGTGCATTTGGAAGGAGACATCCTGGTGCAGACACATCTTGATGATGAAATGGTAACGCTCTTACCTCAAGCATCATCAGATGACCAGGCTGAAGATGAAACATTGGTCACCCAGGAACATGGTGTTTTAGATGGGGAAACTCTGACTGCAGCCACACTAGACACATTGACATGTGATGGGAATGATGTAGTAGAGGAAGTGGTGGTTGGAGCAGGAGACTTGTTGCAGGATGTAGAAGTTGCTGCATGTGAGACTGTAGAATGCAGTCTTCTTCCACAGACTTACTGTTCGAGTCCTGAGGCAGCAGGGTCTCCATCCCCAGGTACAGCAGAAAGCCTGGCTTCAGACTGGGGCACCCAGCATTATCACCCAAAAACTCACTTTTCTGCCGACAGTCCATCTCAGCAGTGGGGAGCACTGCCAGAAAGGCTTTACAGTCATGCTTCTCCGCACCGTGGTACAGCAGCCAGTACTGTGACCAGTGTAAGTGTTGGTGAAGCAGCAGATCAGGAGGGATGCGAGCAGCAGACAGATCATTGTGAAGGTCAGCAGGGTGATTATCAGCCGCACGGGTTACCTGCAGGGGCAGCATATATTGCCACACACACAGCATCGCAACTGGCATCAGACTCACAGGTATTGCTGACTCAGCCTAACACAGTTACCAACAGACAGGGCGAGGATATGATGGACACCAGCCAAGGCAGTCTCTTACCTCAAACATACTGCTCAAGTCCTCAGAGTACTTCACCAGCTGATAAATGAACTCTGCTTGTGACTGTAGACTGTAGCACAGCGTTTTTGCCTTTCTACAGTTTCCCACATATAACCAGTGCCCCCTCCCCCCTGCCAACAGTGGTAGAGTGTAAATAAAATGTAAGTTCATGTGAAATCAGTCATACACTGTTGTGTTTATGGGTTTTCCCCCCAAGGAGTAACAGGTTATGCCAAAAAGGACTGTGCTGAGTGCCATTTGTGTGCATTTGGTGAACTGGATATGAACATTCATTAAAAAATACACCTAGCCAGTTAGTGTGTTTTATGAATGTACTTGCAAGTGGTATATGTAGCTGGACTATATCAAACCTTTCTGGGTCAAAGAAACAGTGTATATATATATATATATATATTCCAGTGTTTGTACATGTAGGACCATTCAGGTTAATAGTAATAATACCCAGGGTAGGTTTACAGTCTTCGCAAAGCAGCTGATACCCCTGGTGGGTTCAGATAATGTTGGTTAGCATAATATTAATAAAGCAGATAAAACATTGTGTGCTGCACTGTGTGTGTGTGTGTGTCTATACTTCTACGTCAGAAATGGAGAGCACTGTGCCAGCAGCTTGTTCCCAGTTTCGTGTATTGTATTTCTTATTGCATGTGGCCCTTCTCTTAGTGTACACGAAAACTGCATCAGCTAATGTTGCAACACATGACACTAACATACAACACACAAACATACAACACAGAATACCCACATACAACACACTTCCAATGCATGTACAGCATGCAACACAACGCAACCCTCAGAACTGATGGAAACCTGTAGACAGATGCAAACTAGAACTGGTCATAACATTTTGGAGGTCAATGTGGGAATGTTCAAAGCTCTTGCCTTTCTCACTTAACAGTTTGTGAGTGCATTCATGATGTACCATATCCTTTGTATACTAGAACTTTTCCATATATAAAAACAGTGATGTGGAAGTTGCCATCTATTCAAAGGTGAATATGTTAATTTGAAAGCAGGAAACTAATGTCATTAACTTCAAAAGAAGTCCTAGGCTGAAAAAGAAAAGAACACACTAGGTTGAAATTACAATAATAGTTTAATGCCACGATAAGGGTATAAGCCGTGAAAGTCACAATACACTGCTTCATTTATTTACGTACATGTATTAAATAAAAGTGTATAGATCTTTCACTCCTCACAGAACATAAGTTTACCCTTCGAGTTAGAGTGCCCCTGGTAAAATGAAGGTGAGGGCACATCCACAGTAATTTCTACCCGTGTTGTACACACTGCAGACCACAGTTTTAAATGAACTCAACTTTTCTGACTTCAGTGTTTGGGTAGTTCTCCATAAACCTTGCTCATTTCTTTGTTTAGTGTTTAAATTACTAAGTGTTGCAACAACTTATTTACAATCACAATCCCCAACAAATGATGTGGAGATCTTAATGGAATGCAAGTGTGGGAACAAATTCAGAACTTCACTTCCATGGAAGAGATGAAAGCAGACGGCTGATCTCGGTTTCTTTGATTTTAAAGCATATGGTCACTCTTCCTTTGTGTTTTCACTTTAGCAGTTACCCAGTGATTGCCATACGGTAAATTATAATGAGCGCAGTTGGTATAGTTTGCCTGCTTTTGGGATGCAAAAGTATACCAGTTATATGTAGGGGGAGCAAATGTACAAGATTTCCACTCGGTGATGCAATTGTATACCATCCTTCAGTCAAGTCAGCTCTCATGATATTGCTGTGCTATTTTCATTGACAGGCTTGTCGCCAGAAAGTGAAATGATTACAAATTACGACAGCTACTATACATGCACATTATATATATATATATATATATATATATATATATAATCACCATCTGACAGCTACATTCATTTAATGCTTTCATTTAAGTTACATTCATAAAACTAAGTTAGCTGTCGGAAGACTTCAATTCGCAAGACCCAAATGCAGGATACATTTGCACCCTGTCCCAGGCAGCTGGTGTACATTTGCTCCCCCTGCAAGTGACTGGTATACATCTGCACCCCCTAACAGGTGAACTATACCAACTGTGATACCATACCTACTATCAGGAGGTGGGGAACCATTACAAAACATCTCTGGGTGGATAATGGCTTCTGTAGTAAAGATCAGTTGGTTTTGATATATAGACATGCCAATCATATTTGCTGATTAACCTTCGCTGTGTCACCTAAAAACTTGTGCACCGTACATTGTACCTTATTGATAGTCATTAAGTTTCGTGAATTTAGCATGAAAACTGATGGATCTACACAACGTTGGAATGGAAGTGTGGGTGCAATTGCGCCCACAACATACAGTGAAGGTTAAAAAGGAATCATGCATGCATATCCAGCACACTAACTGACTAAGTTGACTGTGTGGTGCATGTGCATGTTGACCAGAGTTTAAGCCTGTGTCTCTTTGCCAACGTGCAGATCTTGTCTTTGACGTCGATCCATCATTATATCCATGTCCAGTCTGTATTAGGTAAATATTGTAGATGAACTTCACTTTCAGGTGTGTCTTTGAACTATCTCCGGTTGCCAGAGATTGTGTCAGGGACCTTTGCATCACCTCTAGCAGGTGGGTCAGCAGCATGTACATTATCACCTACAGGTGCACTGTCAGCAACACATTCAGGTTCCTGTGCATGTGCATGCCGATACTCATATGTTCTCTCATCTGCCGTGCACATGTCTCTGTGTTCTCCACTCTTACTCAGATCCAGTATTTCTGACTCGGGTGGATTTACTGCATGGCAATCGCTCATGTCTTCAGTTTTCTCCGTCTTGCAGGACTGCATAGTTTTAGCTACGTGTTTCTGTGTTACAGCGTCCTTTGGTCTGATCCCCTCATCGCACTGTCCTGATGCCAGACTGGCGTATTTCTGTGGAGGATCACTGGTCACTCCCTGTGACATCATGAGTGGTTTGCGACACTTTCGTTTTGCACTGCCAGTCACAGGAAGCACATCACCTCTTTTATCCTCTTCGGGCTGCTTGTACATCAATGTCTCAGGCAACGTGACAGTGTTTGAAGTTCGAATACAAGATTCGGCCAAATGTTTGCAATTGCTGAGATACGTAGAACAAAGCTTCTGCAAGTAAGTCATACGCAAAGCCTCACCAATACATTTCAATGCTAACACAGTACAGTAGTTCAGCACAAGACGTCCAGTGTAGAGATAAATGATGAGGGCAGCAACCGATGAGCGATGAACTGGTTGAGGCACCTGTATCTTGAGGCAGTTCACCTTCTCATTCTGCAGCCCTGCCATGATGAGACCGGCATATGGAGATAAGCCCAGCACCACCAGCTTGTGTACCTGTCCAAAAATCAAACAGGTCAACTAGCATGGCCAGGAATGCAGAAAAAAAAGTCAACAAGAAACACCTGTGTCATTATTAGGAAATGCACTGTTCAGCTGAAATTGCTTGTCCCTGACAAACTGGTAAACATCTCGGTAATTAATATTCAGGGTTACATGTCCTGAAGAAGCTCAATGATTTCTATCAAAGTGCCCTGACAACTGAGGGTTGGAGCATTTCTCACATGAACCCTGATCTACCTTATGACAGTGATGAGAGCCGGGTATTTATGTACCACCTGTTTGCACCTGATTGGTCTGAAACCCAATAAACGTTCACCTTGCAATTCATAGGAGTCAAAGCAAAGAAACACTACACATCTACAATATTTTAAACTAAAAGTGTTTACTTAGTGACCAAATAACATTTTGCACTTGCTGCTTCTGCAAGGGCCTTGAGTTTTGCCCATTAGTCGCAATTCTTGCAATCTCAGTCTACTTCTAAAATCTGTGGAAAAAAATGTACTTCTTGATAACAGTTAAAAAAAGGAATTACCCAAACAGTGATGCCATTGATATCCAACTGAAGATCCAACAGCCGACCATCTCGCCACAGCTGATACATGTTGTTCAACAGTACATCTCCATGCTGCTGGCTGGAAGCAGCTTCCGTGTGCAGGCTTTCATCAGCCACATCCAGCACATCTGCAATTATCAGGAGAGCATGACAACCATAAGTTGGTCTGTATGTTTTCATGTAATATATAATATACATGTACACACTTTACACATGTAGATTGATTTCAAGTCAATTCAACCAAGCAAGAAAATAATAAAACAGAGGGCCAACTAAGGTTAAATGTCGGAAAAAGGTTGATATGACACCCCTTCCCCTACCAGTGTAACCATTTGGAAGATTTCTTTAAAAAAAAAAAAATTATGCCGCATTGTGGGGTTTACAATGGTGTCTGCTGACGCAAAGCATCAACAAGAATGCATACTGCAAATATAATATTGCATGTCTGTTGTTTACAATTTAGTGATCATTATTATTATTATTAATTTAGTGATACTTGATACTGCAAACAGAACTGGTACTGATAACAACTGTGGTACTTCATACTGCAAAACAATTGGAACTCATAACAACTCTAGCTTCACACAGAGGACATCGTGATATGCTGAAATTAATTAAACTGACCTTGTGTAGTGAGAAAGTTTTGGTATCCAGCACATTCAGTATCAGTGGTGGTTGGCGGAATGTTGTGAAAGGGAGGAGGCACAGGCAAATGACAGCAGTATACAAGGTGTGGGCGTGACAGTTCCCTTGACTTCCCCCAACAATCTCCCTGTCTCTCCAAATCTGGTGATGTTCGCGTTGACGCAGCTGAGGTAAGACAGTTAGATGTAGGGAGTGGTGGTGACAACTCTGCACTTGACCGAACCACTGTGGAGCTACCAACAGAAGTTGCAGCAGTGCAAGAGGATGTAGTAAGTGGCACAGGGCTACTGCCACTTTGAACACAAAAATCTCCTGAAAACAAAGCATGGGCACCAACATTGGATCTGGAAGATACTAGAGTTTCATGTTCTCCTTGCTTTTCAGATGAATTTACTGTGGATTCACTGGAAATATCTGTTGGAGAAATGTCTTCCGGTTCTGTCTTTATAGACAAGGCTGGTCCTATGCTGCGAACATCTTTACTTGGCATAGTGGCACATGTATTAACACAAGTGACAGGTGCCAACTCCTTATCATTATATACGTTTTCAGAAGTTTCCTTGTCATCACCAAGACTGCCAGTGCTCCTCTTACTGAGTTTTGGCACAGTTTCCCTGACTGCATCAGCAGGCAATGCTTGGTGGGAATCAGAGACACTAGCCAGTTCTGCCTGAGGTTGGATGTTCTGCAGATGTAGGTCTACTGCCGAACCAGTCAAGTTTTCCCAAAATCCTGCTGGACTAGTTTCACCGCTCACATCAGCAACACCATCATCCAAGGAGCCATGAATCTGTGAAATACATATATATATATTGTTACAAACAAGACTTACCCAAGCATTCAATGAATAATTTTGCTATTCCTAAAAGAAAGAAAACATGCCAGTACTCCTTGGGACATTTCACGTGGCACTGAATCAGTGAATGTTTTATCTGCAGGTATACAATAAGATCCCACAGATAAGCCATTTAATTTATAATACAAGCATTTCAAACTTCCTCTGGCATACCTGCTATCAAGAGATACGCACAATTTTTATGGAGGTGTGGATGTGACTAGTAAAATTTTGCAGTGAAACCTGATTCAGTAGACACTACTATGCTGCACACTCCCTTTTGTTAGTGGCCTTGCTACTATTATATAAGTACTAATGCTAGTGTCACACATCACTGCCCACTGCACTCCGTGGGCAATTAAAAGGGGATCAGGCTGCCCAGAAAGTAGACAATACCCTTGTACCTGTCTAGAGGTGTCATGGACAACAACAGTATGGGCCTGCAACACCGACGAGCAAGCACAGATTGACCTAAAAGGTGTGAATATAGTGGCCACTGACAACACAGTTACTGTCTTCTCATGGGTGAGACTGAGAGGCTGGCCAGGACTGCTATTATGGGTGGCATGGCCACATCAGTAGACAGGTGACCATAATTTACCATGTAAATATAGAGAGAAAACATCAGGGGGGGGGGGGGGATCCTTTGGAGATGACTGACTCGGGCAGTGGCACGGTTTACCAAGGTGGCTGTCTTGGCAGGTTTGACTGTATTGCTGTTACAACTTACCAGCTTCAGGCGCTTGCTGTTGGTTTCAGCACTTTCTTCGTCAGGATCAAGGTTTCGTTTCATACAAAGAAGAGAGGACACAGTGTGACTGCCATACTTTTTGGGTGGATCCTGTCAGTGTCAAAAATGCAGATTAAGTCTCCAGTCTGGATAAGCAAGTTGTTGCAATACATCAACAGAAATGTTCAGTATTAAAGTAAATTTGAAATAACAAACAAACACAAAACATCACATCTACAATACTGAAATAAAATGATGCTGAACACAAACTGTTTTGCAAGATTGTATTATATAGACAGAGAGAGAGAGAGAGAGAGAATTATATACTACATGTATGTATAATGAATGTATGCTTGTTTTCACACATTCACTTTCCATAAGTTTCCATTTAAGTTTCTAAATTATTCCAAGAAAACAAGACAAAGTGATTTCTGTAATTTGTTGCTTAGCAACAATCAGATTGGCCATCTTTACTTTGTGCCTTTGCAGTTCTAGTCTTAAGTCAAGCAAGTAAATCCACTATACGGGCCTTTGGAAAATTACAAAATGTGTATGGAGTGTGCATGCTTCAAGACCAAAAGTCTCGCCAAATCCCCCCGAGACCTCTGAACGTTAAGTAGCAACCAAAAAGGGCAGTAGTCCTGACATCTCGTGTGCGGAAGGGTGAAAAGTTGGAATTCGGAAGGCTTGTATCTAGGACTAAACAAGCTTTCACATTTGACCTTCTTAAGCTTAATTGTCAAAGAAGTCAGTAAAAATTACCCGCATTCCTGCTAAACGAATGCCAGATCTCTTCAAAAAGGAGTCAAGCCAACCATTGGAAGCCTTAAAATCTTGGATCCCACAGTGACCTGCTATCTGCAAAGCTTTCTCTCTCACCATTGGACCTGTCACATGTAGGCCCTCTGCAGTACACTCACGAAACCATTCCTTACACAACTCGTTTATCTGATCATTAGGGGACTTTCTTGCGCGTCGTTTAGTCTCTCCAGAAACACTGTTTGCAAAGTCAGTTAAGTACTCATCCTTCTTTTTCAATGTGTTCTGTATCTGTGTTTTACCAACCCCAAAATCATCCGCAATCTTACGAGCACTCATGCCAGCATCGTATAACTCAATAACTCGGATGCGCTCATCAAGAGTGAGAGAGCGGCGAGGATTCTGAGGTCGTGGGCCTAGGCTGAGCGGCAGGCCACCCAACAGCGGATGAGTGTGATCCAGGTGTTTCGGGCAGTAGAGACGGGGTCCACCTGAACCTGCGCTGACACTCGCATCGCTAACTGCGCCTGATCCCACGGCCTGATTGTGATTATCTGAAAACGTCCCGACGCAGTCAATATTTCCATTGTGGTCTGAGGGAACATAACTGGTACAAGCACTGACACACTCGTCAGAAGATGAATTTTCCACTTCAGGGTCGCCTTTTGTCGCCATTTTCGTTTCGTTGTCGTTCGAGCTGGCAAGGGAAGTCACTTTGAAAAGAGTGTCCATCTGTTTACCGCAACTCTCCCCAAAAAATACCTCTCCCGATTCTCCCGTCTGCGTCCGTCCGTCCAACCGACGTCTTCAGTGATTGGTCCAGAGTCGTGCAGAATTCTATTAAATTCAATGCCCACCGAACTTAACGCATAATTACCAGTGTGGGCATTTTAGGACAGGAAACTGAACTTGATATGAAACAACGCAGAACAAATTTGATCCTAACTTTTTATTACAGAAATCAGTAGAACACAGGCCCCTAATGTTGTGGTGGTCTCCGTGAATTTTTCCTCCGTCCGCATCACCGTTAAAAACGGCTGTTTGTGTTACCATTTTCACTATAATTATGAACCCTATACAATGTATGCGTGTTTGCGGGCATATTATCAGTGCGCAGAACTCAGTGTTACTGAGACAAGACGCGCATTATTGCCGGACATACTGAAATTTCACCCCGATCAGAATTATGCCTCTTGCAGTGGAAACCACGACCATAATTTTTCCGTTAAATATTGGAGCTGTAGTGGAGATAGGTGAATCTAGATCAACGTCAATATCACCATCATCAGTCTTGCAAACGAGTGTATATATCGCAATCAAATTTTGCACAGTCAGTGGTGGTGGAATTCGATTAAACAAACTGTTTACAAACAAGGAGCTTTAAGGTCAAGCTCATAGCCCATCCATCGGTTCAGATGTTTATTTTGTGTGTTTACAGCAATACTGAAAAAAAATATATATATATATACAACCGGCCAGTTTGAACCAAACCGCATCGCGGTTTCATGTGTACAACTTGGATGACCTTGACCTTAGGGGTGAAAGCCGGTCACACAGACGGTTTCAGTTATGTGAAAATTTTGTAAATACAATTTCCGGCATAACATTTGCCGTATATGCATTGATAGTTGCTAATAACGCCTTTCTGGTGATCTCTAGTAAAAGTCAAGGTCACACTTGAGTTACAAAGGCCGCCGGCTTTGCCGTTCTATTTCTATTATGAAGATACTTTAACTCACCAAACCACGTCTCAGCTTTATTAGACTTGGCATGGATTTTGTTATTTCATTTGGAACTTATTACGCTATGCTTCATGTGCCCATTACAGAGCACACTTTAGACTTTAGGAAAGGGGGGGGGGGGAGTAGAATATACAGTAAACGCTAACATGTGCTACATTTCCCTTCGTCCTCATGCTCATCAAAATCGTCATCAATACCGTCGTAACCCACTGAGACACTCAAAAGATTACCGTGAAAGTATGACAATACCAAGCATTCCAGTGATACATCTCCATGTGTGTAATGGTCGTATATAAATGTAATGGTCATTTTTTTTAAAATGAAAGTAATATGCCTGGTATGGTTTCCATAGGGACATTACAGATCATTTTAGCTCTGGCTGTTTTGCTTCCGAAAGTTAGCAGCACCTAAATGATAGAGCGATGAAGTAAAATGTTAGGGAGTAACCAGGGAACCGATGACCTTGACCTTGAAAACATATGTTGCCATGTGATTAACATATGTTATAACACTTGAAATGAATTCAGCCACGTAATACTGTAGAGATGTGGTTGTGTCGTACACAATTTCCATTACACATTGCTAGTATCGTATTGCGTTCTTAAATATGAGAATGTTCAAAAAAGGCAAACTTAACGGCGTTTGTTCCCAAGGAAAAACACGTTGAAAATAAAAGTGATTTCACAGATTTGCTATTGCTTCTATTGTTTTTTATTTGCATTTGCGTAATATTATTGTACTTGAAGTTTTATATTAATTTTGTCTAATTTCTTTACGTGCACGTCAAAACAGGAATTCATAATGAAACTCCGGACAGTTTCTGAGTGCGTTAGAATGTGAAGTAAAAAGGTATCTTTTAGTAATAGGTATCTTAATAGTATTTTTGGAGTGCTGGACCATTTCCCTAAAGCATGATGTGCGTCTGCACACGATCTGTCAAGCGTAGCAGTTGCAGCAGCGTAATATGTCAGCCCGGTCCCCATCAATAAGTGCATGAATGGGCGTCTATATGTTTTAGTTAGTTTAGTTTAGTCCTCTTTATTCCCTGGGGAACATAGGGCTGCAACTACACTCCGCCAGCGCACTCGGTTCTGGGACGCCCTCTTTAGTTCGGCCCACGTCGTTCCGGCGGCCTTGGCTTCAGCGTCCGTACTCCTCCGCCAGGTCTGCTTCGGTCGGCCCACTTTGCGCTTTCCCTGGGGGTTCCAATCAAGGGACTGCCTGGTGACATTTGATGTTGGCTTTCGCAAAGTGTGTCCGATCCATCCCCATTTCCTTTTCTTGATCTCCTGCTCGATGGGGACCTGTCTTGTTCGCTCCCAGAGGTCTTGGTTGGTGATCACCAGTGGGGATCTGATGTTGAGAATGTTGCGGAGGCATCTGTTGATGAAGGTTTGCAGCCTATGGGAGCCTGTCTTGGTGGTGCGCCATGTCTCCGAGCCATAGAGTAGGACCGACTTCACATTTGAGTTGAAGATCCGGATCTTGTTTCGCAGGGATAGGGCTGTGGATCTCCAGATGGGGCGCAGAGTGCGAAAGGCATGTCTGGCTTTGTTGGTGCGGCTCTTGATGTCTTCGTCCGTTCCTCCATCCTTGCTGACAACGCTGCCGAGGTAGATGAACTTGTCCACCTCTTTGATGTCTTCCTGGTGCAGCTGGATGGGGTCGTGCTGTTTGTGGTTGACTCTCATGACTTCGGTCTTGCTGATGTTGATCTTGAGGCCGGTCTTCTCAGCTTCTTCGGCGACTCTGTTCAGCTTCTCCTGCGCATCTTGTTGCTTGTGGGAGAGGAGGGCGATGTCGTCCGCGAAATCCAGGTCCTCGAGCTGTTTGCTGAAGGTCCACTGGATCCCTGTCCTCTTACCGTCGGTGGCTTGCCTCATGACCCAGTTGACCACCATCAGGAAGATTGTGGGTGAGAGGATGCAGCCTTGACGAACGCCGGTCCGTACTGAGAATGGTTCTGTCAGTTTCCCGTCGTGGATTACCTGGCAGGTGGCATCTTCGTACAGCTGTCGGATGATGTTGACAAACTTTGGTGGAAAACCGTAGTGAGACATCAGCTTCCAGATGACCTCCCTGTCAACACTGTCGAACGCCTTCTGGAAGTCAACGAAGGTGCTGTACAGGGGGGTCTGCCACTCCAGGGACTGCTCGATGATGATCTTCATCGTGGCTATGTGATCAGTGCAGGATCGGTCGTTGCGGAATCCTGCCTGTTCCTCCCGGAGTGTCTTGTCCAGCGCGGTCTTCAGCCTCTCCAGGATGATCCTGGTGAGAACCTTCCCTGGTATGGACAGGAGCATGATGCCTCGCCAGTTGCTACAGGATGAGAGGTCCCCTTTCTTTGGCAGCTTTACCAGGTGTCCCTTCTTCCAGACTTGTGGCACGCTCTCGGCTCTCCCAGATCTTCCTCAGGAGCGGGTGCAGCATGTCGGTGGAGGTCTGGATTGTCGGCCTTCAGGGCTTCTGGTGGTATGCCGTCGGGGCCTGCTGCTTTGCCAGACTTGAGGGACTTGATGGCTTTGATAATTTCGGTCTTGGTAGGGGGGTTGGTGCTGATGTCGAGTAGCTGGGCTGCCGGTGGTATGTCTGGTGGGACTGGTGGTGGAGGCCTGTTGAGCGTTTCCTTAAAGTGTTCAGCCCACCTTGTCCTTTGGTCTTCCTCTTTGGTGATGATTTGTCCGTTCTTGTCTTTGGACTGGTCTGGTGGGGTTGTTATTTTTCCCAGAGAGTGTCCTTGTTATTTCGTAGAGCCGTTTCATGTTCCGTTGTCCTGCTTGCTGTTTCTGCTTCTTCTGTGAGGTCGTTGATGAAGTTCCTCTTGTCGTTCCTTGCGCTCCTCTTGACC
This sequence comes from Batillaria attramentaria, assembly GCA_018292915.2. NCBI lineage: Eukaryota > Metazoa > Mollusca > Gastropoda > Batillariidae > Batillaria > Batillaria attramentaria. The sequence continues at coordinate 745,155 of JACVVK020000114.1, read as the reverse complement.
TGCCGGTTGACGTCCCAGTATTGAGCCTGCAGGTCGCGCTTGTGGTCTTGGTCGTCAGTGTGGTTGATCAGGTCTTTCAGGCGTTTCCTCTCTGTGATGAAGTCCCAGGTGTCAGATGTAAGCCACTCTTTGTGTTGTCTCGTCTTCTTTCCCAGCACTTCCCTGCATGTTGCTGTCCAGGTTTCTCGCAGGTCGTGCCAGTGCTCCTCGATTGTCTCTTCAGGTAGTGTGTCGAGAGCGCTGAATCTGTTCCTCAGCTCACATCTGAAGGCGTTGGTCTTGACGCTCTCCTTCAGACTGTGCACGTTGTACTTGTGGGATGGTCTGTCCGCCTGGTCTCTGTAGGCCTTCAGCTTGATCTTGATCGCTGCAATGACGAGGTGATGGTCTGAGGCTGCATCAGCTCCCCGCTTTGCTCGGACGTCCAGCAAGCTTCTTCGCCACTTCCTGCCGATGGTGATGTGGTCGATCTGGTTTACAGTTCTTCCGTCCGGTGATGTCCAGGTGGTTTTGTGGATGGTCTTGTGGGGGAATATGGTGCCTCCGATGACCAGGTCGTTGGTGGTGCAGAATTCTGTGAAGAGCTCTCCGTTCTCGTTCTGTGTCCCTGTTCCGTGTTTGCCCATAGATGAGTTCTCTGTCTGTGTTGTCGGTGCCCACTTTGGCGTTGAGGTCTCCCATGAGGATCTTCAGGTCTCTTCTCGGTGCTTTGTCGAGGACGGCTTGGAGCTGCTCGTAGAAGTTCTCCTTTTCTTCCTCATCCGCCATGTTGGTGGGAGCGTAGCACTGGAGGATGGTGACTTTCCTGCCCTTCGAGTTGAATCTGGCGCTCAGGATCCTTGGTGACACTGGTTCCCAGGACAATAGTGCTTGTGTTGCTTCAGGTGTCATCAGCAACGCGTACTCCGTGCATGTGTGGTTGGCCGTCTTCGTGTCCGGAGTAGAGGATGGTGTCTCCGGAGGTGAGTCGAGTGCGTCCTGTTCCTGTCCATCTTGTCTCACATAGGCCGAGCAGCTTCAGATTGTATCTATGCATTTCTTGACTCACTTGTGCTGTCTTTCCTGTTTCGTATAGGGTTCGGATGTTCCAGGTCCCTATCCTGGCTTTGGTCTTGGCCGTCAGAAGAGTAGTCGGCGCACTGGCTTCCCGAGGGCTTTCACCAGCTCGCGTCATGGGCTCTACTAGAGAGGACTCTTCCTGGACCAAGTTGCGTTGTAGATCTGTGGTTGTAGTTTCTGTAACAGGTTTTGTTTTTTAAAGAGTTGGGTTGTTAGCCCTACTCAAACCCCCAACCTGCAGGACCAGTGAGTGCGCTTCGTCTGGCCTCTACCCTTCGACCTGTCCAGCATGGGTGGCCCTACCAGGAGACGAATCTCCCGCCGGCATAGCTCTCGGGGTCATGGAGACATGCAAGCCCCATCTCCAACGGCAAGGATGCACTCATCGATGGGGCGGCGTCTATATGAAAAAGGGAAAATTTGATGCCCGCGGGCCGCTAAGGGCAAATCTCTGGCCATTTCGTTGGACCACCGCAGGGTGTTTGGTCTAACAGATCCAGTAGTCAAACTTGAGTGTGTGCACAATGCCTGCTGCAGCGGCGTCATTTGTAATCGTTGCTGTGTATAGTCACTATTTGAACCCAGTCACAATACGGATTCGCCTCATTACCACTCACAGCCAAAGGGACATCGTGGATGGGCTAGTAACACGTAAATGCCAAGCTTCCCCTCTAAAAGTCGGTCTGTAACAAGAAACGCTGTGTACACTGTGGCCGCCAAATCAGGCTACCCCTTGGTAACCTACTCCCGTAGCAGTTAATGTTCTGTTTAATTAGAAAAAGGTAACAGTGAAGTTACCTATTTGAAACAGTGAAGAGTGCATGGAATTTGAGGTGGGATGCACGTTTTCCTTCCGCTGGGATCGCTCTACTTTTTACAATATGTAAAACCGGCTAAGACAAGTTACTAGTGGTAGCTACCAGCGGCAAAATATAAAACTACCTCCCCCCCCCCCTCCCCCACGTAGCATGTAAGGGAACAAGTGAAAACTTGAAAAAGGGGGGGGGGGGGGGAATTAATGACCGCTCGGTAGAGAAGACGTGCTCAATTGTTTGGATACGGGGATCTTTCTTCATGCGACTAGTCCGTGTCTTTTCCATCATGACACTGAAAATGTCTAAAAAGAAACTGAATCAAGCGTAGCAAATATGGCAGGATTTTTAGTAAGCACAGCTTTTAACCCATATAGGGAACTGATAGCCTTAATTAACGGCCACCTATAAGCAATAAATCTCCTATACAAGTTCCGGAAGATAATTCTGAAACCGGCACCGACCATGTGCCCAAATATTTGCATCATATTATATTCGTTTTCGCAAATACATTTTGTCACAGCAACCTATCAAGTGTCCCTACTCCCATTATTACACGTATTCTGCCATTATTATGCAGATTACACTTTTGTTGTTTGTGACCAAAGTGCGAAAGCGATTTCAATGTGGAACTTTTGACATGACACGACCGGGATACTATTCTTGCGTGTGCCACACTATCCTTTCAGAAAAAAAAAACGTTCACTACTGACTCATAACGCAGCACTGAACTACTTTAGTAACTTTAATAAGTACGTCCCCAAATTATCCCCCCCCCCCCCCGAAAAAGGGCTCACTTGGATATCATATTTCATACTTACCTGCACATGAGGTCACAACACCAAAGAAACGTTTTCTGACTAAACTGTCCGATGTCAGTTCGCAAGTGTTTTCCGCGATACATGTCACCTGCGGTAACCTGCTTAATGCACTAGCATCAAATACAGCCAGTGTACAGGGTCGTTTGAATTAACGGCCAAACTGATGGCCGCAATTATCCAGGAAGCATCATTCTGATTTGGGTGAAATTTCAGTATGTCAGTGAAGAATGCGTGTCTTGTCTAACACGCATAATTTGTGCATACCCTAAAAGCCCATTTATAGGGCTGATATAGTGAAAATGGCAACATAAACGGTTGTTTTTAACGGTGATGCGGACGGAGAAATAATTCACGGAGACCACCACTCTACTGATTTCTGTAGTAAAACGTTAGGATCAAATTTGTTCTACGTTCCCCTACATAAAAAGCCTAATTATCCTACCCGCCTATTTAGTGTCTTTCGGCACACGCCATATCAGTTAGTGATGCTATCAGTTAAATGTAGCATTCATGAACAGATTCAAATACAGTCACTGACATACGTGGGCCGTTTGCCGGTCGCCGGCCACGGTTTGTCATCAGTACTGTGTCAGTACTATGTCTGTGATCTGTCAGTTGAACCGGGCGACTGCCGGGATACAGATACAGTCGCAAAACCAATCACTGCAACCGGCGCCGATTGCCGTGGAAAGTGTGAAATTTGATACAGTCTAACAGTTCCTCAGTGATTGGCGACGGTTGAGAGTCACTAAGTCAGTCAGTCACAGCCCGGCTCAGTCACGCGTGAACTTGAGCGCGGGTCACTCATCACATTTCTACAGGAGAGAAATTACCTCCTTAGAAGAATGGTGCTGTAATAACCACCTGGACCTGAATGTGGGAAAGACGAAAGAAATAGTCTGTGACTTTAGGAAGACCAAACCTCCAACAACCCCAGTCGTGATTAACGGGGAAAATGTTGAGGTTGTGAAAGAGTACAAATATCTGGGAACCCGGCCAAAATCTCAGCCAGTCTGACATGGTCAGCTCATGTAGAAGCAGTGGTGAAAAAATGCTACTCAAGACTGTTTTTTCTGCGGAAACTGAATCAGTTTAAGGTTAGTCGGACCATACTGTCCATGTTCTAGAGAGCCAGCATAGAAAGCATTCTGACATTCGGCTTCTGTGCTTGGTACCCATCATGCAATGTGGATGATCTTCACAAAGTTGAGAAGGTAGTCACACAGGCAGAGCAAATAACTGGTTTAGAACTAGCCAGCGTGGAATATCTCTTTGCTTCCCGCTTATATAAAAAGGTAATGAGAATTGTGGGAGACATCACCCACCCACTGAATGGGTTTTTTGAGATGCTACCTTCGGGGAGAAGGTGGAGATGTATCAAAGCGAAAACAGTACGTTTTAGGAAATCATTCATTCCATCCTCTGTCATTGCTCTAAATGATTGCCTTAGTCAGGATTAAAGTGTAATGAAAAATGATACACTGATGTGGAAGCACTCCAGTTAAACTCTTTACTTAGCGGGTAATAGTATACCCGTCCTATGCATTGACATTATATATGAACACTAGTGAATCATCCCCAGCGGTCTAATATCTTACCCTGTGATGTGTGTGGGTGGATGCGGGTGCTTGTGCGAGCTCAGAAGATAAGATATGTGGATGAAGGATCTATATGTAGAGAGAGCTGTTATCTGTGATCTGTATTCTGTGTTAGGCCTGCCCCTCCTTTTTAACTGTTATTCTTAGTGCTTGTTTAACATAGTGTAATGTGAGGCAATGCCAGTGCTTATTCTCTTTTAAATTGTGTTTTAGCCAATGACTGAGTTTGTGAATGTGTATATGTATTTCTATGGTATGTTTGTGTATATCAATTGTGTTTTCAGTATTACCAAGAGGAGCAAAGCAAAATTAATTCTTCTTAATTGTAACTAAGAAGCAATAAATCTATCTTATCTTATCTTGAGTAAAAACCTGAAACCGGTAACTATGACTGATGATCAGTTTGAAGGGTGGGTGGGTGCGTGTTTGGGGGTTTAACGTCCTTTTCCACCACATAGGGTGATATCAAAGACGGGGCAACGACGAAAAAGCCAGCACAAATATTGGGCCCCAGCCGGGATCGAACTCACGACCCGAGCATTAGAAGTCCAACGCTCTACCATTCGACCACCCCGGCTCCCCTCAGTTTGATGGAAATGTGGTTCAAGACAAGTTGTGCGAAAATGCCAGTCAGTTCAATTCCGGCACTGACCGAACCGGCAAAGTTCCGAACTTTGAACTTTGAGTCGGTGAAACCATCACCCACTGTCGGACTGTGACATTCTGCGATCAGATCTACTAACCTGTTAGTATTCAGTCGTCAGTACTGATTCACTGGCACTGACTTCAAGTTCGACTGAACAAAATCTCCGCCAGCCGGCCTGTCAGTAACCGTGAATTAAAATGGAAGTACATGTACATCAGTATACAGTACAGGGGCGCCGGAACCGGGGGGGGGGAGGGGGGCAGCTGCCCCCCTTGTACCCAAGCAGGGGGGGCAAGAGTGTCTTTTTGCCCCCCCTGGAAAATCAGGTGACTATGGCAAGAAGGGGGGCAAAGCCATGGTCTTGCCCCCCCCCCCTTCTCCTACCTCTCCTCCTACTCCTCTTAGTGCTCTCTCCCTCATCCCACCCAACAGAGAACTTCTGTTTTTGCGGACCGAAGGCTGTCCGCTCCTCTGATTGCCCCCCCCCCCCCCCCCGCTTTTCACTTTTTTCGGGCAACGTCCTGGTTCGTAAAGGTTTTTTTGTCTACGCAGCATTTGATCGCCCCCCCCCCCCCCGATTTTCACTTTCTTCGGGCAACGCCCCCCTCCGAGATTCTGCCCCCCTCCCCCCAACATCTTCCGGCGCCCCTGCAGTACATGCTCAGTCTCTGTACTGACGCCGCCAGCCGGCAGTTCTTGTAACCGGCTGACCAGCTTGGACTCTGCACTGACTAGCCTGAGACCCGGCTCCGAGGAGTGCTGATGAGGATTCCACCAGGAAGATAAGATAACCGAGGTGCTGTAGACATGAATGTAAACAACCCATCAACAAGTCCAATCTGCCGCGAAACACGGGAAACCAATTAGGCCATCCACGGATCGTCAGTCCGGGGCCATTTAGTTACAGCCGGGGCAGCGCCGGGACGTACAAGTACGCGATCAACAGTCGTCGTCCTGCGTGCGATACGGCACCCAGTATCATAGTATTAATTATGATTCTTTGTGGCTCAAACGGCATAAGAGGGAAACCACTTTTACATGTTATACTACCCAGCAATGATTTCCCAAACCAAGGAAAACACAACTGAACAAACACCGAACTCATCAGTGTAGCCAGTCAGTTTCGCTATTGACACAGGTTTGACATTTTTCAGGTTTCATCCCAACTGATTTTTACTGAAATATTTATTTAAAAATATTCATCTTTCACGGACAGTTTTAAAACAGTTCTGGTCCGCCGAGAAGCTGGACTACACCTGAAGTACAGCGTGAATGCGGCTTCAGAGCAACTTGATGTGAATGAATCGAATCCTGGTTGTTGGCTGATTTCCTGGCTTGCTATAGTCTGTGATCACACTGAGCGATCTGGCACTATTGACAGTTTTAACAGGAATACAGTGACAGAGAGAGAGAGAGAGAGATCGAGGGAGAGACTGGAGAGAGAGAGAGAGAGGGAGGGAGAGACTGGAGAGAGAGAGAGAGAGAGAGTCGTGGACTACTCCCCGTGTGCCGTAACCCGGCGTCGGTTGACCGATACATCAGCATCGATCACCTTGACGACCATCAGCTCATCACTTTCACAGACACTTCAAGTGCCGATGTCGATCAGCAAAACTAACAGTCAGGCGCGGATCCTTAAACTAGGTTTGGGTTCTACAGTGATCGCTCAGTCATACATCCCATTTCACGCAACGAATTAAAAAAAAAAAAAAACCCAAAAACAACAACAATGAAAAACCCAGCGACAACTGTGACTACTAGGGGTGAGCATCCCCGTACCGGGGGCCGTAAGTGACGTTAGGCTACGTGATAGTATTAGCTTCCGGGGCATGTAGTAAGAACTCGGCTAAATATAGTATAAAATCTTTGCCCCTTTTAAACTTTGTGTGCATAGTAAAATATGGCAATCTGGTGCTTTTTGTTGGCTTTGTAAACAAGTTTCATGCCAGGTAATAGTAAAATTAGGGAAAAATGAGGCTGGCTTGTGGACTATTTGTATTCATGCGCGGCTGGCACAGGAGCCAGCAGACGACCGTGGAATGAGGGGGTATGTGGTCGCTGCCAACATTGCCAAAAAACGGAATATTGGAATTTGTTTAAATTTCCTCTACGCATGAGTCTATGGCTGCCTGATTTTTGTGAATTTTTTGGTGAATTTTAAAGCATTTCTAGGGTGTCATCTGCAGCGTTATGTGTAAGAGGAATATATAGCGTTTTCCTCCAGATTTGCATCTGTGTAACGTAGCCTGTATAAACACTAGGCTCCCGCAACCACGGCCAAGTCGGGCTAACCGAGACCGAGCCGAGATAAGTAATAGCTAAGAAGGAAAAACATTAAAATACTCGGTGACAAGGAAAGTGGACAGTTGCGAACAACTTTAAGGCCCCCGTGTTATTTCACAGTGTGCACAGAAGCGAGGAATTCTGTCAAATTCACCGGCACAGTGAATTTTTAGCATGGCTCGGATATTATTGTGCGTGGGAGTGATTTCCCTTGAAAACAAAAGCAGACGTTTTTTCCCGGGGGAATTTCGGTCACACCTGTCAACGACATCGTCTCCTCCAAAATCAGGGTATGGTATTATTTTGTTATGCTAACAACATTATACAGCTTAGCGAGGCGTTTCCAAATAATTAAGTGCTCTTGAACATTATGCAGCGCGAAATTAACGTCTGCTGTAAAGGACGTTAAACACCCAAACACCCACGTACGTTCTCTTTCGTGTAGTTTACAAATAAAGCTGATGGCCACTAATGAGTATTGACTCGGAAACTGAACTGATAATCGGTAGGCCTAGAGCATCAGAATTGGTTCCGAAAGCTGTCCTGCAAAGGTATACATACTAAAGAGAGAGAAAACAATTATATTATCATAACCAACTTGCTGCAATGATCCTATATACGAGGATCTTTGCTTGCTGTGAAGCTGATGAAAAGATGACATTCTTTTAAGAGTATAAATGATCCTGTGAACAGGCGATAATTAAGAAAGTCACTGTCAGCAGCTACGAAGGCACATTTAGAGATAGGTAGAAAATGCTATGTAGTAAGCAATGACGCCTAGTGTTAACGTTACGGCCCCCGGTACGGGGATGAGGGGTGAGTAGTGGCTCAACAGGTAGCGCGTGTGATTAGCCGACGCATCAGTTATTGAACGGAACGGCCGCCACCACCGTTGTCATGGCGGCGGCGCGGGTTCGACCCCAGGGTCCATGTTAGTCGCAACGCGGCTTAGATCAGAGCAGTAGATCTTGACTACTCCGATCCGTGCGGTCTGATGTTGTAACATGGCCCAGGTCGAGCTGTGATATGTGATACCGACGGATCACCTGAGTTTTTCCTGGCTCATCGGAGGTTTCTCTTCGGGCCCCTCGGCTCAAAGTTCCGGCCTCCTCCCTCCCTGGATAGGCGTTTTTCCAGTGCTATGCTGCTCAAAAGTTTTGACGACAGTTCCGAGTCCTCAGCTAAAGCCGTTATTCAGTCTGAAATATGAACACATTAGTACGTCAGTGCCTGTAGATTGTGGTAACACATTCAGTAGTCCAACTGAAGTCGTTTTCTGGTCACACTGAGTTGAAAAACGGCCTCAGCCTTTCCGAGTCAAACCGACAACCGCGTCGGAAATCCGGGCTAACTAGTATATCGCTTTAATTTGGAAACCGTCTGAAACACTGTGGTTTGGCGTGGATAAACGCCGTATGAGAGTGCTATGAACTGGAAAAACGCGGTACTATAGATCTGACAAGGTACTTCAAGTAGTCCGACAGAGGCGGCAATTTGGTTTCTCTCGTGTTTTTATTGTGAAGCTAGTCAGTCGTAGTCTGTACATCATAATTATACGTATACGCAGTGTCACGTCAAACCGGCACACTGTAATCACGACTGATCAGTGGAAGACTGAACACGTGTGTAAGTCATCCCCGGCCTAGGGGGTGCAGAAGCGGCACAGCACCGGACTTGATAAACGCCCGTCCGGGCATTATGTTTCACTGTGACCCCCGTGATACGCCCTTTACAGTTACAGTTACAGTGACTCTCAGTGTCCGAGTCAGTGCACGATGTTTGGGTCACAGTGATCATCACTGACCGGACTGCCGGATGTACTGAATAATGACCACCCTGCCGGCGCCGGCAGACATTGCAGTCCGACTTCTCAGCTGCCTGCAAAACTGACTCTCAGATCTGACCCAGTCCGACAAAGTCGCATATATTATATTATTATTATACTGACATGATCGTCCATTTCAGTTCGTCGCAACTGCCGCGGATTGGACACGGTAATGTCACAGTGAAAAATCATATTATTATAGTGTACCAGCTGCACTGATGGGGCGGCCGGCACTGACGTGCATTCACCATGCACTCTCAGCTCATATCAGTGCAGATTGTCAGAATACACTACGTGTGCAGATTGTCAGAATACACTACGCCCCCCCCCCTCCCCCTCCCCCCGATAGACTTTTGGCGTGCTGGGTCCTGATCCTATTAGACTGCAAGACTTAAGAATTCCTGTTCACTTTGCACATAAACTCAGTGACAGTTTAGCCTGGCTCCGGAGTGTCTGAGATCAGTTTACTGCCGACTGAGAGGGAATGAGGTCAACAAACGTCAGACTGCTAGTAACCAGCGGCCTGAGACCTCACAAAATGGAAATTACATTGACTGACTGCAGCAGCAGATTGCTCAGGTTTCCCAAGGGGAGCTTCACCTTACCAGACACCAAACGCAGAGAATCTCTCAGTGACGCCTTCCAGTGACGTTTCCGATGTAAATGAGGACTGAAACAGTATGCAGCCCGGCTTCCACTATACTGATGTAACAGTTTTGCAACAAAAACTGTATTGTAAGCAGGCTTTAAAACCTGCGTTGTCAGGTGGACGGATGGCTACACAGTAAATCAGTGAAACACAAGCCGCCACGCCAGAAAACCACCAGTTGAGTTAGTTGTGACCCCGCTAAACTCAGTGCCCGGCATGACCGCCGGGACAGGCAAGGGCCATCCCGCACATGGTTGATGATGATGATGATGATGATGATGATGTCTTGTAACGCGCTGAACTTGAAGAACTCCATGCCCAGCATGCTGGTAGGACGGAGGGGGGGGGGGGGATAAGTTTTCACAAGTACAGGAGGAGGGGGGTCAGTGGAGTCTGCAGAGGGGGTGGGGGGGGGGAGTCCGCATCAGAACTTTGAGAAAAGATGGGTCTTCAGGTGGCTCCTGAAAGACTCGGTGGAGGTGCTGGATTTCAAGGAAGGTGGCAGCGCGTTCCACAGAGCAGGCCGGGGGCAGAACACTTGAAGGAGCGAGCTCCAAAGCGCTTCTTGGTGGTGTTATCATGAAACCCAGGAATGGACAAGCGGGACTGAGATGAGGAGCGAAGAGTGCGGGATGGAGTATATGAAGGGACGAGCTCAGACAGATACTGCGGGGACTTTCCATGGACACAGGGACAGAAGTTTGTGGTCAATGCGAAGTTTGACAGGCAGCCAGTGCAGTTCTTTCAGGATGGGAGTAATGTGGTCTGATTTTTTTGACCGAGTCACAATTCGGGCGGCAACATTTTGTACATGCTGCAAGCGCTTCAGCTGACAATCAGGGAGGCCATACAGAGTGGAGTTGCAGTAGTCCAAGCGTGAGTGAACCATAGAGACTGCAATAGCGTTGGCCGTCTGTCTGTTAATGTATGGGCGAAGTTTCCCTAGCCGTTCCCCCGGATTCAGGGAAACTGCAAGTTGACTGAACTTGAAAAGCTATGACACGGAACATGGACTGCGATTCAAGTTGCCTCAGACCACTCAGTGTCAACTACTCGGACACTGAGGCAGTACCACTGCTTTGTCGGCTTTCAATATTTCAACTGAAGCCGCAATCGCCTTGATGAAATACTGAGACTATGATGAACCAGGAACGGACTGGGTGTACCGTCCGTCCAACTCAATCTTATATCATAGTAATCATGTCGTCAATTGAATTTACCACTCACCGCCGACTCAGTGAGATAGACTGTCAGTTTTCACACAGCAGCTGAGCCGGTTCAGTCAAGTCCTGAGTAACTACACTACTCCGGCAGTGGCATCAAGTTTTGACCTTCTGACGGTTGAAGGTAGCACGTTTGCCGAAATATCAAAGGGCGTTATGTTGTTTTTTTATTTCTCTGTTCCTGAGTAAGTATCATACTGAGTGGGTGCAACATGACGTAACACCCGGCGTAAGTGAAGATCAGTTCCGTCAGTCCACACTGACGCTGAAAGTCTACACTGAATCTATATCTATATAAAATCTCTATGATTTCAGTCAGGTTCAGACCGCCGTGCAACTCATCAGGTGAGCACTCAGTGAACTTGAAACCCCACTGGATGAAATTTCACCTAAGTATGCGCAGTCCGCCACAAGCTACTTAGTGTTAGCCCGTGACACCAACCACACAGTCCTAGCACAAACCGAACGGCATGCACTCGCAGCGGCTTGCATAGAGATGGGCGCACCAGGCGGCTGTCGCCTAATTAGTTAGAGAAGGCTGGGTCCGCCTGAGTTGAACTGTGACAGAAAGAACCAAAAGCACGTCAGTGAAGTGGGTAAGTCAGTCTTTGATGAGCCGACTATAGTATATGTATAGCCTGTTAGTTCCGGCTGTGGGTTCACTTAGCCAGGCTTGTCTCAGTGGCCGGTATGGACACCACTCAGTGACTTGATACAGCCGGTGTAGTCACTCAGTGAGTGGCCGGCCGGTCCGCCTCTTTCAGTGACCAAACACGGTGTGACGGAGTTCCACTCAATCAGTTTAGCCCGGTCTAGATAAACGTTGATCCTAGTCATAGGTAGTTAAACCCGTCGGATGTTTTCTGCTGTTTAATGGCATGCCCGTCAGTACTGTAAAAACCTTGCCATGTCAAGTTTCCAAAATAATTTAGAGATATTTGTAACCGTTTCAACATCATTCCGGCCAGATAAAATGTATCTCTGTTCTGCATGTGAAACATCGTGCACTTAGTTATCGTTTATTTCTTTGCGTTTGTAATCGGTTTTCACCTCCTGTGAATCTCAGTGTTTCAACCTGTCCTGTTTTCAGCACCGCCTAGAGCATATATATTGAATATGTGCTTTATCATTTTAGTTCCGCCCAAAGCAAAGAAATTAGACCACGTCACAACCCTTCTCTGCACCCTGCACTGGTTGCCTGTGTCCTCTAGAATTCAATATAACTTAGATTTCATCTCTGATGTACAACTGTGTCACCTCTTGTCCTCCATGCCGGTCTGTCTTCCGGCCTTGCTTCAGCCTTTACACTCCCAATAGACATCTTCGTTCTGCTGCTGACATTCGGAAACTCCGTATCCCTCATGTAAAAAAAAGAAAAGAAAAGAAGACATGTGGTTATTCATTTATTCATCAGTTATTCATACCATACGACATGTTGGAATGATCTCCCAGCATCAATCACATATGCAGACACAAAACCATCTTTCAAAACAAATCGGAAAACCCACCTCAGTCTTCACAGCCTCAACCAATAACTGTTGCCACATCATCATCTTGTGTGTGTGTGTGTGTGTGTGTGTGTGTGTGTGTGCAGTGTGTGTGTGTGTGTGTGTGTGTGTGTGTGTGTGTGTGTGTGCAGTGTGTGTCAGTGTGTGTGTGTATGTGTGTGTGTGTGTGTGTGTGTGTGTGTCAGTGATGCCGGCTTCACATTATGTGTTTGTTGTTACAGGTATGTATGGAGGCATGTTGTGTGTGTTTCTGGGTGAGAGAGTGTATCAGTGTTCATTGTAAGGCGCCCTGAGACGGTTACCATATTATCAAGTTATTACTATTACTATTATCATGTTCCTACGCTGTCAGTAGAGCAATCAAAGTAACTGTCCAATAACTTGGTACTGGTGTCAATGGACCTTCATCTAGTGAAGCCTGTCTACGGCTGACAGACGACATGTGGACGGAGTGTGCAAGTTGAGACCACTTGGTGCCCGCGTACCGTAGTGCCCGTGCTGGTTGACGGGGCTGCCTTATCAGTGAGAGAGCAGCGCCAGAAACAGGCCAGCCACGGGTTAGAGGACGTGATGTTTACATTCGCTGCTGCCGGGGTTTTTTAGGTTCTAACCGGTTTTTTTTTTTTCTTCTCCTGCCTCTTCTTCTTCTTCCTCCAGTCGTGCGTCGTGCCTTCTCGGGGATGCAGCTGCCGCATTCGTAAGGAAACCTTCATTCATTCTGCTTCCGTCATCGACACCACCCGGCGTGCCGTCATTCATCACACAGTCTACTCGTACAGGTGACAATCTGTCTGTCTGTCTGTCTGTCGCTGTCCGTCTCTCTCTTTGTGTGTGTGTGTGTGTGTGTGTGTGTGTGTGACGGTGTGTGTCAGTGCCGCCGGAGAGAGAGAGAGAGAGAGAGAGAGAGAGATTACTATCGCTTGCCGTGGGCTATTTCCTTGTCATATCTGACGTTTGCTGGTCTTTGCTGAATGACTCGGTCTCAGTACATATACAGCCCTGATGCTTTAAGTGCCGGCACTGAAAACTTCGATTGAAGTTCAGTTTTCAAGTCTAATTTCTTTTCCGGATTAGATGTTAGTCTCGTACAGTCACCCGGTGGCCGCTGGTTATGTCAGCGCCGGATTAAAACCAGCGACCAAATCAGGCTGAGACTTTAAGCAGGTCCAACACTGAGACCATTACAGTGTTATAAACATAGCAACCAGAAAAAGGCCGCAGACAGACTGGTGTACAGATATAGGTGTGATATACTTCAGGCAGTTCCAATCGCAGACTTATCACAGTGATCCTATGTGCCGGTGAGTCTTTCTTGACTTTGCAGCATTGCATGTTCAGTTTGGTTTGTGTATCTGTGGAAGGGCCCCGGCGTGGGGGGGGGGGGGGGAGAAAAATGAAATACTCCATAAACCAACCCTTGGGCGAACCATGCAGCAATGAGATGTACCAGACGATGATATAATGATTTACAACTTTCCATTTTTATTGCGCGCACGAGTTGACCCGGGCAGGTTGGCCTAATATCGCCCCTGGCATGGATGGGCTGTAAGTGCACTAGTGCAGATCATTACAGCGGTTTATTGGCGATTTTTTTTTTTTTGATTTTTTTTTTTTTGGGGGGGGGGGGGTTGGTCTGGTGAAGGTTAGACTGAATGCCGCGAACATACCCCAGCTTGCACGGCTTGTGCGGTGTTTATTGAGAAACAGTGGGTGCCTTACTGGTCATGTTGTGCGATGAGATCAAACACCGATATCATGTTATGACTGTTCTACTCTTAACAATCCATGGGCCAGCTTGAACCACCTTGAAATCTTCTAAGTCTTTTTTTTTCATTTCCCCCATTTCCGGATCTCCGGTGATAACTAGAGAGCTACTGATGTTCAGACTGGCAGCATGTAATATGGACTACGTATTCAGTGTGAGTTTATTCATCATTTTCTGCTTAAGTGACACACTTATCTCTGTATAAGTGAACCTTAGCATTTTTAACCCAGAGAAAGGATTCTTTTCAAGTTCGATTTTGAACAGAGTACGCGACCCACCAAATCATAGTGCACATGCTTCTCCTGCTGTCTGACAAGAGGCTCTGTTACAAGACGTCAGTACTGGCACGTGCACAGGTCATTTTAATCGTTGTAAACGAACGCCCACTTAGGTCCAGACTGAAGTGCCTTTACTGATTAGTTATTTCATTTGTAATTTCGGCTTCAGTTGCCGTTAAAAGACGACTGCATTTGTAATCAGTTTTGGTTTTCCATTTAAAAGACGATTTCAGGCAGGTTTCTTCCACGAACAACCTTTGTCGGAGCCATTCACTGCACCTTGAATCAGACCCCGTGCAGTATACGGCATGTGTAGACGTTGAAACTGAAATAGACGACAGCGTTAAACTGAAAACAACAACAACAACAACAACAACAAAACCCAATAAAAACTGGACTACAACTTCACTGAGCTGCAAGAACGATCTGCACCAACAATTCGGCATGACAGGGGGGAAATTACAAATAGCTCCAGGTGATATAATGTATACGATAATGTAATATGATAGGAAATGTGTGAGGATTTAATAGCTACTGTTATTTTATCATTAATGTACGCCTAATGGCCCCTTGGAATTACCCTATGGGATACAATAAAGTATTATCGAATTGAATGTTTGGTTGTGCACATGCCGGTTGCTTGCGCACTGACTAGCGACACGTGTTCGTTATAACTGAATTACGTCAATGTGAGGAATCTATGGCCTTTTTTAAAAAGGAAAAGAAAGGGGGAAGGGGGGGGGGGCAATTTTGAACAAATTTGAAATTTAAACCTTGAAAACTGGAAAGTTTACTTATGCCGAAACATGTAAGTCGAGTCAGTCAGAAAATGATGAGTTCACAAACCATAGTAAGCCATTAGGTACCAATCTGTATAGTGCAAGAACGATTAGAAGTGATTTAAAATAATCGAGAATTTTGATTTACATTTTAGGAGTGCGAACTTTTCAAGCGGGACGTCTTCGTCCGAGCGGACACGTGACTGTATGATACCTTACGCACTAATCCTAGGAACAAAATTCTGAAATCTGAGTTCCGGCATGTCTGTCCGGGCCAACCTGGAATCGCTTTGTGTGTGGAAAGCAGCGTTTCGTAAAATTATTAGCAAATAAACAACAGCACCAACAACCAGAAAGAACACTACGAACAACAACATTCAAGCAAATACCAAAAGCAAACAAAAATACACAAAATACAACAAACCATCATAGAGAAAAGTTGATGAATTCAGTTACGACAGCGTATACTGGCGTAACGGATATCAACATTGGCCATGGACGTCGTGAACATTTTATTTAATTCGGTTGAATTTTTTTTTTTATCCTTTTCTTTTCACAAACGGCCCTTGAATTCGTTTGAGTTGTAATAATAATTACGCGTTTTTAATGCATCGGTGGCATCTGGGAGCGTTCAGCTGGAGACATTTATCGGTCACAGCCGGAAAGTTAGCGTGAGGCCGACAGAACGCCGCTTATCGGGGGAGAAGATCGGTAGTATATTGACGATCACTTGACGGGCGGTATATGTCACGATGTATGTACGATCATCATGATGATGGAATCAGCCACATGCTGGCTGTTGTTGGTAAGATCTCTACCGGCTGTTGTAGTCAGTCTGTACCCTACACTCAATCACTCGTCGGCAAGTCTATACAGGTTGGTGGTCACAGATGCTGTTCATTAGTGTAATTGTCAGAATATAAATCAAGACTAGTGTCTGTGCGTTCGGACCCTCCACAGATGCTGCGCATAAGGAACTCACAAGTGCGCAGACTATAATAATCGAAATCGCCATAGTAACTGATGCAGGCCAGGCTTAACTTGAGATCACAGTTTGTCTCAGTGTCAGAAAGACATAAAATACACCTGTATCTGCTGCAGTTTACCGTTTTCGTCCAATCTTAGAATATCATTAAACGAGGAACTGTCGTCGAGGACTTGAAAGGCTCTAAGGCTATAGCTGGCTTGAAGGAACCATTTCGCCGTCAATGTGGTAACTGCTAAACAACTTGAGCAATGAATGGACGAGTTGTCTCTCTTAGACTGAATGAGGATGCTGCTGGCTCTAGCTGAAGATTGGGTGTGATAGTACGGGCGTTACCTCACCTCACATACCGGGGAGTGCCTCCTTCCCCCACCCCCCACCCCCACCCCACCCCCTCCTTTAGTCTAAGCTGATAAATTCAAACTTCCAGCCTTGAGTGTCACCCAGACAGAAATATCGCCAGCGGTTTGGTGAGCAGGTACGCAGTACAGTACTTATGTCACAGTGCTCCGCCACAACCTCAAGTTGTTTCTAACGGGAGAAAAATTGTGTGTTTGTGTGTGGGGTGGGGGTGGGGGAAAGCTGGGGTGAAGGTCTAAAGAAATATGCGATTCTGCAAAAAGTGCCGAGACAAAAATCATTAGTTTTTAACCTAGCCGCTACCGGATCATGAAAGTAAGCCGGAAACCACGGCTGACTGAACTCGAACGATGTTTTATTTTATCGATCTGCCTATAGTCGACTTACAAAGTAATGAGCCGGAGACTTTGGTGTCGTCGTTACCGTAAACATAAAGCATAGACTGAACATAAAACTTCCTGAAGTCCCACTGATTCATACAGTATCATGAAAATCATAAACTTGATAAAGTGAACAGTAAACACATACATATGAGGGCTTTGCACGTGAGATAACCCCGCAAGTGAACTCCGTCAGTTGTAGCTGATTTACTAAACTCAGTGTGTTGCACAAACTGAGTCCCGTACTAGTATGAAGTTTGTTCAGTGACCCCCCTCCACCCCCTCCTCCTCCCCCTTCCCCCCTCTCCCCTCCGCCCCCCCCCCCCGGTGCCCCTCCACGAAGCAACATGTCCCGTAAAAAAGCGAAACACATGGCGTACTTCGGTGATTCCCTTTCACGACTACAAAAACCAATCGGGTTCAATACTACCGGCTTACGGGGAATTCTCTCCGTTACTTCCTGGCTTTGGAAACTAGTTATTGCCCTTTGCTTCGATCAGCGCCGGCCAGACAAACGATCACGAACGCAATCTCTTTGGCCATGGGTCTTGATTCATCTTTTCCCCAGTTCCTTGCCAGCAGTAAAACATGACAATTCGTGATTTTAGTTTGATGGAACAAAAACAACGAAAAGAAAGAAAGAAAAGAACAGAAAGAAAAGGAAACAAAGAAGATCTGAGGAAAAAAAAGGCCAAACACAAAACTGCTTGTTGGTATAGGGATGGCATATTGGAAGCCTGCGTTAAGTATTAGTTTGAATGTGGAGTGCTTGAGTCGTCTGACACTGAGAACTTGTGACAGAAGATCTAGGGATTACCGGTAAAACCGGCGTGTTATATAATTAGCCCAGTTCGGGTTTGTTCGGTCAGACCCGGTCAGACATGCGTTGTATCACGTAGGCCGAACAGTGAAAACACGAAACCGACTTCCGAGCGATCTCTTGTAATAAATCGTTAATGGCCCTTGTACGGAACTCTCTCTCTCTCTCTCTCTCCGGCTCTCAGTCTCTCGTGAACCTGTGGCAGACCTAGTTTATATAGTTCGGCTCGGTGTTCGTTTCTTTTCTCTTCTTTCAAGTTTTTAAATGCCGCTCTGCAGAAAACGGATTTTAAAGATGCGGCTTCTGCGGGCGATTACTGGAAGAAACAAAAATCCTGCAGGAGAGCGGCACTTTTTTTCCTTCGGAGACGGAGTCAGGTTTCCCAAAGAACCCGCAAGTTGTTCTAGAAAGTAGAAATGTTCTTTTCCCCATAGCTTTTTGCGGAAATGTCCCCGCTTAAAGTGATGTATTGAAGTAGTTTGCTGTCTGTCAGTAATTTAGTCTGTCCGGCCAGTGAACAGAGTAGTTGAAATAGTTTGAAAAATCAGTGATGGAGATAGCTGTCGAGGTTGTTATTCAGTGCTAGTGTCCCGGCAGAAGAAGGAGGGACGTGCACAGGTTCCGTGTATCGACCAGCAAACCGGCTGCAGACCGTTATTTCTCTCATTCATTAACTGAGCAAGCGAGGCTTGGAGGACTGACGGTGTTTGGAGAACGGCATGAGTTACACGGCTCATTTATATTACTAGTAGCTACAGCCAGCATCAGCAGTAGCATCAGCTACTTGAAGACCCCGACCCATACTAACACTGTTTCACTAAAGCTGAGGCGGGGTAAGCTGTTCCACTAACAATTACATGATAGCGCGCTCCCCCAACTACGCCGCCTATAGATAGTTCACAGCTTAACGTTAGAAACACCGCTGATGCTCAGTTTAAGTTGGGTTCAGTTCAGAATTATGAAATATTGAATTTTAGCTTTAATCATTTTCATGCCTTGACTGAGAGCTGTCAGTATGTAACACAGACTGATCAGGTATTGAGCGGCCCACCCCGGCAATATGATTTTACTCAGTCCCCTCAGCTTCTGAAAGACACACTTCAGTTGTCACATTGACAAATGATGATATTGCCAACTGTAAATAAAAATGCTAACCACCACCACCACCACCCCCCAACTCCCCAGTAAAAAACAAACGAAAACGACCAACCAACCAAACAGCAACAAAAAACAAAACCGGCAAAAACCCCTACCACTCTGTGAAATTGTACAGTAAAACTTTATCTTTTCACTGAGTGAACGTCTGCAGGTTTTCCTGGGAAAACTAGACTGCGTGAGGGTAGGACTAGGAGTGATTTGTGTGTTGCAGTCGTCGTTGTCCTCGTTAAATCTCGGTCGTCGAAGAGAGGATGAGTGGAGGAGAAAAAAAGAGTCTGGCGGCCACCCGATACCGGTGTCTGGCCGTGAGTGATGGGACGCGCCATTGATTTTCGCCGTCCCTCATCACGCACGCCACCCAGACCCGGCCAGTGCCTTGTGACGGCACCACATGCACCACACGCCGCACTACTACGCTACACTTCACTCCACTCCTACTCCGTGTGCCCAGAGCTGGACACGATGCCCCGTCATGCACCGTGCGTGACCAAACATTCGCTTCTCCAGCACCAACCCCTCCTCCAGTGCTTGGTGGCGTTTTAATCAGCCACACTCAAGCCAGCATAGCACCCCACGCTTATCATCTTGACAAACAATTGATTTGGAATGACGCTCTAAGTAATCATTTTCAGTCCTTTTTGCTCAGATATGATTATGTGCAGTCAGTTCATCATTGTCGAAAAAAACGACAAAATAGTAGTGTACCTGCAGAAAACCGGTTTTCCGCCGAAATAAAGTTTTCCTGCAGAAAACTCGCCTGCAGTTTTTTTTCCTGCATTAAGACTTTTTCTGCAGAAAAATCGTCAGGTTTTTTTCAGCAAAATTGCTCATGACATGTTATTTGTTTCAAGTTCTGCTGAAACACTGCCATTTTCAGTTGTCTTCTCTCGCCGGTGATACCCGTTTACGGGGGAACTGGGATAACCGAGCTGGTAAAGTGTCACTGAAATTTTCAGTGCTCTGGTCGTAGAGCCAAATATCTGTGCTGTCCCCCCTCCCTCCCTCTCGTTGCCCCATCGTTGATATCACCCGTACATGACGGGAAAAGACTTTAAACCCTCAGACACCCACGCATCCACACCCTGTTTGCCAAGTAAAATTCCTTTGTTGCTTTTCGTGATGCCGTGAGTGGCACTGACTTCACTGACTTAATGCCGGTTTGCTATGTGGCGTTCTTGCTGTGTGTACTAATAACGTCTCATCTTTTTTCTTTTTTAAAAAATCATGTTAATGTGCCTGTTTCAGTTATACTCTCTTGTTTTCCTTTTTCATTCTCCATTTATAGCTCTTTGTCTGTATCAAATACGCCATTCACAGCTTTTGAGCCATCGGGGATCCTGTCATGAGCCACTGATGTAGCCTCTACGTTCCTTGTAGTGCTATTAGCAGCACAGTGGTAATGTGGTGTTCTATGTTAGTAGAAATCCTTTCGTCTGTGTGTGAGGCATAGAGACCAGCAAGCTGTGGCCTGACACTCGCAGACTGATACAAAGGATCCACTGCACTGTGATGTAATCAGTTCAGTTGCATACACTGTAGTTTGCCGAACAGCAGGATAGCATTATAATGATAATATAATAAGGTGATTATTTTCTTTTTCTTATTCTTCATCTCAGTCACAAGAGTGTGTGGCAGACTAGCGGGAACTACAGTGACGGACAATGTCAATCTTAGCACTTTCATCTCATCTAGGGGTACTGTAGGCATGCACCCCCTTTCGGAAAAAATGGCGGTCACATGGACTTTGCAGCAAGCCAGTGTACGTGAAGACCATACAACAGCCGACCGGCTAGAACCAGACAGCAAATCGCCCGTTAAGTTCAAAGGCCTGCTCCTTCTAATGACACTCTTATTCTTCATGCATTTGTGTCTTGAGGGCAGAAACATAAAACCGCGCAATATGCCATGCCTAGATTGAAAACCCCACCTCAAACATCAACCAGGGACCTATTTAGACACTGATGCCTGCGTGTTGCATGAAGAGCAATCTAGGGCAGCTGACATGAGTAGAGAGAGAGAGGAGAGTCTGCCTCCCATGGTTACTTTTGTCACTGATCGGATTATGGGCTGGTACAGGATTATTACCATGTAGATGAATTTATGGATCCTGAGTCAGAGTAACAGCAGTCTGTGACAGGTTATTGGATAAGCGGCTGCACTTTGCAGTCTGCCAGCTTGTAGCCTTGCTGTACTGAAATAAAACCGATGTCAAATTAAAGAAAGGGCGATTTACTGGACCTAATTGGTGGAAGCCGTGCCCTTTTCTGAACAGAAAGTAAGTACCACAGCCACAAGACCAGTTAAAGACTATATCAGACATTTCCATTATTTTTCCTGAGACTGAAACACGCAGGACTGAGCAACACGTTGAAAGCAAAGACTATGGTAAGACTACCATAATCTTTGTTGAAAGGGGTGTTACACTACGTTGACCCAGAGCGATCGTGTTGAGTTGCTTCAGTATACCGATGTGCCACAGGTGTTAGAGTTCAGCAACAGCTACAGTAGCGTAGTACATGTACCTTAGTCTAACGACTGTATCGTCCCATCGACTGGCGACGCGTGAGAACTAATTGACACATCGCTACGTACTATCACACGGCAATCTGTTGGAAATGATGCGACTTTACCATCGGGTCACGTGACGAATCAATGAAGGGGAGGCCCAGTTGTAAAGCAGCTGGTGGATAATGATAGAAACAGATCACGACGGAAATCCGTTAATTAGAGGAGGGGAGTGAGGCAAATTACGCGCGGTGCAACCGCAATCAAGGCCTTTGTGGGTGTGCGGATATTGTCATTGTGCTCCAGTTTAGGAATGCTGACTATCGGCACTCGAGGACTGACTGGGAACTGCGGACAGTGGAGACAAGACAACCATCATCATGACCACAACGCTGCTTCATGCAGTTACAAGGCGTGCACTGGCCACTGCAGGATCGTTGGTTTGAAACTTGATACAAGTGACAGCTCTTTACATTTTCACCATTATTTCACGTGTGGGCACGTACACCGCGACAGCCCGCCCTTTGAAACATGTCAGTCACCACTTGACTTGACTCGGTGTGATTCCAACTGACCCCTGATACGCTGAACAGATTCGTGGAACGTCCCTGGAACTGACTCCGTGCTTGGATAAAGAGTGACAAATTGTTTTCATCGGTACACTGATTTCAACGACACAGAATAATCTCATCACAGGCTGGTCGTCAGTCATCAGCCAGGGGAGACAGTTTGCGTTGTGACCATTTTATCCGAGTCACTGTTTCACGGCTTCGGAACGTGGTAAACGATAAACTGAAAATTAATGATAAAGAGACCCGAAACAAGAAAGTTCAATCAAGTTCTTGTGTGGCCACGTCCAAGTATTGGCTATAGGAGACGTCTAGGACATTGCAGGAAATCTCACTTCCACATCGTGACAAAACACAAAGCGATATTTTGTTTGATACATGTCCGTAGTTTTGGCGATAGGGCTGAACCAGAGACATAAATAACATTATTTCTCTGATAGAACCCATTCCTCTACCAGGTACATGTACTGCCTTGGTAAACTAGCGGCCTCACTGCCGAGGCAGATGAGATGTGGTACTAGAGTATTGCGGCCACAACTGACATATAATCTGACAGCCACAGATTCCCAAAAGACCACAGTATACGGATTCACTGCCGATGACAACTAAAACTGATTCTGATTCTGCCTATATGTATTATTATAGCATCCAACAGATCTCGTGAAAATCGGACCCATGTTGACAAGTTCGACACTGATTGTTCTCCTACAGGTGGTAATGACAGATAGGTTTATTTAACTACACTGTCCTGTGCACTATGACGACGGACGTATGGACGTTACAGAACTAGTTCATTTTGTGATAAAGATCCCTATGATGACGGAACCCATGTTTTCCACCACTTCAGGTAGTTAGTTGAGTGTAGTATGTAGAACAAAGCCATCTGTCCCTCGGCCTGCATCGGCGAGTTATCTGATGCACTGTATCCTTGTCAGTTGGTCTGTTAGTGATTAGAGCTCCTGCTAGCAGCGAAACAGAGAACTGTCCACAAGTACTACTGTACATGACCGACATGAAACAAAATGCCAGTTTCGGTGTCCGTGGTACAGAGGCAAGGTTTTCAGCGGTTGTCAAGCAAAGTCAGTCCATTGACGACGTGTGTGTTTTGGGTTCAGGAAAACGTCTTTATTGTTTGGTTTGTCGGAAAGAAAAAGCGAAAGCATGCAACGGACTGTCCAGTCCTTAATATTAATTGATATTACGAAATTAATATCCTTAAAAGACACATAATGCGAAGATTTGATTTTTCATCATCATCACAAGGCCAGACCAAGGATATGACTGAAAGATTTCTCTTACAGAAGAAACATTGTCAAACTTGAATACGTTGTCAGCAGCGTGAATGCATTTATAATGAATTGTATTGACCGCCAACGAAAAGCGTGAGTGAGGATGCAGCTCCTGACGTCTCCGCTACAGAGGGTGCATACACTGACACACACACACACACACACACACACACACACACACACACACACACACACACACACACTGACACTTGCAGTATTGTCACTCTAATTCTCTTCAAACAGCACGAAACCAGCAAGGAGAGACTTCTCGTCCACTGACCACAAACCAGCGTCTCCGGCCGTGTGTCGTTGCAGATGTGGATGATCCCAGTTTTTGTAGTGGTAGTCCCAGTTGACTATAGAAGAAAACTGGGAAGATGGCAGAAGAGGATCATTGATTTACTGTGAAGCACGTCGGCACATTGTGTCAGAAGCGGCTATCAGATGACTTAATGTATATTGGCTCAACATTGATTCTCCGTGATCTCGGCCTAGTGGTGGCAAGAGCGGGTTTGACAAAGGATACTTTCTGTTTTACCAGCGACAGTGTAGGGTTACCCAGCCCACGTCACCATTATGGTGAGTGCCGTCAATTAACTTTCTTCCTCCTACCATTAGGACTCTCTGTCTCACTGTCTGTCTCTACAGTATGCGGTACGTTTTATTTATTTATTTATTTATTTATTTTTAATATTTTAAATTTAACATTGTGCAGCAGTTTGATCATTACTTTAGAAATGTTGTGTCCGTTGCATGCTACAGCGTCAACATGTTCAGTCAACTTCTGGCGCTGTCGCATGCGTCCTTTAAATATTGCTTAGTTACAGTGCCGAGTGAGCCATTTTGATGTACAATATTTGAGTGTACTAAGTGTGACGCCTGTAAGTGTAAACCAGGTTGTCTTGGGCGTGGTGAAGCCCGAACTATGCAGTAAGTTTGTCCTTGTGGAACATTCGCTGTACACCATTGCCCGTGATACACCTCCTTTTCGTGCATTTTGTCTGGGCAAAAATGGATCGTGCCGTATTTCAAATGAGCCTTTTCGCCCGCTGGAATCCGGACTAGCAGGTCTTATGAATTTTTTGCCACCTTCCACGTAAAACGTTATTTTTGAAAAGTATGAAAAGTATCCTCATAAATGGCACCAAATTGAAAATACCAGAAGAACATAATGGTTTTAAAGTGTTTGTTGCCTGTTGTCAAAAACGTGACTGTTCTGTGGAGAGATGGTTCCCAAATGTCACATTTTATTCATAACGGTACTATATGTAGTCAGTACTCAGTACATGGGTTTCTGGTGCCATGCACAGCGTGAGTTCAGTCGCGGGTATTGGTGAACGTAACAAGCGCCATGCAACGAAGAACTTTCCTTTGGTTCAAGCTTAGTGGCTGTAAATGTACAGATGTTTGTCGTCTACTGTGGTAGGAAATAATAATAGGAATGATACCGTTCTTTTCATTCTAATCGTTTTGTTCCGCCAGCAAAATTTGGACGAAACGAAAAGAATTACGCGAGAACATATATCGGGGGGAGGGGGTGGGGGTAGGGGGTGGGGGGGCAGAGGGCACAAGCGAACCTTTCCTATTCTGATCAAGCAAACATCCAGAACAAGCAAACATCCAGAACAAGCAAACATCCAGAAAACAACCGTGGATGGACAGTGCACACTTTGTGTAGCTGGGTCGTTAACTTAGCGTGACAAGATGTCGTTCAAGTTCCATCGTTACTGAAAGACAAATAATTAAAAGCGGTCCTAACGTAACCCTTGCATTTTGTAGGCTGGCCTTGCTATCTTTTACCCTTCTCGTTTTTTTTTTTTTAAATACTAAAATGGGGAACTTCACCCTGTGTCGCCGGAACTATGTGTCTCTCAGTCTGTGTCTGCCTGTAGACATTTCAGTGTGGCAGACTTTCCACTGCACTCCACCTTCTAGTTTTCTTTTACTTTGCTCCTGCGGGATGTGGCGTATCTGTAGTCATATTATGGAAAATTAGCCCCCCTTCCCCTCCTCCACACACACACACACACACACACACATACACACACACACACACACACACACACACACACACACACACACACACACACACACACACACACACACATATACACCCGCCCCTTCCTGTCAGTTCCCGATACACACTTTGGATTTACGCCGTACGGCTTTGATGTGCACGGCCAACAAAGTAACGACTATTTGGATTTGGTCGAAACTGTAGCAGGGCAGATAATCGCATACAGGTCATATCAGAAACGAGAGATCTGTTAAGTTACAGACATCTTCAAGAATCTTTCTGCCAGCCCACGTGCTGAATCTGTACATCAGATCCGTGCTTTTTTCATCGTCTACGGTCTACTTATTGCCGCTGACGAAGCACCCAGGAGCAAGTTTGCATTTTTTAACCCGCTAGTTTCTCGTTATCGTTTTTGCTGCCTTTCGTTTTCTTGGAGTGGATAGGGTAGTGCCGACATTTGTGAATATTTACGTGGGACACAAAGCGGGTTTGTTCAGGCCAAGTGCTGCCAGTGTGGGTCGTGACACGGGAAAAACACTATCACTAGTATACAGCATGGCATCGTGCTCAACTCGCTTGGTCTTGAACTGGGGTGAATCGAAGAAAGATTGGCGTTGTTGCTGCACGCACAGGCAGGAACTGCGGAAGAAAGGCAGTGGTGATCAACGGGGTGTATACGTGTACATCTGGACACGGTCGGTGCTACTCTTGGCCACTGGGCCACTGTGGATCGGGGATACTTACTATACGTAACTGACGTAGCCACATGTTGCAGTGGTCGAGTGCCTTGATCAAGCTGATTGCGTCAGTGTATGACTGTACTTTGTGGACGAGTGCCGGTGAGGAATGTGGACACTGTATGTATACTG
This sequence comes from Batillaria attramentaria, assembly GCA_018292915.2. Lineage (NCBI taxonomy): Eukaryota > Metazoa > Mollusca > Gastropoda > Batillariidae > Batillaria > Batillaria attramentaria. The sequence continues at coordinate 718,957 of JACVVK020000114.1, read as the reverse complement.
GGACTGCTATTTACTGTAGTGTTGTCAAGTTGTGACGGGTTCAGGAACAACGGCCGTTACAACTGATCACTGTACATGGGGAGCACACAAGAGGAACAGACAGGATGGGTAATGTATTTACAAATTCTGTGGTCACTCGGCAAACACTTACAACTTTCTACCACACAGCATGAGAGATACGTCGAATAGGGTGCTGGGAGGACTAACATCAGTTAAACTGACATTCAGTTCACCAGTCGGAAAAATGGAAACTTGATTTTTTGACTGTATTCCTGAGGCGGTTAGGGCCGGGAGCTGAAAGGTAAACAGAAGTTCTCTACATTGTTCGTCTGGTAAAAAAAAAAAAAAAAAAAAAAAGCCCAAACGGCACGGAAATCTCTAGAGATACGTCACATGGCGTCAGCAGATCAGTTATGGCTTGGTCGTGTTAGATTGCACAAACAGTGTGCTTAACATACAGATTTGGGAGAAATATGACAAACACAAAACTTCACAAACAGTCGCTGTGTTTTAAGATTATGTTGAGAAGTTCAGCTTAACTTTGAAAAGTAATCCCACAGTTGAGTTTGATTGAAAAGTGTTGTGTGGCGTATTGACGGAACCACTGATTCAGTAGTTTGCGTGCCCTCCATGGGAGTCGGCTGGCTGAACGGCTGAGCGTCCAAATCGAGGTCTGAAGGTCGTCAATTCGAATTCTGAGTTTGAAATTTGTACAGGATTTTCACAGTACCCCGTCTTTAAAATCACCCTCGCGTGGATACAGCAACTTCCGAAGCAAAATCCAAAACAGTGTACAACACAAAGCTATGATTTGTTAAGATCTGTTTGTTTACAAGGTGCTGTAATTAGTTTCATGTGTGAAGATAGGCGATAACATTTTACGTTAGTTAAACAAAAACAACAAAAACAAAAACCGCTTCATTGATGTCACACAAGGAAAAGGACAGATTTCATCGACTTTCTAATTTGTACCGGCCATGCTGCAGAAAACAGCTGTGGCCATCACAATCTGTATCCGGCATCCTACTCGCCGCCTTGTGTTTTCTCAGAGATGCTCGTAGTGGTTGTTTTTGTTTTGTTTTGTTTTTTTCGTTTGTGCCTGTAAAACTGACCAGCACTTTCACGGTTCCCGCCCACCCCAAGCTTCATTTGTTTAACCCGGCAGCCAGAACCTTCAGGAATGAAAGCTACAGCGTGTTCTATTGTATAAGAAAGAATCTGATATGTGTGTGTGTTGTGTGTGTGTGTGTGTGTGTGTGTGTGTGTGTGTGTGTGTGTGTGTGTGTGTGTGTCAGGAGACGGGCAGTCAGCAGGGTCGCGGAACTATGTACGGCCTGTTATTAGAGTCCATCCAGCATTACGTGCAGGAGCTGTACGGGGAGAGTGTGTGGCAGGACGTGGTGCAGCAGGCGGGACTGGGTAAGGACGACACGTTCTTCACACACAACCAGTACAACGACAAGGTCATGCTGCGCCTGGCTACAGCCTGCAGTACCGTGCTGCACGACCAGATGCCCTCCGCCGACCGCAGCATGCACTTCTTCGGCACCTGCTTCGTCGGCTTCTGCGCTCACTATGGGTACGACAAGATCCTGCGGGTGGCGGGCCGAAACTACCGTGACTTTCTGCACGGCATCGACAACCTGCACGAGACAATCCGCTTCAGCTACCCGTGTATGCAGAGTCCCTCCTTCATGGTGGAGCAGGAGGACGTGGGCGGTTGTGTGCTTGTGTACAGGTCCCGGCGAACAGGCTTCTCTCATTACGTCATGGGTCAGCTGCAGCAATGCGCGAGCATCCTCTACAAGGTGCACGTGAACATCTCCATATTAGACCTGACCGAGACGGATGGTGGGTGTAGTGTACGGTACCGCCTGGACTTTAACAATTGTGGCTACACCCCGCCCCTGGCAGCAGCTCCACAAAACCCCGTCCCCAACGCTCTGTGTCCTATCAGAGCCAGCGCCTTGTTCAAGGTAGACCCTCCCCCCCCCCCCACTTCTCTCTCTCTCTCTGTGTTCTGTTTTCACCATGCTTTACCTTAACCAGCGTTCTACTGGCTGAACCGTAGAACCCTGTAAACCAATTGCTCACATATGTCCAGTATTTGTACAGTTACACCTGTCCAATGCACACGTACGAATTGAATTATTATTGTGCTTGATGATTATGTGTCAGGTCTTCTTTTGCTGTAGGATTGACTCAGTGTGTGTGTGTGTGTGTGTGTGTGTGTGTGTGTGTGTGTGTGTGTGTGTGTGTAGATATTCCCGTTCTGCATCCTGTTCGGCAGGGACATGATAGTGCGTCACGTGGGTCACAGCGCTCAGAGTCTGTTTCGTGACCGGCCACTGGTCAACACCAGCTTGACCGCCATCTTTTCACTCCGCCGCCCGCTTCTTGATTTTACCTGGCACAACGTGAGTACGACTCGATGTACCGGTACTCAGTATTATAGTAGACTACATACCACGATACATCCGGTACAAGTGCACACCACACTAAAACTGACCAGTACACACTATACGACAAATAGTACACACCGCGCAAAACCATAATATACCATGCACCGTGCTTTCGGTGATCAGTCAGTTCTAGGTGACCCCAGGTTTCCTGCTCCTTTTTATTGTTTGGTAAATCTACCCATCCTGTGGCTGTTCTTATCTTTGTGACTCACTTTGTGCTGCCTGTGTAGATCCGCACTCACCAGAACGTGGTGTACGAGTTGGAGGCCCGACCCCCCACGAGACAGCACTCCAGTGATGGGGACCGACGCCACAGCGAAGCCGGCGGACAGTCGGGACGTAAACTACTGCGGGGCCAGATGAAGTGGATAGAAGAGCTGGACTGTATCGCCTTTCTCTGTACTCCGCTGTGAGTGGGTCCGGCCTACGTTTGAAGTAATCTGTCTCCAATACGGTCTTTGATAATATGTCATTTCTCCGTCCGCAGTGCGTAATATGTTTGAAGTTATGCCGGAAAGGGGACTTATAAAAAATCACTGAGTACATGTATATTTGAGGAATGGGGCACATACGATCTTTACTGACTGGCAGGCTTACTGTTGTTTTGTGACAATGCGAATGTGGAGTGTATGTATCTATGTATACATATATGCATACGTGAAAGCAGCAGTGTGGTTGTGACAGTGTGGGCAGCCTGCAGGAGCTTGAGGAGCAGGGTCTCTACCTGAATGACCTCAATATGTACGACAGCAGTAGGGAGATGGTGAACGCGGGCTGGCAGCACGCCTCTATACTCGAGATGCACATGGACAAGGTGGGTCACGCTGCTCTACCAAGGTCCTTGTCGAAAAAAAAAAAAAATGAAAAGTGTTTGTTTTTTAAAATCAATAACCATTCCACCGCCATATTACAGTACGTTACTGACAGATAGGTTTGCTACAAAGAGCTAGAACAGATAAATTCTCACGTACGTAGTAAATAATAAACAAGGAGGAATGGCCCCATCCCATGAAGTTGTTTCTCCCAATTTCCTGCTATTTTGTTGTTATTGTTGCCGGTGCTTTAAAAAAAAATCTTTCCAATCTGTAAGACCTACCGAAGACACTACATCCGCTACTCCATAGCGGATCCAGTATCTTAGGCGAGAGAGAGAGAGAGCGAGCGAGCGAGCGAGAGAGAGAGAGAGAGAGAGAGAGAGAGAGAGAGAGAGAGAGAGAGAGAGAGACAACGTCAATTCCGTGAACTAAACATTTGACGTCTGCCTTTCGCAGGTCGTCTGACGGAAGATGTTTGTTTCATGTCTTGTGATTTCTCTGTTGGAGTTGTGACTTCCCCGACTGAATTAATTTTTACGTGAAATCTGGAAGATGCAGAGGGATGGTGAAATGTCGGAGGCAGTGACGATATTTGCAGATTTTGTCTGTGAACTAAACATTTGACGTCAGCCTCACGCTGCTCGTCTGGCAGAAGATGCTTGTTCATGTCTTGTGAGTTCCCTGTTGCCTTTGTGACTTCCCTGAACGAATTAATTTTCACATAAAATCTGAAAGATCTAGAGGCTGATAAAACGTGGACATGAATACCTTGAATTGTGCTTACGAAATTGCAAAATTGGAAATCTTTTCAGTGACCGGTGCTTCTCGCAGAAACTTGAAAAAATATGTTTATCTAAAAGTTCTGTTATTCTTAATACTAAAGTTATAATAGTGCAGCAGTTCCTGACATAATTATGTGCAGTTGTCACACGTGACAAAAACGCCGGGATGATGAGTAATTTGAAGGAGTCTTTAGGCAGATATTTGGCCCCATGCAAACCACCCCTGCCTCGGATTTTTTTTTTTAACACAGAATCTGTCAGAGCTACAGCGCTGTGCTACGAATACAGTCAGTATAATTGGAGGAACTTCCAAACCTACAGAATGAAGGAATTTGAACAACTTTTTCGTAAAAATACGTAACATGACCAATTTCTTTACATGGGCGATAACTCTTCTAAAATTCGGAAAGTGAATAAACCGTGAAAGGTATGTACGGAAAATATGACTGCCCATTTCACCTCAAAGTTAAAAGCCCTCCCACGAGGTGGTTTACGACATAGCAATGATTTCATCCGTCCACACACACACACACACACACACACACACACACACAGAGAGAGAGAGAGAGAGGTCACAGTCTTGTTTTGTATCACTGAAACTTGCTGCTGCGCGCAGCGAAATCTGCCCCATCCTAATGCGAATAAAACAACAGCAGCAACAAAAATAACAACAGTGCTTTGAAAGTGTCAGTTGTCCTTTAACCGTACTGCTAGCAAGGTTGGGGGCGGCGGCCATTTGTGGTGCATCGGGGTGTGGGCAACCCTACATGGTCCACCCTTGTCGTGGGGTAGTGGCTTGTGTACCTCAATGACCCAGAGAACTATGCCAGCAGGAGCACATGCTCCTGGCAGGGTCACCCAAGCTGGACAGGTCAAAGGGTAGAGGTCAGACGAATGTGGACCACCTCTCCAAGAGGCTAAACGGGTTTGCGTAGGGTTAACAGCCCTACCTGTAAAAAACACTAAGTTACAAAAGCATCGACAACAACAAACCGAGACATTCACCTGGGCGAGGAAGGGTCTCCATCCCGGAGACCTATGACGCATTGCAGTGAAAGCCGAAAGGAAGCTGCAAGGCCGACCCCCCTTCTAACACCCAGGACAACGACGAGAGTAGCCACATGGAACATCAGGACAATGTATGAAGTAGGAAGGACCATACAAGTAGCAAGAGAGATGAAGAACTACAAGATAGGAGTACTGGGACTGAGTGAGACAAGGTGGCTACAGACAGGACAGCTGAGATTTTCATCGGGAGAGCAATTGCTGTACTCTGGACACACAGAGGATGGAGCCCCCCACACTGAGGGCGTGGCCCTGATGCTGGCACCGGAGGCACAGCGGGCACTCATCGGCTGGGAACCTGTCAACTCCCGCATCATCACAGCCAAATTCATCACCAAGAAAAAAGACATCAAGCTGAACATCATCCAGTGCTACGCTCCCACCAATGATGCGGAAGAGGAGAAAAAAGATGACTTCTACCAACAACTGCAGACAGTGATAGATAGAGGAGGAGCCAAGGACATGACCATACTGATGGGAGACTTCAACGCCAAGATTGGATCAGACAACACAGGCTACGAGGACACCATGGGAACACACGGACTGGGACAGATGAACGAAAATGGCGAGCGCTTTGCAAACTTTTGTGCCCTGAACCAGCTAGTGATAGGAGGCAGCATCTTCCCACACAAGCGCATCCACAAGGCCACATGGAGATCGCCGGACCATGTCACGGAGAACCAGATTGATCACATCTGCATCAGCCGGAAGTTCAGGAGATCGTGGCGGGATGTGCGTGTGATGAGGGGTGCCGATGTATCATCAGACCACCACCTTCTTGCAACAACATTGAGACTTCGGCTTAAGAGGCACACCAACGCCAACAACACACGGACCAGGTACAACGTTGGACTACTCAGGAACACAGAGACACAAGCAGCATTCCGGATCAGCCTTTCCAACAGGTTCCAGCCACTGCAAGACCTGATAGAAGACAGTGAAATGGACATCGAGACACACTGGGAACACAGCAAGAAACTTTGGCACGACACATGCGAAGAGGTCCTTGGCAAGAGAAAGACCCAACATAAGGAATGGATCTCTGCTGATACCATCCAGAAGCTGGAAGTTAGGAAAGAGAAGAAAGCTGCACTGAACACGAGCCGAACAAGAAGAGCTAAGGCAAAGGCACAAGAGGAATACACAGCAGCTGACAGAGAAGTGAAGAGGAGCACCAGGAAGGACAAGAGGGACTACATCGACAACCTGGCCAGTCAAGCAGAGGAAGCAGCCCGACAAGGGAATCTAAAAGACCTGTACCAGGTGACCAAGAAGCTCACGGGCAAATTCCAGCAGACAGACAAACCAGTGAAGGACAAGAACGGGCACCCACTGACAACAACTGAGGAACAGCTGAAGCGATGGGCAGAACACTTCAGGGAGTTGTTAAATCGCCCCATCCCTGAAACACCACCAGACATCCCACCAGCAGAGACAGAACTACCCATCAACTGCGACAAGCCCTCTAAGGTGGAGATCAGGAAAGCCATCATGACACTGAGAAATGGGAAAGCTGCAGGGCCGGACGAGATACCAGCAGAAGCCATCAAAGCAGACACAGAGACAGCTGTCAACATGCTGCACAGCCTATTCAGCAAGATCTGGGAGAAGGAAGAGGTGCCAGCCCAGTGGAAAGAAGGGATCGTCATCAAGCTGCCAAAGAAAGGGGACCTCAGGGACTGCAGCAACTACCGAGGGATCATGCTCCTGTCAGTGCCAGGCAAGGTTCTCAACAGAATTCTACTGGAGAGGATGAGAGAGGCAGTCGACCCCATGCTCCGAGACCAGCAGGCGGGCTTTCGCAGGAACAGGTCCTGCGCTGACCAGATTGCCAGCCTACGCATCATTGTGGAGCAGTCACTGGAGTGGAACTCCCCTCTCTACATCAACTTCATAGACTATGAGAAGGCTTTCGACAGTGTAGACAGAGAGGCACTGTGGAAGCTGTTAAGGCACTATGGAGTTCCTGGGAAGATCATCTCCTTGATCCAGTGCACCTACCAAGACATGAGCTGCAGGATTGCCCATGCTGGCCAGTTGTCAGAAAGCTTCGAGGTGAAGACTGGAGTCCGCCAGGGATGCCTGTTGTCCCCGTTTCTCTTCCTCCTGGTCATCGACTGGATCATGAAGACCACTACAGCAGGCAGGAAAAACGGGATACAGTGGACACTCTGGACGCAGCTGGATGACCTCGACTTCGCGGACGACCTGGCGCTCATGTCTCACAGTCACAGCCAGATGCAGGACAAGACTACGCGCCTGGAAGCCACATCAGCCGGAACAGGGCTCAAGATCAACAGGAAGAAAACCGAGCTGATGAAGATCAACACCACTGCCAACACACCAGTCACAGTCGGTGGAGAGCCCATCAGGGAGGTGGAGTCTTTTGTCTACCTGGGGAGTGTGGTTGATGGACAGGGAGGCACAGACCGAGACGTCACAGCCAGAATCGGCAAGGCAAGGGCAGCAATGGTCATGCTGAAGAACGTCTGGGCATCCAAAGTTGTCAGCATAAGAACCAAACTTCGCATCTTCAACTCCAACGTGAAGTCAGTTCTGCTCTACGGATGCGAAACATGGAGGACAACGAAGACGATGCAGCAGAAGATCCAGACATTTCTCAACACCTGTCTGAGGCGCATCTTCAACATCCGATGGCCAGAGAAGATCCGGAATGAAGAGCTGTGGGAGCGAGCGGGGCAGGAACCAGTGGCCAAGCAGATCCTGCGGAGGAAGTGGGGCTGGATTGGACACACCCTCAGGAAGCCAGCATCCAGCACCACACGCCAAGCCCTGACATGGAACCCGCAGGGGAAAAGGAAGAGAGGCCGGCCTCGCAACAGCTGGAGGCGGGACACTGAGGCAGAGCTATGTAAGCAGGGTACCAACTGGACTGGAGTGGCAAGACTGGCCCAGAACAGAGTGCGATGGCGAAGGGTTGTCGATGGCCTATGCTCCACGTGGAGCCAAGGGCCTAAGTAAGTAAGTAGGGGTGTGGGCAACACTGAATTGGTGCTAGTTGTTACCCGTGATGGCCAATGACTTGATGATTATATGTCAGGTCTTCTGTTGCTGTAGGATTGACTCAGTGTGTGTGTGTGTGTGTGTGTGTGTGTGTGTGTGTGTGTGTGTGTGTGTGTGTTGCAGCTGAAACAGAAGAGTCAGCAGATCGTGGAGAACATGAAGGCGCTGGACAAAGCGCGAACTGAGAGTAACAAGCTGCTGTACTCCATGCTGCCCGAGACCATCGCCGACAGTCTGAGGGACGGACAGAATCCACTCAACACCTGCCAGGTACGTCTGACTCCTGTATGGCTACACACATTACCCCAGCGGGCCTCCCTTCCCCACCCCAGGGGGCCTCCCTTCCCCACCCCAGCGGGCCTCCCTTCCCCACCCCAGCCTTCAACTTGTAATAAACAACAACACAAAAAGCCCCCACCCTCCCAAAAAACAAAACAAAACAAAACAACAAAAAACAAACAAACAAAACAAAACAATAAATCATCAACCAAAAAAACAAAAAACAACAAGAACAAACAAAAAAACCAAACAAAACCAAACAACAACAACAACAACAAAGAAGAACGATGCATGAGTGCCATCTAACCGAGAGGGTCCATGCTGACTGTGAGACATACCTATCACCGTTGATATTTATCCCTTGTTATATCTGCACTCCACGAAGATTTCGTACCTGGATCAGATGACAGCCTACGGGGACTAAAGGCTCGAAGCGAAGGACCAGTGGCGTCCACCAATGGGGCTACTCGGAGACATAAGAAGCCACACACACACACACACACACACACACACACACACACACACATACACACACAATGTTCCCCTACTTTCAAACTGACCTGATTGAGCGCATTGTTTTCGGCTTTAGCGACGCCTGTGTTCCTTTTCTATCTATCTATCTATCTATCTATCTATCTATCTATCTATCTATCTATCTATCTATCTATCTATATATATTATATTGATACTGGGCTGGGCTAGGGAGACGGCTTCATGAAAAGACAGTGAAGGTACATGTAAACACATAACGGATTTCTCAAAGATCAGTCTAGATAGAGAAGACGTTATTATGTGACTGTCGGTGTCCGTGTTCTCGCAGACGTTTGACGCCGTGACGATCCTGTTTAGTTACCTGGTGGGCTTCCAGGAGATCTGCAACAAGGGCTCCGCCATGGACGTCGTGACGGTCATCAACAACTCCTTCCTTGTCTTCGACCCCATAGTGGACAAGTATGGCCTGTTCAAGGTGAGCCGCAATCCGCTTGTCAGGCCTGCTGGATGACGAACTGGGATTGGTCGCTGGACGGCGGGGGGGGGGGGGGGGGGGACAGGAGAGGGGGTGCCTGGATAGCTATAGTTGTCTGGTCTCACGACACGTGCCGCAAGTCGCTTGATCCATGCCTACACAGGTTTTACTTTTACTTTTCGTCGGAGAATTGCGTTTTTCGTTTGGAGCTGTACTCCATACCCGTAAATGTAAACTTGTTATGGTTGTGGTTCGTCTTGCTTGTTTGGTCGATTTCCTAATCCACTGAAGTGCTGTACAAAAACCTTGCGCTGAGAAGCTGCAGAGAAGAAAGGCACGTTTTACCTTGTGTGTGTGTGTGTGTGTGTGTGTGTGTGTGTGTGTGTGTGTGTGTGTGTGTGTGTGTGTGCAGGTAGAGACATTGGGTGACGCTGTGTACATGGTGGCGGGTGGAGTACCCGAGGTGACCACTGACCATGCGGAGCGTGTGGCCTACCTGGCGTTGGACTTTGTCAGGGAAGCGCACAAAGTGACGTGTCCTATCGAGGGCAAGAGCCTCAATGTCAGGATAGGTCGGTAGATATGCTTGTCAACGTAACTGATCGGGCAATATTTGAAGTCGACCCTTGTGTCAGGTTAATTCACTATACCTTGTGGCTCCTCCACTGTCAGTGACGAAGTGGTGATATGAGAAAACGTCATCCTGCTGAATAAGTCCATCAGCACGGGGTATGGTTCAGTACTTACCACTTCGTACACACCAGCTGTATTGCTACTGCCCCCCCCCCCCCCCCAAAAAAAAAAATAAATAAATAAATAAATAAAATAAAATAAAATAAAAAAAAAAAGTGCTGACGTTTTCTTCGTTGTCCCGTCTTTCATGTAACCCTTACGTGGTGGAATAGGACTAGAACAGAATAGGTGGAATAGAACCCCCAACCCCCCCCCCCCCCCCTCCAACCTTACTGTTTTGTCTGCATGTCCGCGTAACTGACGCATTGTCTGTCTGTGCAGGTATGCATACAGGCAGCATTGTTGCTGGCATCGTGGGCAAATGTACACCACAGTACTGTCTGTTTGGAGACACTGTCAACACGGCCTCCCGCATGCAGACACACAGCCTGGTAAGTAGACCACTTCACCTACAGACACACAGCCTTGTAAGTAGACCACTTCACCTACAGACACACAGCCTGGTAAGTAGACCACTTCACCTACAGACACACAGCCTGGTAAGTAGACCACTTCACCTACAGACACACAGCCTGGTAAGTAGACCACTTCACCTACAGACACACAGCCTGGTAAGTAGACCACTTCACCTACAGACACACAGCCTGGTAAGTAGACCACTTCACCGACAGACACACAGCCTGGTAAGTAGACCACTTCACCGACAGACACACAGCCTGGTAAGTAGACCACTTCACCGACAGACACACAGCCTGGTAAGTAGACCACTTCACCTACAGACACACAGCCTGGTAAGTAGACCACTTCACCGACAGACACACAGCCTGGTAAGTAGACCACTTCACCGACAGACACACAGCCTGGTAAGTAGACCACTTCACCGACAGACACACAGCCTGGTAAGTAGACCACTTCACCGACAGACACACAGCCTGGTAAGTAGAGTACGTCACTTACAGAATACATGGCCAGCGTTGTGTCATTTATTGATAGTCACAGGACCGGTTGAAATGTACACAATTCCAGGGTTCCCTACCGGAACGTACTACATCTCTTCGTTCTAGCTGTATCGATAGGACCTTCTGGCAGGGAACCCTCCAATTGTTATATTGCGTTCCCTAGTCCGTACTGGCGGAATTTGTAAACTTGGTGACGGATGTGTCTAGCGGATAACCACACTGATACGTGTAGAGACCGCTTAGCTCGTCATCATGCGATACTAAGTGGTTGTCACGTTTACAGGCAGGACGGATCCACCTGTCAGAACCATGTCACGAGCGTCTGAAAGGCACGGACTTCATCACCATCTACAGGGGCCGTGTCAACGCCAAGGTTGGTGTCTGCTTCACATTCACCCTGTTTTTCGCCATCACCACCACTCATCATTTGTAACAGTTACAAGGATTCATTTGATCATACAAAGACAAAAATTGCAGTCGAAAGCGTGTGCAAGTTTACTTGGAAGTACTGTCATTACAGTGGAATCACTTCTTTATCCAAGAATATGCGTCATGTACATACACATCATTTTCACATACTGAACGTTTTCTGACTGCCCTTGTCAAGGGGAAACTATCGTCGTTCGTTCATGTTTATTACGCAGGTGATGGTTCTTAACTCACCGTACAGTACTATATATGTATGCTACAATATAAATCAGACGGTATTGGTCACGTTTTTAGAAGTTGATAATTTTAGTGTCACGATTTCAGTATGTACAAACAAGATAAAGTGCTACAAACCATGGGCCAAACCGGCAATATGTGCATGTTGGCCACCACAGCAACACGCCATGTTCCCTGTCACTCGCTATCCCGATCAGTGCCCTCTCTTTCACTTGAAACAAAATCCACTTTATGCAACATCAGCAGAATAAGTAGCAGCCAAACAGTGAGAACAAAGGCCGACACACTTCAGACAGTACACAAGTAATGTTTGCCAGACTGTGTCAGATGTATGGACATGGATCTAGGCGACGTCTTCATGCATGACCGTGACCCTGTGTCCAGTGTTCCGTAGCGGAGTCAGTCACCCGTACACTGGGTCGGACATGAGCCCCATACTGTCTAGCGCCACAGCCACCTTGGGCTTCAGCTTCATCTCCACACGCATGAGGGAGTAGCCAGGCTCTGGCTTCCAGTCGAACCACTGTATGCCGGTGTTGGTGCCGTCGGGAGACGGACGGCGGGGCTGTGTGGTGTTGCCCAGATTGTGGTACACGCCGTTCAGGGAGCTGTAGCTACACGCGTTGAACCACCAGCCGGACTGATCCTTCTTGCCACAGTTAGCCCACCATAGGTCGTTGTCGCGGTCCGGGGTGGTGAAGCGCATGTTGTTGTGGTAGGTGAGACTGTCGCCAGCCGTGCCGTTGTAAGTGCCCAAGTGCAGACGATAGTCACCCTCTTCATCCTCTACACGCATCTGTTGCACACACACACACACACACACACACACACACACACACACACACACAGAGTCAGAGTTAGCTTTGCACTTGAACCTCATTGATATCGTTCTACGTCGTTGAAATACCAAGTCTTTGCGGACTGTTATGAAGTGACTGACCACGCGTGGTTTGTACATAATTATGCGCGGAAGTATCTTTAAGTGTCTTGAGCTGCTGTACAAACAAGCTGTTTCTTGAGACTTCATATTAAGCTGTTTTGAAGTGAAGCTTGGACTAGTGTACAATGGGAAAGGATTGATCGTGTGTTACGGCCAAAGAATCCGAAAGGACATCAACCACTGTAACAACAAGGTTGTCTGACGCCCGACTACACAAGGTTACGGGAGTGTGAGAGTGTGAACTCACGTAGGAGTAGGATGCGTACGCGTGTTCGCCGTCCCAGTCCCAGAGGTCGATTCTCAGCGTGTTGTTGCTGTCTCGGGTCAGCAGGTGCAGGTTCTCGTTGCCCAGCCAGAACTCGCTGTTCACGTTTCCGAACCCGAAGGCGTAGTCGTCCCAACCCCGCGTGAAGTTAAGACGGCCATCATGGCGGCGTTGAATGACCGTCCACCCTCCGTGATCCGTGTCCATGTCACAGTACACGTTCAGCACGAGGCCCGAGGACAGTTTGATGGCATACACACCGCTCACATCCACCCCACTCATCTTCAGCTCGTTGCAGTCTACACTGACACACACACACACACACACACACACACACACACACACACACACACACACACACACACACATCACTCATAGGTGTTTCTGGGTGTGAGTGGTAGCGATCCATTAAAATCCCTGAAACTCGCGATAAAACTGGTAAGCGTGTGGTAGTAATCAGTGTCCATGTATATCAGTACAGATATGCGCGCGCGCGCGCGTGTGTGTGTGTGTGTGTGTGTGTGTGTGTGCGTGCGAGAGAGAGAGAGAGAGAGAGAGCCTGACCGCGTGCAGCAGGGACGCCCTTCAGTGTGGGGAAGCCCGTGCCCATGTTGATGTTGGCGCGCTGCTTGACTCGCTTCAGTTTGCGCACCAGGTTATGCTCCACCATGTTGATCCGACTGTCAGCACACAAATATACATGTATATTTATAGATGCTATCCTAATCAGGTTCGGCTCTCTTTGTCAGTGTTTAGTATGTGTGTGTGTGTGGGGGGGGGGGGCTGAATAAAAACTGTATGACTGATGAGTTGATCTTCAAGTCGTCGTTTCAAGCAGAGTGCTGTCACTTCATAATGACATAATGAGTGCTCCATCTTTCAACATATCCCAGGAATGGTTCGTTGACAGGTTGTCTTACATGACGCGTGTTCTATTCTGTCATAGGGCGAGTATGTGTCTACCCTGTATGGATCGGGAGTTGTGTATCCGAATGGTAGTGCCTGAGCCGGAATGACCGGCAATGCTCGGGTCGTGGGTTCGAATACCGGCTGGGAGCCAAACATTTTGTGCTGGTGTTTCCTGGTTGCCCCATCTGTGTTATCACTCGTAGTGTGGTGGAAAAGGATGAAAACAAGAAACCAGCCAAGCCTGTATAGATGACCGTCTAAGGACAGGAACACCAGGAACAGGGTCAGCACAAAGTGTCTGGGCCAGTCCAGCACTCAGCCAGAACACTATCTCACCTAGTAATGCTTACCTGGTGTGTGTGTGTGTGTGTGTGTGTGTGTGGACAGCGCGGTACCTGAGCAGTACGTTGTAGTGCTGGTCGTCCTGTATGTTGCGTGTCTGCATATCCTGCTGGAGCCGCTCTAACACCATACACTGGTGCTCGTTCTGTACCTCCACCGGCAGGCCGCGGTACGCCAGGCTCTGACACATGTTGTCCTGCCCCCGCGCCACCCACACCCCCACCACCATCACCACCACTACCGTCTGCCACAACATGCTCGATGTGTCGTTCCTTAGGCGCTCCGAATGATGTCTTGGTGACTCTCTGACAGAACGGACGAACAAAATTCATTCAAGTCCCACACCCCAGTCCACTGAAACAATCGTAACTTACATACCCACCGTTTCACAGCAAAAACGCGTGATACATAAATCATCAGTGTTACACCACAAAGGCCCCGTCAGTAGAACAGCGTATGCTTCGTGCTGTCGGAGACTGAAATGCACTGAACGGGATAACAAGTGGCCTGAGTTACAAGAGCAGTAGTGGTGTTCTCATATACGCACTGGGAAGTTACGGAAATTTAATAGGGATATATAATTTATCATCAGTTTATTTTACACAATGTCAGAGCGAAAGACTGAAGTGAAAACTGAGATTTACCGTATAAGAGCTGACTCCAACCGCTGTAATTCGAGGGAAGTTTTGACGCAGCGACCCAGATGATATGTTGCTGTGCCGTGTGCTCAGGCTGACAGAATGCGTTTGGTTTGCAGAACAAAAAGGGAAAAACGAGTTGTTTTGCTGCATATCAGGCGTCTCATGTGGCCACCACGTGTTAGCAGTTGTCGAATCGGAACCTGCCGGGTTGTCGCCTTGACACCGAGAGGGAAAAAGGAAGAAAAACCAGGAAAAAACAGAAGGGGGAGAACAGAGTAGCCGGGGAAGGGGAAAAATGCAGGAGGGGGAGGGGTGGGGGGAGAGGGCCGCCCGCAGAAAAAGACAGGAGTGACTGCAGGCGGCGCCAGTGATCATGTAAAGAAACTGATGTGAAAAGGAGGTAGACATTTCCTCACGGAGAAGGGGGCAACTGCTTATGGCAGGAACGACAAAAACCGGCGCTGACTGATAGACATGGAATGCAGGCGGGAAGTAAAAACGAACGTTTTGGCAAAGGTCTGCATTTTATAGTTTCACAGACATGTGAAATGGAATTTAGAATGTACACCCCAATAGAGGTCGAATATTTCCTTTCTTTGAGAATCACAACTAGGGCCGGTTCAGTGAGCGCTTTCAGTTTCAGCATAGCCGGGTTGAAGTTTCAATCAGTGTCTCAGTTTTTCGGCCAAGCAAGCAAGACTGAGGTGACTTATGGAGGGGACCTTTGTAGAGTGACTAGCTTTAGCAGGAGGTCACTTTTACTCAGTTACTAGTAAGCAGAACTGACATTCAAAAGTACCTTTCCGCCAGTTGTGCTGGCATAGGCCGAAATTGGCCGTTTAAAAAAAAAAGAAGAAGAAAGATTGAGAGCTCATCTGGCGCATCAGTTAAACGTGGAAGTTAATTACGTCAAGTTTGTATCTAAAACCGGTTTGCGTCATAATGCGCGCGGTTTACGTCGTTAGCTCACCCCAAAAGACCATGATCATTGTGCAAAATAATGATAATAATAATAATTGCATTTATTTTTTAATTTTGTGGGCAAAGAGGGCTATGTCATTTGGGATGATGATTGTCGTCTATTGAAACAGTTTAAGTCTTTGTTGAGCCGTACAGAAGCGTTGCCCGACGGGACCGCATTTGACCAAAACCGGCCGACCACTGGTCAAATCCACCTTTACCTCGTTCATGGTGATGGAAATGTTTGTCACTGTCACTGTGAGCGTTAGAACCGTACTGTAGGCGGCATGGCGTGTTGCAGGGCAAAGGAGAGTTGAAGACTTACTGGCTGGCGGGCAAGCGGGGAGAGGACGGCACACGGCACAACTGTCTCCTGTACCGTGCCGAGCACTACAGGCAACGCCGCATCAACAGCAGCAAGTACGGTCATCTGCTGCTGCGCTTTACGTTCTTTCCCGTCAGGTCGTTTGTCTAGCTTTCCTCTCTTCAAGGTTTGGGGATAACTGTTAGGTGAAGGACAGCCGGTATAATTTCATTTAGCGGATCGTCTAAACTGTTGCCGGAGTGACGCCAACACTAAAAAACTTTGACTGAAATCAGTGGCGGCGGCCTCCGACACAAGGAGGGGAGGGGGGGGGGAGGGGCGGAGGGGCTCAGCTGATGGATCATTTTTCAGACTGTTCACTCACTCACAGCATAACTGCACGGGGGACAGAGTAGCGGCAAAATAAAGGGGCACAACTTTGGTAAGCAGACTGTTTATAAAGCGTCGACCCTAGATGAGTTACACTGACCGGCTTAGCGGGTGTCACAGTGACACCCATGTACCGTTGTGTTGCTGCCACAAGTGGGTGCGTTACTATTACCGTGTTAGTCTTGTCTTGTCACCGTGTGTGTCTAGTCTGTCATCGTGTATATCTTACCTATCACCCAGTTTTTTCCTACTGACAGCTCTGTGGACGGCGCCTTTGACTTGCACGCGCTGCACGCCTCCACCTCCACCTCCAACTTCATCACCAATTATGACGTCAACAGTGAGGACGAGAAGGCCTTCGAGCAGTCCTTTGAAGCAGCGGACGTGTTCCAGGATACAAGTGAAGGTCATTGATACCGCTTCGTGAAATACTTCTCCTGCAGTCCAGTCTATTTTCTTTAAAGTTGCTAGTTTGTACGTACATGTACTGAGCTCAACAGCGCGGACCACACAAAGTGTGTGTAATTACAATGTAGTTCGCGGACACAAATCACAGTTCAAATCAGTTCACACGATCCGTGTTGTTCAATGAAAGAGAAGGATATATGGTAAGTTGGGGGTGAAACAGCAGTGTGGTGTCGTGAGCTAATACCGGAACCTCGCCAAGGCACTGGAGAACTGAACCCGCTCCATCTTTATACTGCCGGAGTAGCTATATATACAGATGTCTTCAGTTTGCCGGTATAGTTGGTAAGTTATACAAATATCAAGTCTAGGCAGTCTAGTATGCTTGGTCTATCGTTTGTATTGTAAAGCAGAGCTAGTGAAGTCAGCTGTGTTCACTGACTCATGTCAATGATGTCTGTTACAGATGTGAAAGACAGCAGTGTGGCTGGAACTGGACAGACAGGCCGGACTTCCAGCACTGGTGATGCTGAAACAAGCATACACAACCACAGCCAGCCCAAGACGGGAAATTAACCGGCAAATGTTTCACCCTTAACTGACTAGCATGCAGTGAGTTCTGTAGCGTGCAGGTCATGAGTGTTGTTCCAGTGTAGACGAGTATATGGGCGGAGACTAGAAGAAGAAGGACATAGACGACGACTAACCGGCGATCTGCAGGCTGAACTGGCCAAAGGATGATCCACATGAACCGCGGACCAAAGACAGACTTACTACAGTCCGTGTAATGTCCTGCACAACAAAGAGGAGGACTTGATTGAGCGTGGGGAAGTGAAAACTGAATTTGACGAGCGGTGTGAGCAACGAGATTAAAGGGGTTAATATTTTGAATCAGCTGCAAGTTACCTGAACCAGCCATACTATGCGAGGTGCGGATGGTGATGTGACTAGGATCTAGCCTCTAGAACTGCAGGCGACTTGTTCCACAACCAGGCAGCACTGCCACATCCACTGTGTGGGTAGACGGCTCTCAGACAGAATGCTGACTGCCTAGTACTAGATACAGTGACGCGACTTGTGGGAAATCTTGACAGTGTTCCGCAATGTTTGACGCACACGGCTCGTCTGGACTGTGGAATCTGTTGTGCAACACTTTGTACTTCCCAGTAACACCCAACAAGCACACGAACCGTGTCCAACTTGATTTCCGTTCTTCAGATTAACGTCTGCAGAGGGCCGGATAGGCACACAAGTGGTGAATAGTGTACACTTGCAGGTACAGGAATAAACAGTGAAGTGATTCACGAATGACAGCAGTTCTGGACTGAGCAAATGAACAAGACAGAAAGTTGACGTTGCAGACACTCGAAACTAAGGCGTATGTATCCGCCTTTGTGTAGTCATGTACGGGTCTCATTTATTTAATCCTGTTGTGTTAACAAGAGTACATAATAATATTAATAATAATAATAATTAAATATATCGACCGGAACAAATCAGAGGCTGTAGGTATGGCCGTGGGTTGCTTCTATTGTGGACCTCGACAACTGCAAGACCATCACGTATGGACTGCCACCGACATTGTAAGACTACAACAGACAGGTGTACACGTACTTGCCACCGGGCCAGGGAGTTTTCATAACTACACATTACGATGCTTGGCGTCTTCAGGACAAACCAGCTGAATCCATACACATTGTTTGATGTTGATGTAATACCACACGCAACTTTGATGATCTGTAATTTTTAGAACTGGTCTTTTCTGGATATGGATACGTTCAGCTAAGCTGCCTACTGATGTCGCTAGCGAAGAGCAATAGTAAAGCCTTCGAGGTTCATAATGACACCTACTATATATATATATATATATATATGTGTGTGTGTGTGTGTGTGTGTGTGTGTGTGTGTGTGTGTGAGAGAGAGAGAGAGAGAGAGAGAGAGAGAGAGGCTGCTACACTCGCTCCACAATTACCAAAAGACAAACAAACAAACAAAAAACCAACAACCATTACAACAGCCTGCTAACATTGACCCTGTAGTACTTTGCAGCCCCGCAATGTAATTATTCAGTGCTAAGACCGTACCATAATTTTTTTCAAGCACCGGCGGCCACATCCAGGCGATTCAATTCAAGATACTTTATTATTCCCATAGGGAAATTCAACCAGGGCAGTCTAGCAGTGGTCAATCAGAAACAAAGAAAAAAGAGTAACACATAAATTATCATCAATTCACTCAGTCACTTGCAAAACAGTCGCCTGATTGTGCACAGCGCACACAGCCGGCTCTGTCTGAAGTTTGTGGCACAGCCTGGCCTTACGTTGGATAGTGTATAGATACCATCCAGATCCTCTGTGCACGTTGGGGAGAAGGGATGGCCGACTTTCAACGCTCGGGTCGTGAGTTCGAATCCCGGGTGGACCAAATATTTGAGATGGCTTTATTCTCGTTGCCCCGTCTTTGATATCACCCGTATTCGGTGGAAAAATACGTTAAATTTCCAAGCACCCACCCACCCTCTGTACACGTGATGAGTCTAACACACTTCCGAAAACTGACGGAGAAACACACACACACACACACACACACACACACACACACACGCGCGCTGTCCCGTTGGGAGTTGAATCAGTAGATGCATCAGACGTTGGGGCGGTCGGTATCTGCTGAGGACAGTCCGCACACTCTACACAGTTAGTGCGCTACACATTCATCATTAATCATGGTCAGCGCAGCAGATTGGCCGAATGAATATTGTTACAGAGGCTGGCATTCATGAGGACGGTCCAAATGTGCCTAGAGAGGGCCGGGGACACACGCTGAGCGCCCACTCGGGGTTCCTCCAGCATGCTGCAAGGTGCCGGACTATGGGACTCTACAGGGAACTCTCGTCTGGTGAACGACTCGTGACGTGCGTGCAGAGCTCGAGCCAGTGTCCCCGTCACGTGCACGTCCTCCATGTTGTTGTAGGGCAGGAAGGGGGCGATGGTGACGAGGCGGGGCACGAGGCTGGCGGGCAGCACATACAGATTGCCCTTCACGTGAGGCGGGTACACGTCAAAGGGGTAGGCGGAGCGTGTCACAGCGTATTTACCGCTACGTTCACACGGCGACGATTTGAAGAACGAGCCGCACACACTGTCCGCCCAGCCCGGAGAACTCAAGCGACGCAACACGCGGGGCACGTGCACAAAGATATCGTCATCAGCTTTCAACACGTGGCCTGCCCCGGGACAAAACTGAGCCGCCCAGCGTAAGCCGAGCAGAATCTGAACAAACAATTACATTACATGCTTTAAATTAAATCTGTGTGTGTGTGTGTGTGTGTGTGTTGTGTGTGTGTGTGTGTGTGTGTGAGAGAGAGAGAGAGAGAGAGAGATGTAACTAGACTTGAAGAGTCCTGGGCCCGTATGTAAAACTCTAGGTTAATTTAACCCACGTCTACGGGCCTAACCCACACTAGGACCGAAAAAATAAACAAACAAAAAATTAAATAAAAAAGGAAGCGAAGAAAGAAAGACAAAAATCCTTCTATAACGGCATAGGCACCTTGCTGGAATGGACCCGCTTCCTGATTTAAAAAAAAAAAGCAGAAAATTTAACCCTAGAGCTAGTTTAGTTCAGTCGAGGTTAGACTCTAACCCTGGGCTAAACTTCCTAACCCCGACTTTTACATGCGGGCCCTGACCTTGAGAGTGAGGCTGTAGTAGCTGTCCACAAGTCCGTCCCATTGCACGATGTCTCCATACAGCTCCCTCTCCTTCACCACGCCGACCTGGACGTCCTCATCAACACTGTCACCCAGGAGAAAGGCTCGAACCACCCTCCGGTCCGGCCCCTCGTTGGCTGACCACGCCCCACTGCTGACTGGCCCTCCCCATGTGTCCCGAATGGCCTGTCTGTGGGAGGAGTGACCCGGAGCTGACACGATCAGCATCAGCAGGTGGGGCTGCACGCGACACACGTCTCCTGCATGTTGTAGGTAGGGCAAATCGTCCAGTGAGAAAACAGGGTGTGGGCGAGGCAGGAAGAACTCGGGCCAGTCGTCAGGCAGACGAGGATAAGCTCTCCCCCCACCACCATCAGGACCCCGACCCGCCTCCCCGCCCACGCTGCTGTTGACCTGGAAGAGGAAGTGTCCCTCAAAATGCGTCCCAAAAGCGTTGCTGGCTGGCACGTGACGCGGGACAGGGGAGATGGACTCGCGACTACGGTCAGACCAGGCATGAAGAAGGCAGTAGAGCATGATGCACGTCACGACGACCAGCAGACTTCGCCTGCCACAACATCTCCGCCCTCGTTGGACACGTAACAGGTGGACCTACACGACACATGACCAGCTTAGTTACAGGCGGACCTACACGACACATGACCTTACAGGCGGACCTACACGACAATGATGACCAGATTAGTTACAGTCGGACCTACACGACACATGACCAGCTTAGTTACAGGCGGACCTACACGACACATGACCAGCTTAGTTACAGGCGGACCTACACGACACATGACCAGCTTAGTTACAGGCGGCCTACACGACCCAGCTTAGTTACAGGCGGACCTACACGACACATGACCAGCTTAGTTAC